>AIET01001114.1:0-75686 GCA_000292665.1 Helotiales sp. EF0021 | reverse complement strand
TTAGAAATCTAAAAGCAACTTTAATTACTTTAAAAAGCTAGTAGACTTCTACTACTAAAATTCAAGTCTTACTAGTATAAATTAAAGAAATCAAATCTAGAAAAGACTATAGTAAGATCTAGATCTAGAAAGAAGTCTATAAAAGAACTAGTAGAAGAAGTAGAGTCGAATAAGAATTTCGATAACGTAGTCTAGACTATATACTCGCGCTCGGCGCGCTTATACTTATTCTCTTTCTCTTTCTTAATTCTCTTAAGCTTATTTAGCTTATCTATTAAATTTAAACTAGCTATAATTATCTTTTGTTTTCTCTTAAAGAGAAAGCGCTATTGTTTTTGTAGATAGCAAACCTTGGCTATCGACTTCTCGATTTTAACTATTGCCTTCTTCTTCTTGTCCTATATTCTCAGGACTTGTATCTCTAGAGACTCTTAGTCTCAAACAGTAGGCATGCGGTTAACGTCGCGAACGTTACAGAACTTGTATAGCGTAGTACAATAGCTATAGCGAGACAATTTTAGATCGCGAGAAGAGGTATAGCGCTTTACTACTTCTTCTCCGGCATTTTCGCAGCGGGTATAAGCAGCCATTTTCTTTCCGGTAAAATTAATTTCCCTTTCGAGGGCAATGTAATTGTTTCTCTTTGTCGAGCGTTCGAGGGACATAGTGAAAGAAGAAGACGGCCGTGGGCAGTCGTCGAGATTTCCTTAGGCATACTTAAGCGTGAGGGCACGCTAGGCTAAGAAGGGGGATAGTGTTACGATCACGGGATCTGACGGGCTCCTGGGTGCCGTAGCACTCCTGGAAGACATTGTCCCAGGAGCACGCGTAGGCCTGGGAACGAAGGCGTTCCCGGGATTACTAAATCGGTAAACGACCAGACGGCAAACAGGCCGCAGGAATCCGCGACCAGGGGTCACGTGACATGCGAGCCTGCTAGACGGGGCTCGCGAGCTCGCGAGCTCTGCGAGCCCGTCTCGCACGACTCGCACAATGAACAAAGGTTCTATATAACTTGAGTCTTTACCCGTAGATAGGAGCTTCGTGCTCAAACTCAACTTCGATAGCAATCGTATCTCTTTACCTTTGCTTGTAACGTCTTGATTCTTATCAAGAACCTCTGTGACGCTTACTTCTATACAATACCAACCGACGAACCTACTACGCCGTAGTACGAACCCAGGTACGTTACACTTCTGTGTCATTGATTCGATTCCGTCAACTCGGCACGTACATAGCTCGCCGCGGGAAGGTAGACTTGATATGAAGACTGACTGTGTACTTGATTCCTTTCTTTTCATCGCTGTTTCTGGTTCTCACTAGCAGTCATAGAACGAACGGGTCGTGAAGAGAATACCTATCGTGTACTTGATCACGTGGCTGACCCCGAGCAGCCCCTGGAGGATCGATTATGTCAAACCATGAGTGTTTGTACACCCAAGCACATTAAATACATGTGTTTTTAGATTCTCAAGTGTAGGCACAATATTTGAAAGTATTGGATGACTTCTTGTAGAATTCGAGACGGTTTCCTTCTGAGCTCTGGCTGCAAAGGTAGCGGCAAAAACCTGGCAAACGAAGGTAGGACAACTCTGTTTAGTTGTCTGAGAGACTGAAGCTAAGGACTCTCCTTTCTTCAATATGGTTATTTCAGATTGCAAGGTTTCAGACGGGAATGGAAACTGCTTGAAAGTCATTCTGGGAAAGTGCACCAGCAGATGTAGACAACATCAAGTGTTCGTCCAACCGTTGAGTACTTGGTATAACTCCAACACAGGTTCTTCAGTCTATTGCAGTGAACATCCCATCATTGTATAGCGATGTGGGGAATGTAGATACATCTGCCGCTTGAGTAGTAACTTGTGGAAAGACAGCATATTTTTGGAAGATTACACACCGAATTTACATTGTGAGTACTTGAAGACTCATTTATAACATTCTACTCTTTTCTATTCCGTCTCCTTCGCTGTCTGAGGATCCTCACTGTCCTAGCATGTTCTGGTGTTACCCATGCCTGCATTAAAATGCGTACTACATTTACTACGACATATGCAAGTCCGCATGGAATAAGGAGGATGTAGTATAGCTCTTCATTTGTGAGCATGTATTTTCGATTCCTAGTCAATCATCAGTGAATATTGTCGTAAAGCGGAAGAGACAGTGGATATTGCCCTATCCATATTGGTATGGGTTCATTGATCCAAAGACTACAGCAACAGCATTGTCTACAATCTCGTGTCATTCTGGCAGTAATCTTAGGGGATATACGAAGTTTCCGATAAAGATGTTCGAAGATACGATCCAGACTAACGCAGTGTTTCAGGATTTTCGAAAACTTGTGCTTGAAGTCCTGACCTTGAGGCGTCGGATAATCTTAAGCTTTTGTAGTCAGGAAGGGTAGTTTGAATAAAGATACTAGTTGGCGGGCTAAGGAAGCCGGTCCCAGAAATAACAAAATACCCTATGCTCTTGACAGTAGTCACTACCAGCGTAGCGCCAGCACTAAAATTGACACTTCCGTTACTATTCACCTTCCTCTGAATATCAGAAAGATATTTACAAAAATCCATTCGAGTCACAGCGTTGCCTGAATCATACTTTCACTATATTATCAAAAGCTGCGCATTTTATTTGCCTTCCAATCCTCGTACAACACCAACATCATCCTCTCGACTTTCGACTCGAATAACATAATGATTGTCATACTGAGCCCCAAAGATCTGCATGTACAGGGCTTCGTTTTATCCTTCTGGGTACTCATCGCCGCCGTTGTCGTCCTCATCATTGCATGTTCTTAGTCACCATTCACTCAAAACAACCTCAAATCGAAGCTATATCAACAAAGCTTGGATACATGTGAACGGGAAGGATTACATTTGGTGTCACAGAAGTTGAAGTCGGGTGAGGTGTCAAATGTGTGACAGAGTTTGGCTTGCACGACTGTCGTCATGGGAAAGGTGAAAACTGGCTCAGAGTAGTCATGTTTGATGTTTTATGGACATCGTCAACGGTACTCTGGGGGCGGAAGAATGGACAACGGGATACTGGATGGTGATTGGCCAAGAGTTGAAAGGAAGAGTAGCGATCTATGCTGGGAGATTCAGATTGAAGAGAGCAAGGTTGCCCAAGTTACGGATACACTGTCTGGCTTTATTGCAGACTCTCGCCTCACTTTCCACAGGCTTGATATAAATACGAGACATCATACAACCTCTTACGAAGCACACCTTGGGTGATCTCAATGCCATTCATCCCTCAGTAAGGTGAATATCTGATAGAAATTGCATGGCGGGGCAACATCCTGTGAGATGAGGGGCTTTAACGAACGAGAGATATTGATGCTAATAGAAGCTCACAGACACTCAGTTCCGAGCATAGAGCGCACGACACCAATTGAGAAGTCAGAAGATTGTTCGAAGATGAGTGAGTGGTTACAGATATCTGTGTTGTTGATTATTGGGTATTGGGTATCTTGTAGGCTGTACAAGGAGATAGAAGCGATGAGACACGAACTGGACACAAAAGAAACTCGTAATTCGTCCGCTTTGTGAATATAAACAGGAAGAGTGTGGACCGGCCGTTACTATTGTCTACCCTGACTCCTGCGATGTCGTTTCTCACGGAAAGGACCAGTCGGTGGTCGACTCCCATCGCGACTGTGCTGTCTTGAAGGCCTATCTGACTCGAACCCAGAGTCATGACCACTAGTTGACCCCCCACTGGATCGTCTACTCCTTGTGCTGCCATTTACACTGTGATGATGACTTCCACTGGAGCTTGCCCGACTGACAGAGCCGTAAGCTGAGTCGTGACCACCGGACGTTGATCTACTCGATGATCTCCTCTTACGCCTCCTGGGGCCTTCATGAGGGTTATTGTATGAGATAGGAGGACGACTTCTGTCAATGACATCTGCGGTACGCATTACGGGTGGTGGCTGATGAGAGTCCGACCTCTGGCCCGTTGACCTTGATCTGCTGTTCGTTGAGTCGTGGTCGCTGCCACTATCGTAATGGCTTGGGTGGGGGATCCGTGGTCGAGTCACTTCATTGATGACAGCTGCACGTCGGAGTCTGGGCGCTTGTCCAACATTATCAGGATGTTGGCTCATCGCGTGCGAGCGACTTCGGCTTGTATTGTCGTGACGTCTAAGGTCGTTGTTTTCACTATGCTCTGGTGGGGGCGCTCGAGGTCGATTGTCTGCCATAGTAGTTGTGTGCCTGGGAGGTCGATTTCCGGGAATCTGAGGCTCATATATTGGAGTAGTTCTCTGACTTTCTGCGGATACCGGTACATGGATATAAGCGTCATGCTGCGCCATGGCTGGTAGCTCCGTATATCTTGGTGCCTGTACTGGTGGTGCTTGTTGGGTATTGTATCTCCGGCGAGGTCCAGTCTGCGAAGGTTGCATTCGAGGTTGAAGAGGGGCAAGATTTTGCCCGAATTGTGGGGCTCGTGTGCGAACTGGTGTCTGTATCGGGTTATTTGTTTGCTGATGATATGCTGTATCTCTATTGTCTCGTATATGGTGTTGTTGGGATTGATGTCCGATATGGCTGGAGCTGTGGTCTGGGCCGGGAACTGCTTGTGTCGGCCATGCTGTTGATGGAGATGTATAATGGCGATGCTGATATCGGTCGTCATAGGGCGACTGTGCCGGAACATTTGGTCCTGGACTGTCATTATCATCGTCTTGAGTGACGTCTGGGACGAGTTCTTGCACCCATGTCCGAATTGGTGGCCGCACCGAGTGTTCGTCTCGGCGGTCATATCTTGGATCTCGAGGGTTGTGTGGAGCCCTTTGCCCTCGGCTTGAAAGCGAACCTGTCGAACTAGTAACTTCAGTGGTCGGATCATCCAGTGCATCATCTGCGAGACGTCTCAGTCGCTTGAGATCAATACCAGCCCTGCTCATCTTCTTATATCGACCTTTTTTGGCTCGTCGGATTTGGCGAAGATAGTGTCGTAGAAGATTCTTGGATTCTCTGATTGCCATGGTCCCTTGAAGTACGTCTTGCCCTGTGAGATTTCGTGGAAGATTACTTGGACTTCGTGCTCTTACTTCTTGGCTCACGGTTCTGTGATTTATGTTAGAGCAATACTTGAGAATGGCCAGCAGTGGACTTACAAGTAAAGAGTCTGTAGAGCAGTGTTGTACCAAGTCTCACAGTCCTCGAGGCGGTCTCGATATTTCTCTATTCTGTTATAACCCGCAGACATAGCAAACCAGTTCATCCACCTGAACGACTTTTTCTGGCGGAACTTTTTATGATAGTTGCGAATATCGTCGCACAGTCGGTCGCAGTACCATTTGAGGTCATCCATGATGTCCGCTAGGTCTTCGGGTACTAGACGGCCTAGCCGATGTATTGTAACCTCCACCTGTGCGGTTTGGTCACGAAGATCAAAGAGATGCTTCTTCAGTTCTCGCACTTCCTCTTTCGACGATATGACATATTGAATGTTGCCTATAATCTTGACAATCTGGATCCCTGCACCAAGAATGCCTAGAGTCAGAGTGCTAATCTAACCATCAGCGAACAATAGAGCAGTAGCATCGAAAAGTGCTTACAAGGGATCCGGCATAGTGAATAACACAGGACGATATACACTATAGCAAAGCAGCAAACCCGATCTCAGCCTCGTACATTTCTTTCCCAATTCAATGACAAATTTAACCTCATATTCAGCTGGAAAACAGTCTCAAGATCCCTGGGCCTTTCATACCTTGCCAGACATAAAACTCCAGGCTTGAGGAAGACTCTCTGTGCAGTTGAACGAAACATTTACAAAAGAGGGGGAGAAGTTGGAGCACGACTGTTCAAGGGGAACCACCAGAACCTCGGAAATTCCACAACAGCTTACACAGCCTCCACACCTATTGAGGCTCCTTATCTGGCAATATGATAGGACGCCATGTCTTGGAGACGAGGCTGAGGTGCAAATCTGATGGAAAATATTGGTCCACGCCGTGCGTCGACGCCCGAGAGAAGCTCGAGTATGCAGGTTCATCACAGCTTCGGTGAGTGACCGAGGACAGGGGCAGTTGCGCACTTGCTATTGGTAATGCCCGTTTCGTGGAACCAAGGATGAAGGGTTCATCGCGACTTCTGGACTCCTGACGCATCCTAATATGCAGCCAGGACACGCGATTATCGCCTCTGTTTGCAAGATCATCATGGCAACAGTGCCAACGCCTTGCAAGCAAAATGCTGCTTCTTTCTCGCCCTTGCGAATCCCACAGCCTCGCCGCCAACGTAGGACTGGACACTGCATCAGTCCGACCACTTGGACAGCATCCCAGCTCATTGGCACCACTCAGCGGATGGTGACAAGTGATGAACCATCCCTGGCTCTTTTGGGACCAACATTAAGAATTTTGAAAGATACGGAGGTAGAGATGAAGACATGAAGACGTTCGAAGAGAGTTTCGACTTAACCCAGAAAGCTCGGACCACTAAATCAAGGACGTCACTTCTCCCCGCAACACTTCCCAAACAACCACAACTTCCCCCACAATGTCTTCTCAACACCATTTCTATACCCCATAATTAATCCTCACCATGCCTTCTACAATCAATAACGAAACAGAAAACGATGCTCCATCCTCCCAACTCTTCACAACCCTCAACGAATCCCTTACCCGCTCCCTAACCTCCAATCGCCCCCTCCTCACACATCTCAACGCAGACACGACATGGCTGCTCTCTCTCCCCTACCCAACCACCTCTCCATCCTCTCGAAATCGCACATTTCACCACCTGCTCATCGATCCCTGGTTAAAAGGCGGACAAAGCGATGTCGCAGCTTTCTTCAGCCAGCAATGGCACGCTACACCTTCTGCGTGCCAGAGCATTTCTGAAGTCGAAGATGTAATACGGAGGATTGAAGACAGTGCGAAGGGGGAGGAGAAAGCAGATATGGGTGCTGCGAAAATGGCAGAAGATGTGATAATAGTGGATAATGGGGACGTGGAGGAAGAGGAGGTTGGAAATGTGATAGATGCCGTGGTTGTGAGTCATGAGTTTACGGATCATATGCATAGAGAGACTTTACTTGAGGTACCGAAGACAGTCCCGGTGTTTGCGACGAATAAGGCGGCGGGAATAATACGGAGTTGGAAGCATTTTGTTTCCGTGGAAGAGATTCCGAGGTTTACTGGGGATTGGAGAGAAACGGAGGGTAAGGGGCTGCCAGAATGGCTAGGAGTGAGTAGGATTGCAAAACCGGGGATGGATTTATTGTACTATCATTCTGCAATCATGATTACATTTCCGAAAGGAGAAGTGGGAGAAGCAGAAGCGGTTATATATACCCCTCACGGCATAACACCTGCAGACCTTGCGCCTGTAGCAGAGGCGGAGCCGAAGATTCAAACACTCGTCTTGATGCATGGATTACAAGATATATCTTTACCAAGGGCGCAGTTGAATAAGGGGGCTCATAATGGACTGAAGGCGCAGAGGTTGCTCGGGGCAAAGTACTGGGTTGGTACGCATGACGAGGTTAAGAGAGGAGGTGGATTAGTGAGCTGGTTCTTGAATAGGAAGCAAATTACCTTGAAAGATGCTATCGAAGAGGAGAAATTAGAGAGAGGGGAGAAGATGGTGGGAAGTGACTTGGAGAGTATGAAAAATGTGAGGTTTGAGGATCTGAAAAATGGTGAGAGTCTGTTGTTGGAGTGATGTGTGATGAAATTATAATGTATGATCTGACGAAAGTGTACAATACACAGCCCCACATACTTGATGATCTAGCTTAATACCATACAATACATGTTCATATCTGATTCGAGCTCCTCCAGTACAAGTCCACCTCGATCACTTCTGCAGACTATATCAAACAACCTCATCTTCTCCCTCGACAAGCCACAGAATCTTCCACCATCCAAACAATCTCCAGAACCACACCCAAATTGGCAGAAAAACACATCCTACATGCATGCGTCCGCTGGTACCTAGTCCTCTGCCTCCGGTATGAATGTCGATTCGGGGAGCTCCCAGTGGGATGTAAGTAGTATCGACCCGCTTCTTGAGTTGTACAGCTCGCCCATATCAGTGTAGTGCCATTTCTTGGTTGTGATGTTGTAAAGGATTGCGCTTTCGTTGTCGATTTTAGCTGGAGGTGCTGGTTGTGGTTGAGGCTTTGCCTCCAGGGTGGGTTTGACTGGTGGAGAAAGGTGGGATAGTTGAAACGCCTTTCTCTCAGTCTTCGTTTTGTCTTGAAGAGTTTCTGTGATATCTTCCATCTTGATTCCAATATTACTTTCTGTTTGGATGAGAGGTGCCGGCGAGTTATCTGAGCTCCCTAGTTGAACGAATGGTGGATCAAGCGGTTTTATTATTCAGATGCTCATCTGAATCATGAGTTTTAAGATGGAAAGTGCGGGCAGGCACATGGTGACTCTGCCTCGTTTGTTCTTTAGACCACAAATGGCTGCATCTCCGCGTCTCAACAACGCTCCAACAAGTGCCTGCCAACTCGAGAGCATCATCAATTCAAGATTCCAAGATGTCTTTCAGACTATCGCCGCTAGGGTTCCTACAGCCACGGACTCAAATGACCACCACTTCCGAAGCTCCTCGGTACTCATCTGCCAACAAGCCGAGAGAGGTGCTGCTCTACAACACAACGTCCAATAAATTCGCATACATCACGGAGCAGGAGCTCACAGAGCTTAAGAAGCGGAAGATTGTGTGGGAGATGGAAGTTCCACTGCTGGCACTGAAATTTGATGTTCATATCGGCTTCGGTAAGGAGTTGCGATATCAGGGTGTGAGCTTGCCCAAGCAGGTGACGTTTGGAAGGTGGATAGGCTGGTGGAAAACGCTGTATGTGATTGAGGGAATGGAGTGGGAGGATGTTTAAAGCTTTCTGCAACTCAGAGACAGGAATAGTCGATGAAAAACACTGCGAGAGATAGAAGCAAAAGTGAAAAACATTCGAGATTCTACTTAAAATCCTGGCAGAGAACGAAGAAGATTGTCTGAATGAGTGAATGACACAAGTGACAAGAGACCTTTCTCAGGATCGTACAACACCACATTGTCTAAAAATGTCCCTAAAGGATTGAAACTTTCCATCCTGTTTGAGACTGCAATTCAGATTAAATTGGTAGAAGTCTCGGAAGTGTACGCGAGAAAGTGCTTCAAATAGGGGAGCACTAGCCTGAAATTATAGCGCTGCTGAGGCCTCAGGTTGCCTACCAAAGAATTCGCATCGATACGTCTCCCATCAACCTCAATATTTGTGACTGCTCTCCCAGTTTCGCACAAATCGGTCTCTTACAGCAACTTCAGTCTGCCAGTCGAGACATTCGCCCAGATACTCTTCCATGTACGCCCGACTGTTCCCACGTCGCAGCCCACTCCATCTCTTCCGTCCGACCTTAAAACATCGAACCTTAAACATGAGCACCTCCGCAGACTCTTCAAAGCCCGTCAACGAACCAGCAGATACCTCTTCAACACCAGAATCCTCCCAAAAGACTCCGCTTGCTCTCCCAGAGGCACCGCAGAATGGCACCACCCAGCTCGACATGAGCAACGGAGACACAACAGTCAAGCTCGATCACCTTGGACCTGTGGTGGTAAACGTCGATGGAACGATGAGCAGAATCTCGAATTGGGACAAGATGGCGGATATTGAGAAGAAGAATACATTAAGGATTATATCAAAGCGGAATAATGAGCGACTGGCGGTGCTGAAGGCCAAGGAGATAGAAAAGGATGGAGGTGATGCCTTGTCTTGAGAGACGGATCGCAGGAATAGGAAAGAAAATTATGACTACCGATCCTGTTTATGAAGGGAACCAAAATTAGCTGTAACTGCTTAGAACATGCTAGGGTGGAGAGCACTGAACCTCGAAGATATCCAGACGGAGTGATGGCTTCAAAGCTGTAAACACCGAGGTGGTGACCGACATCATACTTTCTACTTGGTATTGGTCAGGCAGTAGAGGACAGGGGAGTCTGGTGGCTTCAATGCAGGATTACGCTTGCAAGCAGAATACGGAAATATCTCCTCAATCAACTCCCCGAATGTGATTGGATATCTGGGTGGTACACACCCCTCTCTCGCGATAATGCAGATGGTGGACAACAGCATCACCACCAATCCCATTTCTACCTCAGTAACGCCATCTCTCTACAGGTACAATGTCATCTCTCGAGGAAGCAAGGGGCGAAGAGTTGTTTGCTCATATCGTCTGGTCGGCGCATATTCTCTGGTTCCTGAGTGCAAATCGAAGTCAAACCGAGCTCGTGGTCGAAGGTCCTGAGGGCGAAGATTTTGAGAACTTCGAGACCGACGATAATGAAGACGAACACGACGATTCAAGGACTGATGTACTTGATGTTCTAACGGCAACAGGTCTCGAGTTACGCATCAAGCTTCTCAATGTCCTAGCGGAATTATTCTCTCGTGCTAAAGGATGGCATCAAGTGACGGCAACAGCACTACGAGAGCAAGAAGACAGTATCGATGTTGATATCGCTCGGAATGCGGGGTTTAAGGACGCACCTGAGGTAAATACGTACATCGCTGCAGTTCAAAGATTCATGGCCAATCCTATGAATGAAGGTATGTACCGCTAAAAGTTAAGACTCAAATATTGTTAGTTAAATTGATATATAGATTTTGAAAGTCAAATTCATGAACGAGATGAGTTCCTACATGCCACTGTTGCTTTCAATTCTAGTCGCATCGACCAATGGTCTGAAAATACAAAGGAGATTCTGAGGCAGCCACGGTTTCTTGCACCCTCAAACTCTCATCAAAGCAAACTATTCAAAGTTCTGGAAGAACTTGCACACCTCCTTGAGGTGCCGAAGACACTGGAGTCTAGAAAGTCCGTGGTCCTTCTAGCCGACAAATGCATCAACTACGCGGACCTGCAGACTTTACTGGCAGGCTTTTTGGGAGGACCGAAAGCCGCGAAGCTGTTCAGAGCTCTACGGTTCCTCTCACGACCGGCCACAGCAATTGAGCTTCTTGGCACAATAGCCAAGCTTCTTCCAAACTTCCAGAGCATCAGTATCTGTTGCGTCACACAGCCTGAGCCCATTCGAATCGCTTCAAGGTTCAGAGTAACTTTAGACGCAGCGTGGAAGACGTTAGGTCTTCCAAGAGATCCCTCTTGCATACTAAAGGGACGACCGGACAAGAGAAATGAGTTCCAGCGTCTTTGCTCTCAGCCGTTGAGTACTCATGCCGAGGTCCAGTTGGTGTTACGATATCAGGAACATCCCGAGCTACTTCCCTCCTCAAAGTATATCGGATGCAGCAAAAGGGCTTGCTTACTCTGCGAGGCTTTTCTGCAAGCCTCACCACAACCCATGAGTGTGAGGGGGAGACATGGAGGATGTTATCCGTCGTGGGGAGTATCACCAGAGAGCTTGGATGGTCTCCAACCCACATTGGTCAGCATGATTCGCACTCTCAAGATGAGAATAATCGACTTGTTGCACGAGTCATCTCTTGTACCCGCTGTTCCACAGTCTACTATCATCTCGGAGTTGAAAAGTCTCGATTTTCAAGATATTAAGAAGCTGACCGAGTCTCGAGAAACAGCAGCTCGCAAGGAGAAGGCTCTCCAAGAAAAGCTCACAAAATTGTAAGTGGAGAGATCTCAATACGCTGACAGTCGCTTATATGCGCCAGGAATGACCCTAGATCACAAGGTCCTGGGGAGATCTATTTTACGGATATCGGCACACTATGTATTATTTGTCAGATGCCTAGTACTCGACGTTGTTCTCGATGTCGTAGCTGCGTGTATTGTTCCAACTCTTGTCAGGAAGCCGACTGGCCAGCCCACAGACTCTTATGCTCAAGCTATACGAAAATGACATCTCGTCCATTTCCAGAATGTCGGATGGCCATTTATTTTCCAGTGGACGCCGACCGACCATGTCTCAGGTGGGTGCCCGTAGAACAACCTAAATTCGAGGTGCCTTATTTTGATCATTTCCTCGGGCCAATGCATGGGGTTTACTGGACGATCGTGTTCAAAAACATCGACCGAAGAGGTCTAACGCTGCCCTACGATCTCACGCTATACTACCAAGACTATGCTCCCTACGACGTGGATAATCTGAACAGAAGTGTTCAAGCCTCGGCGGGGCTATCTGCTCCAGTTCCTCACGCCTGGAGAGGGCCTCTGGTACTATTGAAAGGACGCCCATGGGGCGACGGTTTTGAGGATGTGACCATGGCAGATTTCCGATATGTTCTCGACTACTTCAGTACTTATTGGGACATGACCTTGACAGAAGCGCCAACAAATAACACAGTCTGGGGTGTGAAGATCAACTGTCATGGCGAGCAAGTCATTCACGGTGTTCCAAAGTTCAGTGCAGTCGCTGTCAGCAGGGCATATCCGGAGACTTTTACAGAATCTCCCATATCAAAACTTTTAGGCATTGCAGTCCAAGGTACACGGGTCGAGAATGCAAACCATTCCATACCATACCCTGAATGGGTCGATCTAATTGACCAAGACAAATTAGATCTCGAGCCAGGGCATAATGCAGAAGCAGCAGCGTTATTCATCGACATTGACGTTGACAGTCCGGATTGGGGAAAGCATGTCAATGGCTGGAACATAAACGTTGGTAATGTTCTGCTGGTACGCAAAGATGGTCTAGACTTGGAAGTGGATGATGCAGAGCTCTTGTGCCAGTTCTGCCAACAGACTCTGCTGCCTCTTTTCGAGGAATCCGCCAATGGTACGAAATTACGCTTAGAAGTTCTTGCCGCCATGACGTTGGAGAACATGACGAGATTCAAGTCGAAACGACAGAGCAGTTCTTGAGATGCTGCTCATACTTTCGCTCGACTGATAAATCTATTGCTTATCCTGTTCTATCAAGCATGCAAGAAACATCGTCCTCATGCCCTGTGTTCCCTACTTCTTCTCATCTCTGCCAATCAATATACATTCATCATGGACCCGATACAGAAGACCAGATAGTCCTAAAGCAAGAAGGTTGACTTTCGTATGCCCACAGAATACGCCACCAATGCCATCCCACGAATTTGGTCCAACAAGACCCGTGTATGTGATCTTCACTCCAGGCTTGAGTAGAGGTCGTTATTGTTTCGGGTACGTCGAGCATTTGCACTCACATCGATGAGCAAGAGTAACACAGCAGCAAGGCTAGAATGTAGATTCGGAGTGTTAAACCCGATGACACCTAAGCAGTTGGGCATCATCTATCTTAAAATCACGACATTTCGCAGACGTTGGGGCTTTGGCGCTTTGCTTTCGTACTTGCCTCATCATTACTGGCCAATTGGGAAGAGTCAATCAGCTAGGCCACGTCTGGGAGACGTTATGGCTCTAGCAGTCCATCACCACTCGCTGACTCATGTCGGTTTTACAAGTGTTTTTTCCTCTCTATCTTCTAGCTTCATTCAGTCAATGACCATTCACCACCCCGATATCCTGTACGAGAATAGGATGCATAAACATAATTGTAAATTGGCTGGCAAAGTAGAGTCCGTACCAAAGACATCTCCAAAGTTGCATGCACGTCTTGCCATTCCTCCAGCCATTAATGGGTACCGTTGTCCCGCATTGAGAGGCAATGCAACTTTCACGCATCCAAATTCTCATGCATAGCCTCCTCCTGAACCTTCAATCAAATCCTCATCTGCACACCCACCCAAACGTCCACTCAAACGTTCACCATCACCGACATTCACCTCCTCATCACAACTCCTATTCTCACTCTCAAGTAACCCCTCATCCTCCTCTAAATCCGCCCGCTTACCCTCATCTCCCCCTTTCCAGAGAGGATAACCAATAACAGTAACGTCCATCAAAACCACGACACCCATGACGATTGCCTGACGGGCTTCTGTGCTTAGTCCTCGCTTTACGTGCGTAGATCGACGCTCTACACGGTCCGAGGACTGGGTGAATAGTTTGATGAGCGTAAGCGTGAAGATTATGAGGCAGAAACCGAGGTGCGTGAGGATGTATGTTTGACCCATCCTCTTTGATTTCCGAGGTAGGCGTGTTTTTCGGTGTGGGTTTTTCTTTTCTTCTGGAATTGCTGCGAGGAGCGTTGTTGTAGTAGTGCTGAAAACTCAAACAGGTGGTTCTGATAAAGCCCCTGGGGTCCAGGCTATGGATGGTGTTCAAATCCAAAATCCCAGGTTGATTCAAATCTTATATGTTGTTCACTTGATGTGTCAATGAGAGACCTTGACCAAGACAGCAACCCTTTAGAGCATCTAGACAGTTATAAAGTAGCACGCTCATGGAGTCATGGTTCAGATATTTGAGTTGGATACACATGAATCTGTCTCGGATCGAATATGGTATTTGACCAGTGTATAAAGACTCCCTATCAATTTTCTCCCTCTACTCCAGACTCTCCTTTCATCTATGACTCGACTTGAGTTCTTACAACTCGATCCTCAGGACCCATTACCATACCACGCAAACCTAACGCCGTCACAACACTCTCCAGCAAAATAAGAAGCCATCCACAACCAACATACACACCACACCACATCACATCTCCTATCGATCCATCACAACACACCTCACAACCCACCTCCTCTCATTCTCCGCCCGCCTCACCTCCCACACTCATTCCCCAACCGTATAATAATGGCCCTTCGTAGCTTCAAGAAGAATAAACAGCACTACCAAGATCAGGATTATCGAGAGAGAGCTACTGGTGACTAGAGCCCATGGTTGTGGTCTTTCGAGGTTGAACATTTCTTTTCTCTTTGTAGTGTTCTGGTTGTGAATCCTGAAGTAGGATGGGTTTGATTCTGAAACTGGTGATGTGGAGGATGGAAGTTATGTAATGGTGTTGACGTTAGTTGTGATTGCTGAAGGTATTGAGGGGGAGAAAGAGAGGAGGAGAAGAAAAGGTATATCTTTGTCGATATCTTTGTGATTCATGTGTTTCGATAAAGATCATGTATTCAGTGTGAATCTTTCAAGTCTCCGAAACACGTTTCATGGAGTCATTATGTCTTGCTTTGCGGAAAGCTGTAGAATCACAGGAGTTCAACTTTCAAAGAAAACAATCACTGTCAACAACTAGACGATTGTCAAATTTGTCAAATGTAAAAGATAAAAAATAAAAAAGGTACATAGTTACTCTCAGTATTTCCCTCCAGCTCTGACACTCCCAGTCCACAACATTGTTGTTTACTTCACCGATATCTCACAAACGTTACATCACAGACACTCCATGCAGACCTTGTGGTCCTTTGCCAACTAGAACCCTTCCTGAGCTTGTTGGCAAATTGTTTCTGGGTCTTGTTCCAGTTTACTGTTGAGAGGCAGGTCTTGGTTCTTGATTCGAAAGAAGAGTTATATACCTCTCCATCCCCGGCCTTGCAACCGAGTAAGTATTCACTGTCATTTTAAAGCCGTTCACCAAACAAGGCTTTGCAGTTCAATATCTTTCTTGGATAGGGTAGAGGGTATTGTGGAGTATATATATCCCCTCACCCCCTCAGCTACCAAGTTCGTTATACATGTACAAGACATGGGCAAGCCCACTAAGAAGACTCTTAGTGACAACACCGGCGAAGCTAGAGAGAACTTGATATATTGCTGCTTATGCAACTCTGCTAGGCTAAGGATGCTAAGTTGACAAGAAGAAAAGACAGGAACAATGTGTTGATATGACAGGTGAAGTATTGCAGGAATTTGGTTGAGATTTACTATTGTCAACTATACAATTGTCAGAGACAGTATTAATTCATACGGACAAATGCATAGGAATGACAAGACGACTTTCGTCTAGACATACAACCTGTTTGCTCAAGTTGAAAATGACAATCGAACGATATATTGACAATAGAGCTAGTATAAGAAAACAAAACTTATAAGAGTATACCATACTGCTTCTGAGTTTCTATCCACCAAAGCCTAGGATTTCGGAAAGTTAGAGATATACTGCATACAGAGCAATGGAGATCTAAAGTCATTTCCGTTTCAAGGCATGTGAAAATTGGTGTCTCGGTCTGTCTTGTTCTCCTGTAAAATCTGGAAAAGGTACATTTCATAGAATATTGAAAAGGCTTAGAGGCATAACATGAAGAGTGAAAGTCCTGCCACTTAGCTGGACATTCATCGACACCTATCTTGGTCAACGATAATCACTGTCACAGCACATGCGCATCACAATCAAAGACACAAAGGCATGTAAGTGAAGTGTTTAACTTCAAGAAACTCCTCCCCCATCCCATCCCATCCTATCTGACTCGATATCCCTTCCCATCCCATCCCTAACCTCAAGCCCTTTGAAAAGAGCAGATATCATCCAGATCGAAGTCTATACCCCATCGCCATCCATCCCATCCCTATTCACACGCAGATGAATGTGAAAACCCTAGTAAAAAACTGAAGAAGAAAAAAAAAGCCGTGGTAAATACCATGCCCAACGTAATGATCCATCAAAACCATTCCCTTCCCTCCTTTCATCCCATCCCCAATGAAAGGAAACCTTACCTTGCATCTAATGTGCATGTGCATGTAAAAACCCCAAAGAACTCCTCGCTGATGAAGAAAATGTCAAAGAGTTCTTGTGCTGCGTAATCTCGTGTACTGCTCTGTTCTGTGCTATGCTGCGCCGTGTCGTGTCGTGTTGTGCTGTGATCCAAGCTCATCTTTCCTGAGATGAATTCGTTTCGTGATGTTGTGGTGGAAGCGGTATAGCAAAGCAAACATAGCAATTGTATTTGTAAACCCTTCCTTAAACGCCGGAAAGCAAATCTTGTATGTAGTGTGGTGAGTAAAGTCGGGTATGTGTGTCGATTGGAGAATGCGGGGTATGTGGGGTAGTCGATCTTGGAGAAAAAGACTCGGTATCGAGATCGGATGAATTGTCGCAGTCTTGCCCATGGAAAGAAGCAGATGGTTGCCTGTCCAGCAGACTCTACCCACCTAGCATTGCATATCTGCATGACATGTCCACCTCATTCTTTATCCTTTCTCATCCGCAAAAATCGTGTTCGCAACCACATCAAGAACTTGGCCCATGCAGAATTGGTCTTTGCCTTGGTCGTATTCGTACGTCTCGGCATACCATGTCCCTGACCATGACCCTGCTCAAACCCCTCCCCAACATATGGAAGTGGTTGGCGTTCATCCCGAATTGGTGTATCCGCATATCCCCGTCCGATAAACACACTCGCGTCTCCCTTCTCGTTGCTATGCATGGTAAGATCGGACTTGGATCGCTTGGATCTGGCGGGATGGTCGCTTGCAGACGATCGTCTGGCGGAGCGTTCATACAGACGAGCTTCCTTCTGCTCTCTCTTCTCCCGAGCGCGGATCTCTTCTGCAGCTGCCTTGGCTTCCTTTGCGTCCTCCTTCTCCTGCCACTTGCGGCGAGCCTCATAGATCGTCTCCTGGCGGACACCAGTGTCTACCTCGGAGCGACTGCGCTGGCGGAAGCCTTTGTCGATGGAGCTGCGGAAGGCGCTGCTGGGAGACATGGTATCGGTAGGAGAAGCAAGGTCGGGAGATAATGTTTTGTGTAGACTTGCGTGTGACGTCGCCAAAGCAAGGCGGGAGGATGAGGGTTTGGTTTGTATGCGGAGATTCGGAAGTGTAGAGGAGACGGTGGGAGAGATCGAGGCTGAGGCTGTTAGGGATGTAGTTCTCGTGGATTGGTTCGAGGGTGAGCGAAACGAGGGTTGTCGTAATTCATCTTCTTCCAACGTAGGAGAGTCGTGATGCGATAATTCACTCTCGCGCAATGAGTTCGCGTAGGAGGCTGCAAGAGGAGGAGTGTATGGTCTTGGTGTTTGCTGGAAGGGATGCACAAAACTGCCTGTTCGATGGCCGCTGCCAGTTGTTGCTGTCGAGAACTGTGAAGTGCCTGACGTCGACCTATTGTGATAGCCTCGTCGCCCAGATTGTGCAAACCCAAAATCATGAGTGCTCCTCGACGCATTCCCATACTCGTATATCCCCAGCCCATCCTGCTCTGCTGCTGGTCGGTCCAGGTCCAGCGAGTTCTTCTCGCTCTGTGTCAACTTCCGCAGGATGGGTTTGACCTTGGTCACCCGCGACTTCGACCGGTCGCCATGATAGCTGGCCATGATTGCACAACGCCCAAGGCTCGCTGCTTCGTCGTCGTCTTCTTCCCCTCGATGGCTGCTGGTCACCGCAACTCATCCAATATATCATCGACCTCGCATGCCTGCGCTGCACCGGAGCATCCGGAGGAAGGGTGGTGATGTGGTGTCGTTCAATTGAAATAGCTACGACGGTGGTGAGAATAGTGACAACGAGGTCTGGAGAAGGCGTGTTGATGGAGAGAGTGTTGCGTGGTGAGGATTGAGGTCGTCGTCGGGGCAGCCGATCGCCATCAAGATAATCAGCCTCAGCATGCCATCCCTTGCCTTAGAGCGAGGAGGTACTGGGGGGTGGTCCTCGTCCTCCTATCAGGACTCGCTATTGTGCTTGTCTCACTGGCCAGACTGCCCTGGACTCTCCCCCCGTCCGAGGTTTCCGAGACGCCCACAAGACCGAAGGCCCCGAAGGATTCGGCGACACAATACTCACTCATGCTAACTACGAGGTTTCAAATTGACGGCTTCCGAGTATCGTGAGAAAAGAGGGGTGCAGGAGGTTGATGGAGGAGCATGGAGGGAGAAAGCATCTGTCACTTGTAGAGTAGAGTTGCGGCCCGTTCACAATAGGACAGAGGCAAGGGTGGCTTCTTAGCACCGCTTTCCATTAGCTGGATTATGCTCACTATGATGGATGGGATGGGATGGGATCGGATGGCAATCAGGACGGGGGAGTGGGATTTGCTGAGGGATATGATCAACATGCGGCGCTGCGGACAGACGGCGCCATGTTCTGGAGAAGATCTGTGCCGATGTCACGAAGATCTTCTCGATCTTCAACCACGTCAAACTGACGACATCGCGGGAGCTTGTCCTTTGGTCTACGGTATACCTTACTTGATATATACATTCCTGTATACAGTCCATGCCCACCTGCTCCGGTGGCTGCCCATCTGCCGTCGAGGCATTGACATTGCTGCTGATCCCTCCACATTGTTGCAGGCCCATTATTCGGTATGTGCGAGGCAGAAGCAGAAGAAGATTTTCATTGTACAGCATGCATGCTTGATCTGTGCTTGTTGGCCAACGGAACGTCCAGACTTTCTCGTCTCCCAGCAACAATGGGGAACCCAAGCTTCTCCAAGGATGAGTTTCAAGGTGCTTGTTCTGTGAAAGACCTCAAGGATATCGGCGTGGAGCAGGAATAACATACATCCGCTGTCCAATGGTATGATTTGACGGCGTTCTTGCTGGGTTCTTCTTCTTCAGCCGGTGTTGACAAAGGGCAGCTGAATATCCGTCCCGAGTTGGCTGTACCGAAAACCTGGATGATATCAAAAGCGTTGAGAGCGGCATTGCATCAGGTAGAAGAAACCGATGGTGCAGATGGCGAAATGAGACATGTTCGGTTTCTTCACTTCTTCGGTCTCCGGGGTCTGACTCGGGATCTCTTGGGATCCTCGTTCCTATATGTGGAGTCCCAAGCTGTCTCGTCGAGATTGTCACCACTTTTGCTGTTAGCAGGCCTCTCATGTTTTACCATATTAGGAGTCTTGAAGACGTGCTCCCACTACCTACCCTATCTAGAAACGAGATAAGACAAGAGGTCTTGACAATCTTACAGATCACAAAAGAAGGTCCATGTGGGCTAGAATCTCGATGTCTCCCATGGCCGAGTCCGCACTACCCACATCTCCGACCCTCATCAACCAATGCCATCTCTGGCAATAACTCGGAACCGTAGAAACCTGGCGTCTCTCGAGAGAAAAATCTGATAGTGGAAGGGAAACGGCTCGAATCGATCTCTTGCATACAGCCGTCCATCCGCTGCTTTGTTGATAGCCTTGAGTACGACTATCGAAAGCTCATCCTACCGCAGATCAGACACTTGCGGCTATTGTAGTGCCATCTGCCCCCCATCTCATCCCATCCCATCCCATCATCTCATCTCTGGAGCTTCCGCTTCGACGGAAGAACTCAGGGATCAGAACGACATGATATGTAAAGTATTCCACATCTGCTCTCATGTACGTGTCATGCCTGCAGGACTTTCTCGAAGGACAAGCCAGTCCGCACCTGGGACTTTTGCTTCAGATCTGAGTTTCCATGAGACGTGGCTTTCATTAATATATCGGCATGTGATATATATTGGTGTTTCGGCACACGATGGCCACTCCACCTTTGGACGGTCCGTTGAGGGCATCCATAAGATCTTACTACAGGCAGGACCTTACTCGCTGTCCGAAGAGCCGTGAGGTTGGAGCTGCCGTATCATGTATTATCACGAAGTGAACGAGTGTCCACCCACTGATCAGCGCTGCATGCCGCTGAGTTTTCGTGAGCCGCGGTACATGCGAGCATGTTTAGGTAACGTTCACGGTACTGCTTAGGTACAATACTGCCCGGTGTTGTCGATGGCGAGCATGAAAGGAGGGGTGGAGGGGCGGGCGAGGAAGAAGATAAGCACACGCCACGATGCGTCCACTGCCACTCTCGGCTCAAAGTGCAGCTATTCGCGGAGCTGTTGGCCAAGGCTGGATTCTGGAGTTGATTGTCTAGCAGTCTTGTAACTTGTTTGGTGGGTGTTCATGTACCTGTACATGATCATCGTTTCGGTGCCGCGGGGGGTAATTAGGGGAACGAAGCTCGTGCTTCCGTAGCAAGATCCAGATCGCAGGCTCAGCCAACTGGGTCAATTGACAGGCAGAGGCGTCGGTACCGTCCAATCCCACCGTTGGAGAGATCCCAACCTGTGCAGCAACTGTATGATTCTGTCTCTTAATCTTCGGCGGCGCGTGCTTCGAACCACAGGACGCCCGATATCGATCTCGTTGCATCAGAATCGGTGCGTATTACTATAATTTCTCCACCAAGGCCGCGCTTCGCACTTGTTCTTCCTATTAGCGCTCTAGTCAGAGAGCAAACCCCGCCTGCCCAGTAGTTTGTCAAGTCCCTTCATCCATGAGCATGAGCACGAGCACGAGCACCAGCATGGACCAAGAGGGGCAAGCCACTAGACAATGATAATTTAAGATTTCGAGGCGGCTACAGCGTGAGCATCGCTTCTCAGATTGACATGTCCCAGAGTCCCAGAATAGCGACTGGGGATGAGGGCTTCCGTGCTTCCTGGCCTGAGATCCTGGTTTGCTAGCATCTTGACATCTGCTTGAAGAAGCTTGATCCGTAATGACAACGCTCTCATTGCAGAAGTCCTTTCGGGCCATGTCGCATGTAGAATCAAAATTATCACCGGCTGCATGAGAGCTGCAGGCCATCGCGTCACTTTGCGCTGACGAACGCTGGTGGACAAAGTGGAAACGAATTGGAGTAGAGATGATCCGACCGAACATGCTAGGTCCATGAGAGGGGCAGCACGGCTTATTGCTCGTGATGTAACAGAGCCATCTCTGTAAGATGCTGCTTCGTCGATGTCAGGCCTCGTGCCCTCGTATTCTTCCAATTGATGTGCTATATTGTCCTCGAGACCCCGGGCGACAATAGCGTCTTGATACTGAGGTGAGTCCTGGCGAGTACTTTCACAGGAACAGCCATAAGAGCAGCGTTCAATACCGGCAGCCCCTCATCGCTGCACCACTTCTCGCGGTCCCCACCACGACAGGGTACCGTTCGTCTGCTCGAAGCACGATCCATGGCGGGGGGGGCCTTTGCTCTGAGACTCTGACAGCTGCTGATGCAGACAATTGCATCGCGGTGGCTTGGTGGCGTCTCCAGCATCCAGCATCCAGCATCCAGCACCAGCGAAGACTGGACAGGGAGCAGCAAGCGAAAAAGCGCCCGCTCGCGATACTCCTCTGAAGACTTGTCGTCTCTCGGCCCTCAGTGGTTGCTGCAGAAGGCGTCGAGCTCCGATGGCGTCCCAAGGATGCAAGTCTGTACCAGAACAGCGCGCTGCAGCAGGCTATCTCCTCAACTCGTTAAAGCCACCCTCACCACCCCATCCCACCCAAGCGCTCTCAACTGCGTAGACAGCAGCGGGCATAGAGACAGGCTCGGTTGTTCTGCCAGACTGCCATTCAGGCTGCTTGCTAAACGACACAGGAGGGGGCGTGCGAGCATCGTCAGTCGTCAGGACGCAGGACGGTACCTCCGTACACGTCCCGCAAGCAGGCCCCGAGTTGTGAAGGTACAGCACAGTACAGCACAGTACAGCACAGTAAGTACCTCAGGGCAACCTGGCACGCAAGTCACGCCCTGTACAGTAAGTCAAGGTCCAGCATCCCCCAGGCCAAGACCAAGAACCAAGCACCTGTGGCATGGTGTTTCGAAGCGGCAGCGGCTGCTGCACCGCACTACTCATGTCCCTCCTGGACCATGCCAGGCCCTGTCCGCTCCCAGTGCGCCAACTGCGGCCGGACTGAGTGGCGCCGCTGGAGCATATTTCAACATCGACATCGTGGTGATGTGACGGCTCTGTTTTGGCCTTGCCTGCCTGCTTGCCTGCTGGCCTGGCTGGGCCATGGTTGTCTGCTCCCCCAGCGCCTGTTGTCCCCAAGCTGATCCACTCCCCATCTCGATCCCTACCCTCCTCCGCCGACTAATGGCAGACTATTCTCGAATCTGTCTCCATCCCATCCCACTCCGTCCCAGACAATATGACGCATAGGGTTAGCAGCCTCTGCTAGACGCTGCGTGCTTCTGGCCTGCTCGTCCTGGTGCCGTTCCCGTCTGGCATGGACATGCCTTCGACTATAAGACCCCCTCCAGACCCTGTGGAGGAGAGAGGGCAGCATAGCATGATATCTCGGCGGCTTTCGTGCACGGTAATATATGAAGGGCTCCTGGCTGTACTGTATATTGATCAATTGATCTCGGGCACGGAAAGTTGACGGTCGTTTCGCGTTTCCAAACTCGGTCCTTCGTTGTTGTTCCAGTTTGAAGTTATTCCCAGCTGCATTGGCTCGCTTCGTCTATTTCCCTCGACATCCTCCTCGAACAGCAACCGCAGCTCACTGCACTGTTCCTGCCAGTCTCGGAACGGCAATTTTATCCACGGCTCGGCGTTGCATTGGGGGATTTGCGTTTTCACGGCTGGATCCAGTGAATGCCCAACCATACGTTGTCGACCCCATATCGACTTGTGCAGACAGGCCAGGAAAAAGCATCCGGTGCCAGCGAGACGTGGCTGCCCTTCTCCAGCCTCGAAACGAGACTCCCACAGGACGGCTCACTGTACTGAGGATATCCGGAAGGCTGACCTCTGCCGGCGCCATCAGAAAAAGAAATATCAGCCTCTTCCCTTCCGCTCAGGACTCACTTTTGCTGTCCCACGTGCGTTGTGGTTCACTCGCCAATATAAAAAAGTGATTTCGAAGTATTTCTTCCGGCAAATCGACACATGACCGCCTTCCTCCACCTCCACTTCTACCAACACTCCGCAGTGGCAAAGTCAACCTTTCTTTGCTGGACCCACAGAACAGATCTCGTAGCTTAGATCTTCCAGCTCCTGCCTTTATCTATACATAAAAACCTGGTTTTGTCACCAACTCCTCAACAAAATGTTCGACCTCACTTGCGCCTTGCCTTGGGCCTCTCTTCTTTTCATTGTATTCTGGATTGCTTTGTAAGTCCAATCCAATCACCTTCATTCACTACAGCTCTACTTTTCAGATCTGGTCGCACAAGCTCTACATATTTGGATGTTTGAAACTAACATGCTCTTGCTAGCCTTAACAGAAACGTCCGTCTCTGGGGCAATGCCATGAGCAATTGGCGGTACAGAAATGTCCCAGTCCCCGCAAGCCCCTCATACTCATCGAAAGACGTCACTGTCATCATCCCAACGATTCACAACAATTTTGAGGAGTTGAGAGAGTCCCTGCAAAGTATTCTTGCCTGTCAACCATTAGAATTGCTCCTGGTCACAACCTCCGACAAGTACCAAAAGCTGCGCAGTTTCGTCAAGAGCCTCGAAGTGTCGAATATTCGCATCTTCCATGTCCCAATCGCCAACAAGCGTATTCAGGTCTGCGAGGCAATTCCAAAAGTGAAGACATCCATCATTGTGATGGCGGACGACGATGTCACGTGGCCTAGCACAATTCTCCCATGGCTTTTGGCTCCTTTCGAAGATAAGAAGATGGGAGGTGTTGGACCCAACCAAAGAGTTAAGCGCCTTCAATCTGGGACCTTTGGAGAGTTTCAATGGAACTGGCTGGGAGCTGCATACATTCAACGACGCAACTTCGAGATCACGGCCACCCATGGTATTGATGGGGGAACCTCTTGTATGTCTGGACGGACATGCGCATTCCGTTCTGAAATCCTCCAAGATCCTCTCTTCTTACATGGCTTCAAAACTGAGCGTTGGGGTCAATATCAACTCAATGCGGATGATGACAACTTTGTTACTCGTTGGTTGGTATCCAAGCAATGGAAGACCTGGATTCAGCACCACCGCCAATGTGAAATTGAAACCACCTTGGAAAACAACCCCATGTTCTTGAAGCAATGCCTTCGATGGGCACGCAGCAATTGGCGCTCGAACTTTACCAGTGCTGTAGTCGAGAGACACGTCTGGTCGTAAGTTTTCTTTCCAGTTTGAACAGGAGGAAAAGCTAACAAAGTTTCCACAGTCAACAACCTTGGTGTTCCTATGCTTTGCATGTTGCTACTCCTACATCCTTGTCCTTTGCTTACGACCCCTTGATGCTGTACCTCAGCTACCACTTCTACGGATTGTTTTGGCTCGGAGCTCATCTTATCTATATGTTTGCTTTCGTGAAGACAGTCAAGCTGTGGGGGCTGTGGGCTCGAAATCCTTCTGATGTTGTTTATTACCCAACTTCGGTCCTTTTCGGATGGTTCCATGGTCTTATAAAACTATATGCTCTTCGCACTCTGCAGGTGGTAAGTCACGTGCTTCCACTTTTTCACGTTCCATACTGACCAGCATCAGACATCTTGGGGTAGCCGAGCAGATGGTGATACCAACGACAGCGAACGTATGAGTCCTCGGGCACGCCGCAGCGAGAGTGTCACCCTTCCTCCTGGCAACCACCCAGGGCTCGTCCGCTACAAGGATGAGAAGGACTTATTCATCACGGCGAAGCAAGTCGATTCGGACAGCGACACTTCCTCCGAAAGCAGCTCGGGTTCGATTTTCGATGACACTTATAATGATAACGACTCCAATGATCTTATGACTACTGGCACTGTAACTAGGTCTAATTCTTTGGTGACGGTGGCGATGAAGGACCGTGGACGCTAGTGCAGCAAAACTCCACGGATGGCTTCGTTGGTCATTGTCTTTCTTCCATTCAACGGCGCGACGACTTTACGATTCATGAACGGACAGGCTTCTGAGATTCATTTGCGTGTTATCCAGCGGATTGGCTAGAATTTACTAGCACAGCGCAGACTTTTTGAGCAACTTCGTCGATACTTACACGGCATCTTTGATTTTTCGAATTGGTCGCTGCTGCACTTCCAGGAGTTCACCGCATCCATCCTGTTTCTGCACTTCTTCTTCTCTGGGACGGACGATTTGAGAGAAAGAATGGGGAAAACAGGACCATTTCCTCTCCTGCACCAAAACTATGCTTTGTTTCTGCTTTCTCTCGGATTGGCATTAAAAATGTTCTCCTTTCTTCACTTGGGCACTGTAATTTTGGGCGGCAAGACTGATATAAAAATATCTAGGGCTGGTAAAATGGTCTTTGCGTAATTCTTTTTCTTTTCAAAATAAAAGGCATTGTGGCCGTTGCGTTGTTTTCCGTGGGTTGCTTTGAGGCTGGCTCTGGACTGCTCACATATAGATGAGAGCTCCGATAGAGATCATCAAAAGATGATATCCATTAATTGATACTTAAAAATTACCAACTCAACAAGAGACTGTGACTTCAATCCTCCATCACTTCCCATTACCTTCATCAACATCACCATTAACTAAACAGCAAGCTCACACTCATTGGTGACATCAGAAACATGTGTACCGGCGACATTGTGTCATTCTACTCTCCCTTTCCATTCCGAAGCCCCCTGTCCCTTGCCCTGCTCCTCCGCAAGCCGCTAACGATGCAAAGCAATCTGCAAGCGGGCAGCCTGCAGCTTGCATGACAGGGGGCCTTTTTACGTGCAGGTGAAAGTGTGGCAGCCTTCCCGAAACATACAAGGGCATTTGAAGATCGGTGATGTGACTCGTTGGATGGCAAGATGATGCTGGTGAGCAATGAATCAGATATGGATACGAAAAGGTCTACTTGCATGCTGTTTGACTTTTATATGCTCAATACATGCTCAGTTGAGGTTTTCAACACCTGATGAGCGTTGAATCTTCGAGCTCAAGACAGGCAAGATATTCCCAGGCAAGGCTTCTCAGAAAAGGAGTCGTAGGCATATCGGTCTCGAGCTTCGGAGCGCGATGCTTCCCTTGTTCATTCCTTTCTCAAGTCAAGTGGTTCGGCCGGTCCGAGACTCCCTCATCAAACTTCCCAAGTGACGGATTTCGGTCCATCGAAACTCCGGCCATCACTCCTCAATCGAGCGAACAAGACGTCCAATCGAGAAACGAGCCTTCCCAGCTTACCGAATTCTATCAAATTCTCAACAAATATGATATAATAACAGATGACGAGAGAAAAATTACTCCAACACCTACCACAAGCAGTACCCGAGCCCTAGCTCTCCACCGTTTTCTTTGCATTTCAAACATGCCTCTACTTTTTATGATACATCGAAACACGGCAAATAAGACCCCCATCTAATCGCACGTGAAGAGGTCCCTCTCGTTCTCACCTCGAAGCATGTGTGTCGGTCCCCAATGGCCAGCTAGCCGAAGAACCTCGTTGGAGAAAAAGCTCGGGGACAGGGAACAGGGTAGTTTTGCTGAGAAGAGGGTGTGGATAGTCGACAGGGGGGGTGTTAGTTGCATATGCAAGCTGCAAGCCAGGAGGTCCGACTTATGCACGAAGCCAGATCTGAGAAGGACCTGCAGGAGTGGGAACTGGGTTTGGCCTCACGCTTCAAGGGAAACTCGTCCACCATGCTAGGAAGCTCTAGAATTCTTGACTCGGGTTTCTTTTTTCGTCATCGTGGAGGGGGGTGGTGGGTATGGAGCGTGTAAGATGGGATGAGGATTACGAGTTTCTCGATACGAGGTGAGGTGAGGTGAGGTGAGGTGATATGAGGTGAGGTTGGATTTTGCGCCATGGGGGAAGGGCGAAGCGAAAAGTTTCACGGCTGGACGTGCGTACATTCTCTGTCTGTGCGAAGATTGAGTTTCGCAATCAATCGAGGTTAGGGTTAAAGTGGGGTCTGAATATTACACACGCCGCTGCTTGCCAGTCATAAATACTTTAGCATGTTCTTTCCGCTAGCGCAGCATGGCGTTTGAAGGATTCATGAGATGCTTATGGCTTGTGATGAGGAAATCCAGCACGCTTGCCATGGGTGCTGTTGGCGAGGTCTCACATGTAGGGAAATGGATTGCATGGGACCCGAGATGAGAGTCCTTCCGTATGTCGGTGTCAGCGGTACAGAATCGCCCTTTGCAGCCGGAGGACTTGTTGATCGGGATCTGCTTCCGTCACGAGTACTTGGCTTGGCACAGTGAGAATAAGGTTGGCTGCTTGAAACTTGGTTCCTCGTGGGGGAGGGGACACAGCATATCTTGTGTTCCCTTCAGCAGTCCGATGTTGTGCAGTTGTTCCACAGCCGTAGCTCAGTATTTCTGGTGCTGCATCGTGCGGGACGTTTCTTACTTGCGTTGTTGGTACTGTCGTGCTCACGATACGTCGGCAGCATGATGCTCAACTGCGGGGTAGCATTATCCCGGCCCTTAAGCCTCTCTCTCGACCGAATAGGACCGGAACGATGTCACTCCAGCGAGAAGTACTTCCACTGTTGAGAAGTATGTGTTAAGATCTGACTTGTCGAGGGTGAAAAGGTCATCGTCGAGGCAGAGATTTCAGTTGGCATGACAAAGATGCACTTCTCGTACGAGAGCCCGGGATCTTATTAGTAAAATGCTGCAAGTACTGTACGAAGGGACGAAAGAGAAGAGAGGATACCTCTGATCTAACCGAAAGACGCCGAACCGTGACCGACCCCGAGTGCAATGCTCATGTCCAGCCGAGTTGGTGGCTGACCTATTCTTCCGTAAGTGTAGAGGAGGCCGAGCCGTGATACTTTGAGCGATGTACCTCGAGACCTTGACCTGACTGGAGGTAACGTGTGCTTGGGGCTTTCTCCGAGCTCCAGTCCCACACTTCAAGCCTCATCGATCGTCGATGGCCTGCTTGAGCTAAGTACCTGTACTTGCAAGCTTCTCGATGAGTACATGCAAGAACATTACAGAGCAGACTGGACGATGTACGTTCCCGGACATATAACCTTATCTGACACGGCTACTGTGGAAGTAAACGCTACTCTGTGGAGGAGAGAACACCTGCATAATAGTGGCGTTCGTGGACAATCAACCTCCTATTCGAGACATGCGAAATATTTTATAATAATTGGACCCTATTCCATTCATTGATTGATTGCAATATCCCAAATAGGATAACCCTCAGTTCCCCACTAGACAGACCGTTTGAAGGGATGAAGAATTCGGGGCACCAACTATCCTTGAAGTTGCAGCAGTGTCGAATCCACAGTAATATCAAAGAACCGCTAGTGTTCTAGATTCGTTCGTTCGTTTGCTCTTATCTTGGTGATGCTGACTCAGCCAAGTGCCTTTGTCAAAATAGGGTCTCCGAAAAAGAGCATCCGTCTTCCTAGTATGAGTATTTTGTTTGACCAAGCCTGGACAGGTTGCCGGTTATTGCGGAATCTTGTTAATTGAAAGACCTGACGTTGATAAATGGGGTGTGTATGGAGTGGGAAGCTGTGGGGATAGCCGACACCCGAGAGCATCAATCCACCACCCCGCATGAACAGATCTGGACTACCGGAAACTTGTTCTGACATCGAGCTTATGTTGAAAATGATGTCGTATTCGATTGAAGTATCATTTGTGGACTTTGGAGACGAGATGGTAGATCGGTCCATGATTTTGGATGCGGGGTCAAAAGTCAAGATTCTAAAATCTTACTACAGGATTCGGAATCCAATGGAAAAGTAATCTCTCGTGAGACGACAAGTCGCTCTATCCGCTGGAAAAACAACCGAAAAGTAATAGCACATTCGGTCATAATTCGTGATTTTGGCCTAGAATGAAGGCCACATATCTGATATAGCTCGCTCTCAACTCCATTGCTCTTTCTGCACCCATTACTGCCGTGCTGCAAAAGTACCGAAAGGTATAAAATTGAGGAAAAGCAAACTAGGCGTTACCATACACGAACCAGAGGGGTAAGCCAGACCATGAACCAAAAGCTCCACACCGCTTAATTGCCGAGCGCCAGTAGCGACATATATCAATCTCCTTCCCGCTCCCTCATCGATAATGCTCTAGATATAACATGTATGTTATGCAGAAATCTACAGATCTGGCGATATAGATGCCCAATGCTCCTGCACGCAATACTCCAGCCCAGTACGCACATGCGATAGCTTCTATATCAAGCATGGCCCGCAAGGTACAGGATGTTCTCCCTCGCTGCGGAACTCAGGATGCCACTTCCGGTATAGATATATGTAACCACATCTTGCCAGGCAGCGGGATGTGGGACGGGAAGATCGATGGAGTCGCCTTTCCGGACATGGCCTGAGAGCATAAGGGCTGCAAGGACAGGGAGATAGTGGAGTGCGTATTCGATGTCTGAAGACTGTTGGTCATGGCAGTTGAAAAGTTTGACGTGGACTTACGGATTGGGGTAGAACCCTTTCCCAAGGAAGTAATGGTATCAGTGGTAGCTATGTCGAGACTCCTGCGTGGGACTTCAAGCGAACTTTGCATCGATGGCTGTGCGGATTGTCTTCGAACTCTGGTGGAGCGTCGTAAAGGTTTTGAGCTGCCAGTAAGTGGGTTCAATTTCGGCTTCGGCGCTGGTATGCTCGCTCGTAGTTCCTCGATATCGAATTTTCGCTGAATCAGGAATGGTTTTCTCTCCTTTGCCTTTGGTATTACTCTGGCACGTATCGTGACGAGATTCGAGGGTCTCGAGTTTGCTTGGTCTAGTGTTCCCGCTAGACTTGGCCTGCGTAGACATACTGCGTTGACGAACGCGTCTGCTGTGGCTGACTTCCCAAGATAGGCGTATCCCCAGTCTCTTAGATGATCGTGAGTATATTGAAAAGGGACCTGGCGAAGGACTTCTTGTGGTGTTCCGCACTGAAGATCTGACTTCGATTGAATCTGAAGTTCGAGTTCATCGTCCACCTCTATGCTATCCCTCATGTCCACATCGTCAATTTGCTCGACCTTGATATTTGGTGTCGATTCGTCTGTCTCTGGTACCGTCTGCAATCTTGGGCTCTCTGATGCGAAGGTAAAGCTTTCGAGTTGTTCGGCCAGATTACTTGTCGAAAATACAGTTGAGTGCCTTCGAGGAAGTAGTTGTACTTGAAATAAGCTTCTACGCCTCTGTGAGGCGTTTGTGATTTCGCCGATTGGTGTTGCTTGTTCCAAAAAGTACGCACGCGCTGTGACAATGCTGGGACTCGGGATTGCGGCCGTCGATCTCGCCGTTGATCCGGGAGTTAAGCTTGACTTTCTTCGACCAGACGAGATCGGAGTATCAGGACGAGTGCTGAGTGGTTGTAGATCCGTAGGTTGACGACGAGGGGACGACGAGGTTGTACTCGTGACCGCCATATGTTGCACAAACAGCTGACGCGTGTCGAATCTAGCAGGCCCCGCACTGGGTCGGATCTGGAAGGCTCGTATTTATCGACAGCCTACACGTTCAAGTATTGGTGATGACCTTGAGCTCAAAGGCTTCGGCGAGTACTGTCAAGCACAAGTTGTCGTTAATCGATAGTGGGATACTGACACGAACAAACATAGATCCTTGAGACTCTTATCCAAAGATGAGGGCTCTGTAAACAGACATTTTCCATGGGAGACGCATATTATAGATAATTGAAATAGAGCTGAAACATACATTCCTGAGCAGCGAGGGTGCCGACGTTGAAAATGTTGATCATCTTGAATGATAAAGAGCAAGAGCGTTTCATGACACCCCTTACATAGGATTCAACGCCATAAACTCGATTACATCCGGTTGCAGTCAATGCGACAAGAAACTATACGAATTATTTTACTTATGCCGATGCTCCCTCTCGGATCAGCAGAGCTCTGAGTCATTCTGTGGCCGCAGTCTGCAAGGAGAATGCTCATTCGTCGTGTATGAAGAAGACCTGTGGCCTTACCGAAGGGTGCCTGCTGAGTATCGAAACCTCCCAGGTTGAGCTCAAGAAGGATGAAAGCAATGGTACGTATCACAGTAGAACTTGTGGTTGCCCATGAGCATGGACTGACGCCTACCACAGCTGCTTTGGGTTTTGTGAGGACCTTGGCATCTGATATCGATGAGCAAGAGACATTCCATTTCTTGCCACTGGATCTTTTTCTCCACAATTGATCAACCGAGACCTTTGCAGATCTCCCGCTGCCAGTTCCGCTCGATGCAAAGCATCCCGTGGCTCCTGCTCAACGGCTTACAGGGAAGCCTCAAAAGAAACAGCGCGTATCATTGGTAAAGCAGCATGGATCGTGGCAGTTGGAGATTTTGGAGATGCTTGGCGTACTGGAGGCAGTAAGCTTGGCGCTCTTCAGACTTCGAGAGCAAGAAATACGTGAGCCAGGATTGGTACCAAGTTCCAAGAGGAATTTTATCAGCAGGAGATGCCAACCCGTCAGTACATCGACGGCTGCTGGCATTGGAGGAGTCTCGGACTAACACGAGAATGCTCCGAGCAACAGATGGAAAACAACATATTTCGAAACAGAGAAAAAACAACAGCAAAGCAAGACATGATAAATGAACACGAATTGCAGCACGAATCATATGGAGCGATCCTGACGCAAGACCGTCAGGTTTATTTCAGACGGTATCTCCGAAATCCACATTGCCATGTCGCGATTCAAAAAGCAGCAAATAGACGTCAGAATGGTCTTCCCAAACATGATCTCAATCCGCATAGGTTGAATAGAAAGTTGATAATATATAGGAAGTCTACTAGATACTAGGATCTGAAAATATACCTGTACACTTCGTACAGGAAAACCTGTCCTTGTGCTGAGAAATGATGAGGATGTTGTTGTTGATGTTCAGGGCAAAATCTGTGCGGGTCCCGGCTTCCGTGCCAATCACCAGATTTCGCGATGTCTGGCATCTTCGTCAACCACGACTTCTCCTCTCAATGGACAGGGCTCTGTCCCTCAACACCCAAACACCATGTCGCGAGCAGCTGAGGAAGCCATAAAAGCGAGTTACAAATCATTGAAAGAGGATTTTGTGTCAAACCTTACAGGTGGAGATATTTCAGAGATCAATTATGTTACGGCTGTAGCTCCAGTAAGCTCTCCTTCTCAACACCCGGTACCTGCTAACTATTGAAAGGTGGCAGTTATCCTTTGGTCGGCTCTGCAAGCACAGCATTCATTCTTCAAGTCGTATACTCCTCTTGTGTTCGCTGTCGATTTCCTCCTTAATGTCTCTGCAATCCTTCTCGCTACCACGTCATACTCCAACACGCCCGTCCTCCTGAACATCCTCCTTCTCGCACCGCTGGCTATCATATACTCCCTCCCGAAGCAACCTCTACCGAAGAAAGTGAAAGTGCCGCCGAAGCAGAAGAAAGATGAAGCTCCGAATCCTCTGCCCAAGAAGCCCTTCCTCACCACATATCGAGGGGCGATGCTGGTAATTACATGTTTGGCTATTCTAGCAGTCGATTTTCGCATATTCCCTCGAAGGTTCGCAAAGGTCGAGAATTGGGGTACATCGTTAATGGACGTTGGGGTTGGGTCATTCGTCTTTTCAGCAGGCGTTGTGGCAGCTCGGCCGGTATTGAAAGAGCAGTTGGCAGGCAAATCCACACCTCTCGGCACAAGACTATACCAATCAATCCGCCATTCTGTACCTCTGTTGATATTAGGATTTATCAGGCTATATAGTGTCAAGGGACTGGACTACGCAGAACATGTCACAGAATATGGCGTACACTGGAACTTCTTCTTCACGCTGGGATTCATCGCACCGTTCATGGCACTGTTCCAGTCAGCCTTCCAATTTATACCCTCATACGCTGGTCTTGCCATCCTTCTTGGAGGGGTCTACCAAATCGCCCTCGAATTCACAGACCTGAAAGCTTTCGTCCTAACAGCACCACGAACAAATCTGTTCAACAAGAACCGCGAGGGGATATTCAGTTTCTTCGGATACCTAGCCATCTTCCTCGCCGGACAATCAACGGGAATGTTCATCCTACCCCGCAGTATCTCTTCTGGAGCCACCGGTATTCAGCAGCGCAAACGTCTACTCCTGACTCTCGCAGGATGGTCCGGGATCTGGATCGTACTCTTCACATTCACAACCTCTTATTCCTTCGGCCTCAACCTTTCCGTCTCCCGAAGGCTGGCAAACCTCCCATACTTCCTCTGGATCTCGGCATTCAATTGCACCCAAATCCTGGCCTTCTGTCTGGTAGAAACCATCTTCTTCCCAAACGTGTATAAACACCCGCATCTCAGCCCCAAAGAGGAAGAAGATATCTACAAATCAGCTACAAGTCGGGTTCTAGAAGCTTATAACAGGAATGGATTGGCTGTTTTTCTTGTCGCGAATATGCTGACGGGGTTGGTGAATTTGACGGTCCCGACGTTGCATGTGAGTAAACCGGCTTCGATGGGGATTCTGATGGTGTATGCGGGGGTGTTGACAGGGTTGGCGGTGGGATTGGATTATTTTGATATAAGTATCAAAATGTGAGGGTATTGTAGCATACTAGCAGGGAAATGAATATACTGTATATCACATGGACCAAGATCTAAGAAATTTACAATCCGGAAGCCGATTCGTCTGAGTCCTGGCTTACAGTTTTCCACCGTTTCTGTCTGTTCAGATCACATCTTGCTGCGTGATGGTTGAAATAGGTTCCGTTTTCCTTACATCTGCTCCTGTTCCTGTTTACATAATAGGTACTCCTCGTGTCGTTTTGTACCGCTCAGTTATCTCAGATAGCAAACGACCGGAAAATAGAGGATATTGCAATCTAAATCCAAACGGACGAACTCGTATTCATCCGAGATTATAAATAAGCTTTTAGTGAGTTACACATGGGAGCTACTACGATCTAAGATGTGGACGGGAGTTTCTTGGGGAGTTTAAATCGTGGTTTCTAGATCGTGGTTTTGGAAATATGAGGTACTTGGGAATAGATCGAATAGATCAAATGAGATGATCTACGACACGGTAACCAAAGAAAAGCATGAGAGATGAGTGCTTGGTAGAGGGACTAGAGTATTAGTGACAATAGTGTGAGTTCTGCAGCGGACGGATGGATCGGGTGGAGGAGATGGGATGAGGGTTTTTCCGACGGGAGTCGGGAAGGAGAGAGGTGAGGTTGAGATGGGATGGGATGAGGGGTTTGTGAATTGAGGAGAGGGTGAAATTGAGGCTGAGAATCCCGAGATGGATGTTGATAAGCCGAGGTTGGGCTTTAGAATTTAGGTTTTGGAGTGGGAGAATATTATTTACAGTTTTATAAAATGACGTCAACATGATTATCAGAAGTCAGAACAGCCTGATTAAAACATCCTGCAAGTTCGTAAACTTGTCTTTGCTTTACTTTCGGCCACTCCGTAAATTATGTGATGGCTACGCTCACGGTGCACAAAGAGCCCAGGTGAAGACCAAAAAATCAAGGAACACTCACCTCACACGTCTCGTTTCCTGTCACATTTCTCTCCGATGTCATGTAACGCCGTTTCACTTCGCAGAAATGCGGTGTTTGTAGCGTTGAGATGCAGGTACGGCGCAGATAATTCGACCGCGCGAGAAGTTGAAGCCGGTGAGGTTTTTGTTGTGTGATGTTTTACGACATCTTCGTGGTCTTAGCCTGTGTCTTCAGGATTTATCATGTTGTTGAGCAGTGAGCACCTTTTCGGACTAATGAAGGAATTGATTAAGATAGTGATGATCTTCTTGGCTCCGGGAGATGGTGTAGAAAGGGAAGGAGACAATATATTCGCATGATCCTCATCTCATCTCTCCATCTTTCTCATCTCTTCACGATGGTCCGTGACACAGCCCGGTCACAACAACTCGTGACGAGATCAAGGTTAGGATGAAAGAGGTAAGGTGTCAGGTACGCGAGGGGAGGAGAAAGTGAGATTTGGATGGATGCGGTTTGGTGCCGGGAAGCTGCATATGAGGCTTGTTCTGGGCTCTGGAGGGCGCCGAGGATGGACATGGATGCGGGTTTGAGGAATTGGGGAGGTTGGGTTGAGAGTTGGGAGTCGGGCTGGAGAGCGAGGGAGTAGAGGACGGGAGTTGATGGAAGAGATGCACTGGGGATGGATGGGCGAGGTCACACCGTGTAGTGGTGACTCGTGAGGACTTTCGGACATGGAGGACATGTGCTGTGCGGTGAGAGGGGACGAGTACAACGTGGAGAGATGGATGTGCGGTGAGAGGAGAGCATGTACTTTCTTTGGTGAAAACAGTAAAACAAAGTTGGAATATTGGTTTGCAGCCGGAAGGGAACGTGGGTATGCTTGTACCCTCTCCTTCTCCCAAACTGGTGGAAGCACCTGCGATATGAGCACTTGGACCGCGCTCCAAGATAGAAACCGACATACTCGAATCCGGAGAAAAGATGCGAGGGATCTGAGAGCTGCCAACACCTGGTTATCGGAAGATATAAATAGAGACAGATTCGGTCAGGGATCGATGATCATGATGCTCGTTGGAGATTGAACTCGGTTGAGTTGCCCTGTTCGCTGGCGAATGGGAAGAATTGTGATTGGTCCTTGAACACTCGCATGTCCAGACGAACGCCTCAATTTCCGATGTCAATGCCGCACGTGAAAGGACGTCGAGTGACAGCTGGAGTGCGGATGGGAGATGACCGCATTGGTCTTGTTGATGAGAATGTTTGTGCGTAGAAAAGGGGTAAAGCTGGATGATGAGGAAGAAGTATAATGAGAAGGGTTCAAGAGTGGGATGTTGTGAAATTCATGAAATTCATGAGATCCGAGATGGATGACATCCAAGGTTCGAGGGTTCAAGACAACACAACATGACAATCATGATGTTTGACCTTTGCTTCTGCTTGAATAGCCAGAGATTCGCATGTGGAGAACCAGAGACCCGACCGTGGATTTATGCTTCGAGAATGATGGCAGAAGGGCCCGTTTCATGGATAACCTAGACGCGAACGACGTCGTCCACTGGCTGGGGAAGCCTCGAGGATGCCACGTCAATGCAAGTAAACAATGTTTATGCCTTTGTGGTTTAAGCGCACTGTTTCCTGATGCTGTGAGAGGGCAAAATCCACGGGTTGAGAGGAAGAGACGCGTCCAGAGATCCGGGCGAGGCGTGCAGGGAGTTCTCTGGCGGGTTGGGTGCGAGAAGAGTCGTGTAGTGTACTGTAGGGCAAGAGGTGGGGAGGATATACCGAGTGCTACTATCAGAATAAATGCATGAAGTAAGAGGTCTTTGCATGAGCAGAACTTCTTTTCTCCTTCCTACTCCCTTTTTGCTCGATTGTTCCTCTCAGCTTCTCTTCTCTTTCCTGACATTGTCTCCATTGGAAGACAATTGAATCCAGGACAGATTTGAGGATATACTCACCCAAGTCGGCACCACCACCGCCTCAATACTCCTCATCACAAAAAGCTCGGAATCAGATCAATTCATTGTTGCAGCCGGCGTCCGAGAGCATTGGCAAGAAGTGAGAAGGGAGGTAACCAGCCAGCCAGAAACAAGACTTGCACGATCGTCTGCAATACCATATCAAATCAGACTCCATCTGAGCACCTCTGGGGTAGCAAGCGGCACAGCAAATTCACTCCGCTATCGTGAAGATATCCGAGAAGAGCGCATTATCCACGCACGATCTGCGTTGTAATTATCTTCTCTGGACATCTTCCCCTTCTCAGGAATTTATCCTACTCTCCCCCTCCACGACACAACATCTGGTGTTGCAGTGAGTTCTTCCCTCGTCTCAATAATTTAATGCCGACCCGACATTTGCGCTGTGGTTGTATTGTCAGGCGGTCAGGCACTCACATTCTATACCTTACTGGACTGGCGGCACTGGGGGGCGCTCTCCTATCCTCAAACCTCGCTAATCCCAAAGGAAATTACCAGCTCCAAGCACCAGAGCGAATCTTGCGTGGGAACAAGAACAAGCTCCTCACCTAACGACAACACCATCTCCGACCCGAAAACCTATCGTCGCATCTCTTCATCCTCCATCCGACAACATCGCCAGAACATCCCCAACCTGCGACCGAGCGTCGGCAGACTATCTGCGACAGTCGCCCCTTTGTTGTGTTGTTGACACCGCCCGAGCAGAACGTCGAACAGCAGGACCCGGCCCTTTCGACCCGCGTATCGTATTTTTGTTCGAGACCTCAGTCAACAACCTCTCTCATCTCGACGCTGCTGGTGCCAACGCTCTGCGATCCGCTCTCGACCGATTCATCGCCAACAGCACCGCACCATGGTAGCTGGAGCGTCTTATTGGTGACGCAGGCGATCCGTTTCGCTATCACAAGGAAGACCTGAATTGGATCTGCGACCCGCAGAATCAAGGCCATTCCAGAAAGTCGAAAAAATCAAGGTCCGCAGGTTGAAGAAATGTCTTCAGCTGCCCTTCAGGCCCAGCCATACCAGACAACAACCGTTGGCTCGCACTCACCTGTTGCGACGTCGTCAGGGCGTCCGTACACTGGAAGTTCGTCACAATCTCGAGACGGCCACTATCAGAACCCGTCCAACGCGTCGCCGACCACAACACGCCGTCCATCGAGAAGACCCAGCGGCAATGGCGCAACCTCGAGTTCGAGTCAACAACCAGCTCAATACTACGCTCCATCTGGAAGCACCGCAACTTCGGCGGTGAACAGTCGATCTACGAGTGAGCAGCCATCACCTGTTGCCCCGGAACGATACCCCCAAATGGCTCCAGGAGATCATCAACGCGGTGTTCCCCCGATTGTCTCACCTCGAACCTCTTCGAATCGTAATCCCGCACATGCAGCGGCATCCGCAGCGGACCGATCTCGCAGAACCGGGAACAATGAAGCCTCGAATTCCCCTCGGCAAGCTACATCGGGTGATGGTTCACAGGATAGAGTCGACAGACAGCGAAGCAATGGTAATACACGGCAGACGAATGGAGGGAGTGATGACCCGGCGTTAGCAGCTGCCAGTGCTGCTGCGAGAAGTAGGAGAAGACAAGAAGCCCAAGGTGATGGCATACCACATAGGCCCAGTGGTGCTCGAGAGCCTCGGTCGACTGCCTCTGCATCTGCCGTTCAACGGCAAGCAATGGCTGGCGCTAGTAATACTGGAGGACAATACTCGCAAGGTCCGTCGAGGGAGGCCAGTGAAGTATTGAATCGGGTGGTCATCAGCAATCCAGAAGTGGATCTCGAACGCGAGCAGGAACGAATGGCAGAGGCTATTCCATCTTCTCCCGCTTCTAGAGGTGGGCCAATGGGTGCACTCAGTGTAGTACCTAGCGAAGGTGTGAATGATACCGGACGCGGAGGAAGCAGAAGCAGACATGATCATGCTGCCAGCACAAGTACCAAGGAGAAGAACACCAAGTTTGGCGAATACTTTCTGGGTAATACCCTTGGAGAAGGAGAGTTTGGAAAGGTCAAGATGGGGTGGAAACAAGAGGGCGGCGTTCAGGTAAGAGAAGGATTTGTGGATAGATTGGTTAATGCTAATATCTTTCAGGTTGCCATCAAGCTCATTCGAAGAGACAGTGTTGGTACCAATCCAACTCGACTTGCCAAGATCTACCGCGAGATCTCCATCCTCCGCGAAATCTCACATCCGAATATCGTCCATCTTCACGAGATGGTGGAAACTCCTAAGCAGATTGGTCTTATCCTCGAGTATGCTTCTGGTGGCGAGCTTTTCGACTATATTCTCAACCACCGGTACTTGAAGGACCAAGCAGCTCGGCGCTTGTTTGCTCAACTTGTCTCTGGTGTTGGATATCTGCATAAGAAGGGCATTGTTCATAGGGATCTGAAGTTGGAAAATTTACTCCTGGATCGCAATCGCAACATAATCATCACTGATTTTGGATTTGCCAACACATTCAATGCCGATGATGAGTTAGGAGAGGAGATCGAGTATCAGCTCTCGAGTCGAGAGTTTGTCAAGCGTATGGAACTCGACAAGATTTTGGAAGGCGGCCACCGCAGAGGAGATCTCATGCAGACCAGCTGCGGTAGCCCTTGTTATGCAGCTCCAGAACTTGTGGTCAGCGACTCATTGTACACTGGCCGTAAGGTAGACGTCTGGAGTTGTGGTGTAATTTTGGTAAGTCAATCTTTGCTGTGTAGTCTCTGCTCAATGCCGTGTTTTCATCCATTCATGGTCACAACGATCTACCTACCCCGGAAGCAGTTGTCCTCGCAAGCGTTTCGCGAGTCACGTTGTGGCTCAACTTCCAAACTTGATCCAGCAGCTCAATCTGTTGTGGACGCCGTCAACACCGCACTTTCTCGGTCCTCATTTCAACCTGGGACATGTTGCTAACAAGAAACAGTATGCCATGCTAGCAGGATACCTCCCATTTGACGACGACCCAGCCAATCCAGAGGGCGATAATATCAACCTCCTCTATAAATATATCGTTTCTACTCCTCTCACCTTTCCCGAATACGTCACACCACACGCCAGAGATCTCCTCCGCCGAATCCTTGTACCAGATCCACGAAAGCGTGCAGATTTGTTCGAGGTTGCCAGACATAGCTGGCTGAGCGAATACTCCCATGTTGTTGGCTTCATCACCAGCACAACAACTACAAGCAAGGATGTCGCCAAAAGCACAGTGGCTTCCGAAGAAGAGGAGAATGGGCCATTACTTGGCAGAAGTGCTTCGGTTAGGGAATCATCAAAGACTCCAAAGCAGAGTGCTGTTGGAGAATTGGGCAGGAAACATGGTCATGTTGATCCAGAGGCAGAATCGCACCCGAAGCCATCGAAGGATAACAAGCGCAGAACTGTCCAGGTGGAATATGTAGCCCCTCGCTCACAGACTCAACGCGGTGAGCCATCTGCTGTAGCTGCTGCTCCAGCACCTGCGGTATCAAGTTCGAGGACAAGAGTGAGAGCCAATAGTCAAGGTCCAACCGAGGTACCAGTAGGCCAACCAACAACCAGGAGACAGGTTTCCACGGAGAAGCCATTGCCTCAAGATCCGCCTGTTCAGTATCCTCAAGGAAGACGCCCTTCAGGTTCGTCATCTCGCCAGCACGGCATGCCTCCACCTACACGACCTGGGCGCGATGCTCCTCGGTCTGCCTCCGATACTAATTACATGACAGCCCATGCTCCTCCACCTGTCTCCGGCGTTGCACGACCGACCACCGGCGGATCGATGACATCAACGGGAAGCAGATCAGGATCATTGGCACTGAGGGATCGAGGTTCATATAGTCAGCCTGCACCACCAAGTGTTGCAGGAACAAACGTCCAAGGACGTATGACGCAGCCCAAGACCGGCACCAACTACAATATCTCTGCGCCAATCATGGACCAAGATCAAGCAGAATATGGCGTTCCAAATTCGAGATCTCAACCACAAATTCCTGCAAAACTTGCACGGGTGGCAGGGTATCCTGAAGGAACTGCTCCAGAGAAGGGTCACAAGAGATCAAACACAGTTGGTGGCATCTTCAGCAGAACAAACTCCTTCTTCGGAGGTAAGCGAAACACAGACCAACAGGAGAAGCCAGAGAAGAAGAAGACGTATCCACCTGTGAGCATGTCAGGAGCTGTGGCCCACCCAGAAACTCCTCGGCAGTCTATGGATTCTCGGCGGTCGATATCCTTTGGTTTTGGCAAAAAGAGAAGCGGTAGCATCACTGGAGGATCACAGACTACAACCCTGCAGGATAAGCCTAGGAGGTTTTCTCTTCTTGCAGCTACATTCTCGCTGAAGTCAATTGGCATTGGAAAGGACTATGGAACACCAGGTGCTCCTCCAAGCAACTATACTGACAGCCGTGACCAATTCACACCTCCACCGCAAACCGCTCGGACCACTGATAGCCGGAACATCAGCGGCGCCACGGCAGCTCATCAATATGGTACTGACGGTGGCTATGACCGCAATCGCGACAGCCCCAGACATGAGCGAAGAACTGGCAATACCTCAAGCCCAGTTCAGACCCGTTACAACGCTCCTCCAGTCTCTATCTCCAATCCTCGTTCCGGCACACAACAAGAATTTCTGCCTCAGATGAACTTCCGTCAAGGGGAATCAGCCTTGAACACCGAATCCGAGTCTTCCTTGAATGAGACCATCCAAGCTCGCAGAGCAGTCTACCCTGAAGGCTTCAACTCCTACAACGATGGACCGAGACGACAGACCACCGGCCAAACGAAAAATAGCGGACCACGGCTGCAGAAGCCCAACCGCAAGTTCACAGATGCATATGAGCAAGAGGGCGGCAACGGGTATGGACCTACACATAACGATCATGCTGGATCTTCTGGAGCAGCGAGGAAAGTGATGGATTTCTTCCGGAGACGAGGAAAGGACCGTGGACAATGATTTTAGATCATTGAGCTTGATATGGAGCCAGTAGATATCGATACGATATACATACACCCAACGATAAAATGATACGGGGATGTGGACAGATGTGGAAAATATAATACTACCGTCCAGTTGGATGGATGTTGGATTGCTAGTGAGGAGAAGAGAGGAAGTAGAACTATTCCGCACAAAACACACACGTTTTGCTATTATCCCGGCTCTGGCGTACTGGGTGGTGGAAACTTTGCTTTACTTTGCCTTGCTTTCGACAATCGTCAACAATCAGTTCTTGGAGATAAAGAAGATTCCGAATACTTGGTGGGGCTGCTACTACTGCTGCTGCTGCTGAACTTACTTGCTTGGCGTTGGTGTTGTGGCGGGATGAGATGGAGTAGTGTATTGATCTTTAGTCGAAGCTTTTTTCGCCAAGGGGTTTTATACTCGAGGCTTTAGTTAAGGGGAAGCAAGTAAAATTTGGGGTTGAGGGGAGGTGAGGTGAGGAGAGGTGGGAATGAATGGGGAGGATACGGAGAGTGAGTGCATAAGACGAGACTTTGTAATAAATCATATTTTCATTTTCACTTGTGCGTGTTTGAGATTCCCTTTGTTGCGTGAGTTTGTGGCGGTGTGAAGTAGAGTGGAATGAAAGAATGGGAGAGTGGAGGACTGGTATTCTGGTACTGGCTCCGAGAGTGTGGAGAATGAGGGGGGGGGGATAGTAATCATGCAGAGTGGAGCGTGGAATGGGGGAACATGAGAGAGTATTGTAGAATGAAAATGTATACCCACTCCATGGCATAACAGCTCACTCTGAATCGAAATTCGTCTCTGCACCGTGGTTCTCTTCCTGGCAAGGGCCTCTTCTTGATAACCTCCTCGATAGCTTTGGTTGTTTAGGTAGGCAACCCGCCTACTAGGGCAGTCACATACCTTGTTATTAGTAAGGTGGCTGTTGTCAATAATATCCAAAGGAATTGGGTAACGGCAAAGGTGGAAAGGTTTTACTACTTCCATCTAGACTGTTGTCGAATAGGCTTTATCTGTCTGTATAATATTTACAGTTGACAACGACCACTCTCTCGCAAGGCCGGCTTGTGGTGCGTTACTTCTTTGCCTCGTTGTGATATTCTTTCTTTTGTTAGATAGGTATTTTGAAGTTAGTGGGACATCCAAAAGTGGGCACCTAAGGATGTTTCCCTGGGGTGTTGATGACGGACTTGGTAGGGGGTTGAGGGAGTAAATATACCTATCGAATCTCAGTCTCGGTCGAAAGAATTCGCGAATCTGCTGTGGCTTGTTAGGTGAATGGGTTGTAGATGGTGAATATATGGCTTTGCTTAGGCAATGAGTATATAAGCAATCCTGTTCTTCTATGGTTTGAGAGGAGCACTGGCAAGAACAAGAAACCCCTCAACAACAGGGAGCAGACTTTTGTCATAATGCAAAGTCCTAGATGGAGTCAATGAACAGGTTATGCACTGAGTTCGTGTCTGGAGCGTCGTTGGGTAGGAGGAAATACATTGAGAGTCTTAGAGATTGACTCTCGAGTCGTAAAAGTTGGCAGCAGTCCCTTTGTTTCTAGCGAAGTTTTTCGCGGATGAATAGATTCTTGATCTTTTGGCTATGGAATCTGACCATTTGAAAGTCTGGACTGATCGTATTCAGGATTGGTGAGAGTTTTGATAGTGTCAATGTTTCGTAAACCGATGATGGAGCAGGAAATGATGAGGCTGATTTTGGTATGAAGTAACTCCGACAGCTGCTAGGAAAGGGAAGGCTGAGACTACCTGATCACTGTTTTCACTGCGACTATTGTATTATTGCGGTACAGTTGGCCCCGAGACTCGTACAATTGTACAGTGCAGCCATCATTGGTGTCGGATCCGAACTCGAAGACGTACTTCCGACGAAAACAACTAACACAGCCGTGAATCTATGAGTCGAGGTCAGTAAAGTCTTTGCTTTGAACATATGAAAACTAATACTTACGCAGCAGTACCAGCAAATATGTCTCCAGCTGGAGTGTTGGTAAATCGCAACAAACACCCCGCGAATACTACTACCAACGCCGCCAAAACCCCCAACCTTCTCCCCAGGTTGGGAACAAAATACAGAATTACGATTGCGAGAACTGGAAGCAAACAAGAGAGAATCGTCGTCACCGTTCTTTGAAACGCTGCGATGCCTTCATCCGAGTATGTGACGAAAGCGGGGTCCTCGCCTGGTTGTGGTTTCTGCTTCAGGTCAGCACCATTTTAGGAGGACATGAAATTGTAAGGAGACCAACTTTGAAATAGTGCCCAATCCTATCGTGCCATTTCTGAGCAGCACCTTCCACAATCCATCTCGTCAACGAGTCATCGACCTTCGACACCTTCAAAGCAACGAGATCTTCTTTCGTCTTCTCACGGTCCCAGATTTCGCTGTCTGAACCTACCAAGAACACGTTTCCCATGGCCGTAGATCCCATCCAAGTCGTCAACTTCTTCACATCTTGTATATTTGGTTGTTGGAGTTTCGTGATCTCGCTTTGCAAAAACAGCGCTTCGTCTACTCATGTTAGCCACTCGCTTGATCAACCATTTGGCACACTCACTATATTCCTTCAACTTCCCCCTGATGTCAAGAAACGTTCGCCACTGCCTCCTATCGTGACCAGCTTCCTTCCATCCAACATCACACGAAGCTTTCAATGTCTCCCAGTCTCTAGAATATATCGCCCTATTGCTATTCTCCGACGTCTCATCGGCAGCAGCATACTGATCGAGCTTCTTTTCTAGAGCTGTCAATTCAGCTTGCAAATACAGGAGATTTCGAGCATTCAAGGATGCAAAACGTCGGTATATAGCGAGTTCAGGAGATCCTCCCATGCGAGTCGCCAATTTGGGGTAACCTTCAGGCTGAGGCGTAATTTGCGCCATCTCGGCCAGCTGCTAATTCAGACGCTTTTTCACGCGATGAACAAGTTCATTTAAAAACGCCTTCAAACTCCTCGAGATTTGAAACAATTGTATTGTCTGGTCAAGGCTGGAGGTAGGCAGCCATCATTCGATGAGCCTCGAGTTGTGGAGGCGAGGGTGTCACACACAGCCACAAGCCTCAATGTTGGGGGCGAAACTGTATGCGCCAGGATGTCACTCCAGCGCTTGGAGTCATTCTTCTTCCACACTTTCATTTTGCAGCTCAGCTCACCGAGGGCAAGGCTGATTCTGTGCGACTCGAGACTCTCTGGTCCTCCAACCACAATGCATCAAGCTCAGGGGAAAGCCTTGGCTCTGTTTTTGGACACTGCCTCAAGCACCTGATTGGCTTTGTGTTGAGACACCGTGTGTCATTCTTAATAAGTGACCATGGGGATATTGGGGCATGAGGGAGAAGAGAGGCTCTTTGCGCAAGGCACCTAAATATATGTCGCTCCTCGATCCACCCCGAACTTCTATGCAGCTGGTTCATTCTCAACCCACTGGAAAGATATTAGCGACGGCATTCACATTCGACGCTCCACGATGGCAAAGCTGAATCCTGAGACTGGAGAGAAGGCTCTCACGATTGACACTGGGTTGAAGGCTGCTAAGTCTGAAACTGTCAACCACGATCAGTAAGTCCATAAGTCTTTGCTGTGAGATAGATAAAGCATACTGACACAATTCAGCAATATCCAAGAGTCCAAAACCCAAGAACCTATGCGCCTCGTCGAATTCTTAAACGAGCCCATCATCCGCGAATGCCAACCTGCTGAGCGCATCTCTCCAGGGAACATTGGGTACGACCGTAGCAGCACGGATCCTCAGAACGATCAAGGCCTACAAGCTATAGATAAAAGAGCCAGGCGTAATTCGTTACTCAGTGTACCAGTCAGTGCCGCTGGGACGACTGATATTGATGACCAATCCGACCTCGATTCAATCCTTTCGTGTTCATCAGAAGAAAACGCTCCGTCGTCACGGTCCTCCAACAGTCCAAGCTTCAGCGATGCAGTCGCCGATTTCGTCTCCTTTCTGACTACGGATGAACTTCTGCAGCCACTCTACGAGGAGGCGGCCATGGTCATGTCGCCAAACAGATTTCAACGGAACTTTGCCCGACTGCTTCGAAAGTACGCAAAACAACTGAAACGGGAAGCCAAAAACTCGACAGAAAAAGGAATCGCTGTCTTTGTCAGGCGTTCTGCACTGTGCGTTGCAATGGCCGTCACGCGATCTTCTTTCCCGGATCAAGTTGGGGAGACGCTGCTGTATGAACTGGTAACTCTACCAGCAGAGAAAGCAAATTTTGTTGAAGATTGTTTGGCCAGAATAGACACCCCGAATGACAAATCATCTGATGACGATCGTTCTTCTCTCTCCGGAGACCCAGATGACGATCTGCCAGAAAGTTCAGAACAGATGACGAATTTTATGGTGCAAAGCGAAGCATTCATCCGCCTTCAGACCAACCTCAAAGATTTCCTAGATCCCACAGTCGCTGCTGATGATTACGACACGCATGTGCTTGGAACCCCCAAAGATGTGGAGCAATCCGAGAAACCCGGAATAGCAAGAATTCTTACAAGAAGGACTACATTGCGAAAACAGAGCTTCCCTCTCGAAGCCAACTCCGCCAACAGCTCTAGAACCTCGACTGGTTTCAGTGAGGATGACTCGAACAATTTCATTTTGCATTGTATCTGGCTGTTATGGAGCGTCGCAAAGGATTGCTATATATTCACCTTAAAATATCTCCTGTCTCTGGTTCCAGAGAGGGACTTGAGAAAGCATGACTGGAAACACGATCCCGTGGTACGTTCTTCTGCCGCTGTATGTCATTAGGCTTGAGCTAACACCCTCCAGGAATCTTCATGGAAATTGATCTACCTATACGACAGCAAGAATAACCCGAAGGAAGCTCTTTTACGACTCGACACAGGTTCGGACCTGAATGTTATATCATACGACAAGGTCGTTGAGCTTGGCAGGAAGGACGAGATTGAACGTGACAACGACGTCCAAGGAGTTCTCGAGAATGTTAACGGCGATGAGTTTAGGCCTCGAGGCTGGCTATATCTCCGCTGGAGCTTGGAGACTCACACAAGACAACATAAAACCAAGTTCTATGTGCTTGAGAAGTGTCCTGAGGAAGTCATGTTTGGGGATTACTATAGTAAGCAGTTGAGGGTTATCAATGTTGACTGGAAAGCCGTATCGTTGCTTGTATGGAATAAGAAAGCTGGTGAGTTGATGTGATACACTTTGTGATGAATTCAAATGCTGACCAGTGGTAGGGCATACAGATGCTGATACAGTAGCAGAAAAGAGACGTCGAGATGAGAAAGCGGCACTTCAGGAGAGAAGGCGACTCACCAGCGTCCAGAATTCAGCTGATCCAGAAGCTGCCGAGACCAAGGTAGAAGCTCAACCAGCATGACACGTCTGCTACAATGTCGGCAGTACACGTAACCATGGGATGCTTTGAGCATATGCGAAAGTCAGGTGACTTTGTTGAACCTCGACAGCAGATAGCTGGGGACAACGTGTTTGTTTTTGGGAGTGAATCGGGTGTAAGAAATCGCTCTCATGTAAGCGCGATTTTTCAGCATTGTATGAAAATCCAAGGGCAATACTATGCGATAGAGAAGAATGAAGTCGCTAAGCCCACTAGGGCTCGCTTGCGGCAGCAAAAGGGGGAGTTGGAAAGCCAGACAATTAAGTTAATACTCTAGTCAGGAAGCTCTAATATGTGCAAAGCATACAAATATGTAAAAGTCCACCGCTTTCAAGCTTTCACGTTGAGCTTGAATCCATATTTGGCGAATCTCATCGCCAGAAACATCAATCCAGACACGAGAGACGCTACACCACCATAAGCCCAAAGTCCAGTCCAGTCGAGATTCCCGGATTCTCCCAGGATGCTTCCACCTCCAGGTCCACCGGCCAATGCGCCGAAGCCTATCATCCCGTATCCCATGCCTATCCTCGTCCCAATTTTGCTCTTGTCCTTCGTAAGTGCTACGAAACAGACAGGCGGCATGGCTATGAAGACACCACTAAAGAGACCGGCGAGGACGGCGATGATTATAATTGCTGCTTGTGTCGTGACGGCTATCATACATAAGATGAGAATGCCGAGAATGAGAGCCCCTGGAGCAATGAGATTGAATGTCCCAGTCTTGTCTGAGATGGCGTTGGGTACTGTCCGGCCAAAACATGATGCTGCGTTGAAGATTGGGACAAGATAAAACGCCATACTCGAGTTTGTGATACGTTGCTGTTCTGCGAAATATGAGAGGTAGAAGAGGATGACGTAGAGACCCATGAATCCGATCAGACATGCAAGAACGAAGAACATGTACCCGAGATCTGTAAAAGCGGACCAGTCGATAAGTGCTCTTGCTTTTGGTGGCTTGACGCGCATCTTTAAGAGCGTGATGGGGATGAGGAGCGTGCCCAGTGCAATGAAGCCGATGACTCGGACGGACCATGCGAATCCGATTTGATCGATGAGCTTGAACAAGACGATTGGGTAGATTATGCCTCCAAAGGAAGAGCCACTCGCTGCAAGACCGACGGCGAGTCCAAGTTTGTGTTTGAAGTGCGTGGGTAAGATGGCGACAGATGGAACGAAGAGACATCCTGCTCCTATGCCGACACAGAATCCTTGGGCAAGCAAAACTTGCCAATAAGTATGGCACAAGCTTAACATCATGTGTCCGAACACAACACAGAAGCTCCCAAATAGTAGCAAGTAGCGAAGATATCCTCGGTCATAGATAGGTCCAGAGATGAAGCCTACAAGCAAAACCATGTATGACTGAATTGACCCGATCCATGAGATGTTCGAGGATGACTCCGTGAACAGTGCTCCGGACTCGTAGTAGGTTTGAAAGACTCCAAATGCGTTCAGTATGCCCCATGTGTTGAAGAACAGCATGAAGCCTCCAACCACGTGAAGCCAAGCGTCGAGTCCACCATCAGGAGGCGGCGGTGGTCCACCGGCTGCTTTGTTGACATCGTTGGGTGGAGCTGTAGGCTGAGATGAAGGCGCCTCAGTTGTTGGCTCTTCGAATGCGGTTTCGAGAGATTGATTCTCAGCATCGTCGGATTCCTTCTCGCCACGCTCGTCCTTCTCAAAAAGTTCGTGGGGTCTCTTGTCCGACGTCATGGCGCTCTTAGTGACACAGTGCCCTCGTCGTAAGACAGATTCGTACAATTGTGAAATGCTGATGGAATCTCAGGTTGCCTTATACCAGACAAGCTGTCGAAATGAAGGACTGTGATACACATTCGGTATAAGTATAAATTGATCAGATGTCAGCATCAACAGCCGGTCGTGGGCGCCGCGGACTATTCACAATGACCGAGCACGCTATGAGCACACGGCTGTTAACATCCTCATCTTCGCGAATGGGCGTTGATTTCTACTCGAGCTAGTCTGGCTTGTAATTATGTATTTATAATCACGAGCGTACCGGACGAGCATGGGCGGCAGAGGGGAAGTCCGTTCTTGATTTTCCGAGACGGAAATAAGGAAAGAGCAATGATTGGCCACAGCGGAAAATTCGGCTATATCGGACATATCGCCCTTTCGTTCTTGCTCCTCAAAACAACTGCTTCCCTCGGAATTTTGAATTGTATACACACAATATTCCGTTCTATGAGAACTTTTTAACCAAGCTGTGAGAATGGAACAAAACCCAGCCACAATCGCGGCTGCAAATTTATCTCCGAATGGAGACTTGCCTCCACGTCCACCACCTAGAAGACGACGAAGACCAGCGCTATCGTGTAACGAGTGTCGACGCCGTAAGGTTAAATGCGACCAGAAATTACCATGTACCCAGTGTACTAGATCTAAGAGAGCGGTCTGCGAATATGATCCAGAAGCAACCCCTCACGCTAAAGTGTCATCGACCACCACCTCAACACAACTCAGGTCTGCATCGTCGACTTTGCTTCCAAGGGAGAGCATAGACATGAGAAGTGTAGCTCCCACCATGTCCTTAGATAGGACAGTCCCAGGATCTCTGTCACCTGGTACTCAACCAAGTGTGAGCATGCCCAGTGGATCTGGGCGTTCGGTCAATCGCTTCAACGGTCAACAAGAACAATCTAATTCTACAACAACTCCGGAAACGTCCCGAGGCAGCAAGAGTGTGGAAGAACTTCAACAAAGAGTCCAGCAATTAGAGAGTATGGTCACGTCGTTGATCAATCCCGATCAAGTCCCAGCCGAAAAAGCCTTTGAGAGTCCCAATATCTTTCCCAAGCTGAAGGGCAATACCCGCAAGTCTCGATTCTTCATAACGAGCCATTGGATGGCCATCACAACTCAAGTAAGTTTTGAGCCCATAATGCTAGAACTCAGGCTAAGCGATAGTTCGATCAAATCTACAATGCTAGGAAAGGTAGAAAGATGGGCCAAGCTCCCGAGCTCAAGGAAGCAATGAGGAGATGCAAAGAAATGGCCAGAGCAATAAAAGCTCAAAGACCAACACTCAACTCCACTCTTCCAGACTTCGGGTCTGAAGTTCCTCTTCGATCAACGGCAGATCAGCTAGTGCAGTTATACTTCCGTACATTCGAATCAACCCACCGAGTCTTGCATCGTTCATCCTTCTTCCAAGAATATGAAAAATACTGGAATGGTCCTGCAGGAGCAAATCCCACTTTCACGCTCAAGATGCTGCTTGTTATGGCCATTGGCGCCAACTTTGCCGAGGATGAAGACAACATCCTACGCACCTTGGCTCTGCGATGGATCAACTCCGCTCAAATCTACCTTAACAATGCTTTCGACAAATCACACATGACTTTTGCCAACGCCGAAATACAATGTCTCATGATACTAGCCCGAAAAACACATTCTATCGGTGGCGATCATCTTTGGATGAATACCGGCACACTCATCCGCACTGCTATGAGTATCGGACTCCATCGCGATCCTTCCAATTTCCCCAAAATGGCCGTCTTACAAGCAGAAGTAAGGAGACGTCTATGGATGACCGTCATCGAGTTGGCAGTACAAACATCACTTGATTGTGGTCTGCCACCCTTGATCACACTGGAAGACTTTGACACCAAACCACCATCCAATTATGACGATGCTGATCTCGATGAGTCGACCGAAACTCTGCCTCCAAAGTCTGACAAGACTTTCACGGAAACATCAATTCAGATAGCGCTTCTTCGATCATTACGCACGCGAATGCAAATCTTCAAACTGGTCAATGACTTCCGAACGACGCTCAACTATGAGAAAGTGCTCGCTCTCAGCACAGAGCTCATTTCCCACGTCAACGCTCATTCTCAAATCTACCAAGCCTCTACAACATCGAACATTGCCTTGACAGCGTGTCACAAGAACACACTCGACCTATTCACTCGAAGATTTCTCCTGGCTTTACATCTCCCGTTCGCCGTTCTTGCAAGGACGGATCCTCGCTTTTACTTTTCTCGAAAGATTGCCCTTGATACCGCTATGCTTATTCTCTCCTACCCAGAAGATGAGGACTTCCTGGCTATGAAGCTGGTATCAGGAGGTGCCTTCCGAGAAGCTTACTTTCGAGCTTCTTCAGTTGCATGTCTCGAGCTTATCAACCAAATCAATGAGGACTCCATCTCAGTCATCGTACCTGGACAAACGAATCTGGCGAGGAAACATTTGCATAATGCAGTAGAGCAGGTGGTTCTCCTTTCGAAACGAAGGGTGGAGAAAGGAGAGACGAATGTAAAAGGATATCAGTTTTGGAAAATGGTTCAAGCCCAGACGATCGCTATGGAGACTGGCGAAAACGTGATGGAATGTATTGCAAAAGCAGCAATGGAGGGGGCTGAAGAAGCATATGAACTGTTGAAAAAGCAGGTGGGGTACACACCTAGTGCATCAGGAGATGGTGCGACCTCGGGAGGCAATAGCTTCACTGGAAGTCCTGGTGACTTGGATATGAATTGGGATGCTATAGTGAGTTGACAAAACTGAAATGAACGATGCGGCATTGCTAACAAACGCAGATACAGGATAATATAATGGACATCGACTTTACCAATACTTGGCTGATGGATAGCTGGGAGAATATTGGAGTTGCCCATTGCCCATCAACCGAAGGTTAGCGGTCTTTTCTCGACTACCAATCAGCCAGCTAATATGAATATGCAGACTTGACCTGATCTGTCCCATGCTCAGCCATCCACTCTGCAGCCTTCACATACCCCTCAATCCAATGGTTGTGCGGACCATACTGCGCCTTAAAATGTCCTACGACGGCATCCGGCAGTATATACCGATGTCCTCTCCAAGATCTGAACCGAAGGTCATGAGCATGTTGGGTGATATCTTTGTGGTTCATGAAATCACAAGCTCGGATCCGGTTTTTCTCGTACACGTCATTGAGCACAGTGTAGTGTCCTTGGTCAGCTGCAGCCATGGCTGCGAAAGTCAGATGTTGGATGAGAGAGGGAAGTGAGTTGTCCGAAGCCCATGGTTGCGGCTCTGGTGCTTGGGATCCGTATGTGCATCGGATATGTTCGAGGATTTCCATGAAGGCAAGACTATCAATGAACAATAAGACATCGACCTTGATAACTGGGAACAAGCGTGTACTTACATGCTAACACCACCACCCATAGAGAACCCTGTGATGATGATTTGATTTGGTGTCTTTCCGCGGTCCCTCAAGTCTTCCACTCCAGCCTTCAAACCTGCGAAAATTCCTCCTTTCATCCCATTCCACATATCCAAGAAGAAGCTATGCACTCAATTTCCGTTCACATATACCCCATATGGTAATTGCCACCATCCAGGACCCTTGGCATCAGTCCACGTATTGTAAAGCAACTCATTATCAGCTGATCCCTGGAACGCAATGGTGATCTTTCTCCGTTGCAAACGACGATGGCTTTCCGAGCTTGGAAGAGAGGTATTCCTGTGTGTATCTCTACCGTGAGACCTTGATTCTGATAGTGATTCCTAAGGTCGCCGCGCAGAGAGTTGATGTCTGGAATGGAACCGGCTTTCCAAAGGATCAGAGCGGCTTCTTTGATACCGTGCCAGTCATTTGGCCCATTGTTAAGTCTTATCAAGGGTATGACGGCTGTCGCTCCGTTGGGGTTTGACGAGGGTGTGTTAGATTGGAAAGGAGGATTTCAGGTCAAGTTTCTTTTCGCAATGTTTGACAATGTAATTCCGTTACAAGCAAGAAGCTGCGAAATCAATGATTCTCGGACATTCCATGACCGCTTTGTAGACCCTACTTAGATTCTGCAAAGGAGTCTGCTTCGGCGTATGCAGATTGCCAGACAAATGATAGATTGAAGAGTGCTCGAATGACGACGATACAGTCTAATGCAGCCATCTAGACAGCATGTCTGATAGAGTGAGGTCGCATCATTGTACAGAAATATTGAGAATGGCCTCATTTGTAAGATTGATCATGTTGGAGGTGTAGTATGACCACGCACTAACCCCATTTGGACTAGCTCCAAGTTTCCTCCAACTTCTTGCTGGACGATATACGCACCATCAACACCTATCAACACGCAAACCCAACACCCTCTGATGTTCCTCGACATTGATCTATCGAATATCCACAGAGCACCTCGCTGAGCCTTGCGTCTGCCACCAACGCGACACAGCCTCACACCTTTAACCAACGAACACGAGAAGCACAGCCTCCTAGGCATTCGATATGGTTGGAGGCAATGCAAAGGCGCCCAAACATAGCAATTCGCTACTGGACTTCGACCGAATATTTGTATGATTCAGGCTTCGAAATGCGGCGTCGAATCGATTGTGAAACGACAATTCGATGACAGAAGACCCGACTTTTGTCCTCGTCTCGAAATATCGCGAAGCCACACAGATTGGGCAGAGATTGGCTTTTGGGGGCACAATGCAATCTCGTACATTGTTTGCGCGTGTCAAAGAAGCATGCACCTACCTATCACCGAGCTCAGGAAGGTAATACAGACGATTTCTGGTTCCGAGCCAAGACACTTATCAGTTCTGTGTTCTCATTTGGAATCCCGAGGAATGATATCAGAGATCATCTCTTCTGTAACTGCTCTCTAGAGCTTCCAAGATGTTGGCTATGCTGCTGAGTATCGAGTTGATGTCAACTGGCAATATATGTGAGGTGCGGCGCTTGTAGGCGTCTTCCATGTACCCTGTGCCATTTGCTTGATCCTGCACTGAACAGCTCTCCCCAGAAAACGTTTGAACTGCCTCGTCCTAGTTGGGGTCAGCAGCACCTTTGCGGCACAATCGAGAATGTGAAAGATCATGGCATTCGCTTATATCACACCTGTCGAGACGCACGCCGAAGTCTCGCTCCTCTGGCGAACGAGATGGACTGGTTCTAGGAGATATCAGGTGGGTCAGAGCAACTTTTGAGCGAGAAGATGTGACAGAAATTATCTACAGTACTGTCCTCTAGACGGGACGATAACCCAGCAGTGTGGCAAAGGAGGGGTACGAGGGGGGATGGGTCGTCAATCTTCAGAAAACCGCCGAGATCGTCTCCCACCCTTTCCAAAAACAAGGGGCCCTGGACGTTTAGCGGCGCGAGCGTTTCTCCTTCCCTGGAACATCAAGCCACCACTTCTAGGACAAGTACCTTTATTGCTCGCTCTGATGTTCCCATTGGTGTTATCCTTTGAGATCTAACAATTACAGTGGGCGCGCGAGGGCGAGACTTGAGATTCTGTGAAGGGTCAATATGCTATGGTCTGAGAGTATCAACTCGGCGAATATCCTCAGTCCTTGATCAAACAGCGGCACAGACTCGTGGCGTAGTACGCGCTTGTTATGAAGAACGAGGGGTGGGGCAGAAGCACCTGCTTTGGCATTTCAACCCCCAAACCAGTCATTTCTACAGTTCACGTTCCCGTGGCCTTGGTATTATGGCTTGTCCTTGTAGCTGGGATCATTGGATTCGCGCAAATATATCCATTTGCAGTATGACCTAATGCAGTTATAGGCGCCAGCAAGGCACTTGCTTATGGCCTGCAGCCGACCTGGACTGAACTCTGCGAACCAAGACGGCAGGATTCTCGCCTGAAGCGGAACTTTAAACGTACCCTGTTCAGTCTGTCCAATTCTTTTTTTCGGTGCTGATGCGATGCATCGACGGGAGCGTTAGATGGCGGCAGCTCGGCGGCGCAGCAAACGGCAGGATTCGCCCGCTCGGTAGCACCAAGTGTCAAGCCTTGCCAGGAACATGGCTTCATAAGTTCAGCCATCCTTCCACGTAGAGACGGGTCTAGTATCAAGCCAGATTTTGAAATCCTGCCGTTCTGTTCTTCCTTTTCTTTTTATGCGCTCTCCAGACTTACAGTTAAGAAGTGTCCAATATCATTAAGATGAAGTCCATTGTGTCGGGGGCCCCTCTGCTACTCTTCGTATTCCCTTTCCTGGCCTCGCTTGTCGCAGCGACGTGCTATCTTCCTGATGGAACTCTTGCGCCTGGAGCATACAGATGCAACAACGGAACCTCAGGACACTCAACATGTTGCGAAATTGGCTCAATTTGCTGGTCCAACGGCGTCTGCCAGAAAACGACGGATGGAATAACAGACTGGATTCGACTCGGTTGTACAGATCCAACTTGGAACGATCCAGCATGCCTTCACGCATGTATGGACGTGACACATAACGCATTAGGAGTACGGCCTTGCGATGGAATCAATGGAACAAATTACTGCTGTGACCTGACAGTAGGCGATCCTGGAAACCTGGCCTGTTGTTCGACATCTACTGCTCTATTCAGTGTTGCTTCTGCGACTGTCGAAGGAACAGTCCCACTTCCGAGAGCTGTAGCAACCCAGACGAGTTCAAGTGCGACAACGAATTCACCTTCGATGATAACTACCACTGTAACACCATCTTCAGTCCCAGGTTCTACAAGCAGTCCATCCACTTCCACTTCCGCATTAGCGACTTTAACATCCAGCCCCTCGTCTGGTCTGTCAACAGGCGCCCAAGCAGGAATCGGAGTTGGTGCCTCCCTCGCCGGAATCGTCGTCATGGCTGCTGGCTTCTTCTTCTGGCGTCGTCGCAAACACGCTGGTGGAAAATATGACAACGCCTCTTCCAATTCTTCAGCCGATGGGCACGGGACCCACCCAAGCCAATGGCAAGGCGACCAAGCATATGCAGCCCAGTACCATAATGGTGGTGGGTGGATGCAAGAGCCGAAGGTAGAAGGACGGTATGAGCATAGTGGATATGTAGGGCAGCAGACACACGGTCCTTGGAGTCCTGTGAGTGTAGGAAATGCGACACAGCCAGTAGTCAGAGGAGAGTTGGAGAGTATGGAGAGGAGGACGCCGGTGGAGTTGTGTACTCAAAATGAGTATTCTGAGTTGGAGACGCCGAGCGAGAGATGGGGAATGGGCACGAGTCCGAGGTCGACATGAGTGATGTGATGCATTGAATCAATGAGTAATGAGCAATGAGGGTTATATGGCGTTGTAGGATGTATATATGGAAGGACAAGTGATTAAGGAGCATCGGCGTTATCACGATGGAAGCGTCTGGCTCATTTGGAAACTTTTCTGTCTTGCAGATTTCATGCCCTGTACGATATAGTATGTACCAATTTCCATACTCCTTTCGTACCATTTGACCTACTGTGGTTCCATGACCCTGGTCTATTCTCTCGTGTAAATACATCTTCCAATTGTGGTTAAGGAAGCCGTTTGCTGTCCATATCCTTTTCGACACTTTTTTAAGGTTACTAGATTTTAGATTATCAGAATTGCAGGTAAGATGGGGTGTCCTAGCAAAGCTTCACATGTTGGCAATAGATTCGTGAAAATGCACCTCGGCAGTTTCCCTTTCTGTAACGCGATTGATCTGGGTTCCCCTCCCCTTTGCTCCTCTTGGCACTTGCCTAATTAGGTAGGATGGTAGGCATTGGATATCTCTTGAGTCTGGCGCGGGTTTGTGGAAGATGCCTCACATCTGAGAGAACATAAACTTTTCTACACCACTATTTAGCGGAACGTCAAGTGATGTCAGGTTTCAATTGTTCTGCATCGTCTGTCTTGTGTCCTATTGGTGGGGAAGCTGCAGGTGCTCAGCCACGCACAACGGTCTCAGCTGAATCTGAACCTGGGCTTGGCTTTCAACCCCCGCGTTTTGATGTTCACAATGACTTCGAGAAATTCCTCGAGAGGGTGGCTTAATGCACTTTGACTAAGATTCCAAGCTTTCACCTTAAAGGCCCGACTGTCCAAAGTGGCGGTGCGAGGACAGTCACGATTCACAGCTAGTTGCCAACCACCTCCCTATTATGATGGATAAAATCACCGGAAGTCACCAACTATCTCACCCACCACATAATGAAATAGGTTAGCTTCTATCAGCCAAGTCTTAACAGCATAATAACCAACCTGGCTAACTAGAACAACACTCAAAGTCAATCCGTAGGACAAACAAGACGGTCGGAAAGACCTCATCTTCCCACGAAGTCCTACCATGTATCTGCAGAGAACTACACTACCAATGTGACCCTTCATACTGCCTTCAAGCTCGCTTCTGTCAACCAGCCTATGATTCCCTGAGAAAAGAAGAGAATTTCCAGATTTACTTCGAAATATCGATTGCTGAGTTAGGAAGATCTGCTAGAGAAGGATGCAGAGTATGTGATGTGTTTTATCAGGGATTTAGAAGGCACGGTCAGAAGCTTGATGTAGTGAAAAGTTTTGTAAGAGGGGCAGGTGAGGATGATATATGGTTGAGGGTGCCTTTGGGGAGTAATTATCGATTTTCATTTGAGGTTGGAGAGGAGAGGAAAGGGGAGTTGAGACAAGGTAGTGGGATTTTGGAGTTCTTTAGAACTTCTGTATCAGGTGTGTCCGACAGTCTTCTATATTTCTTGTGGCATAACCTAATCAAGTGCAGAGTGGCCGGACTCTTGTCGAGTCTTCGAAGTTGCTGGATACGTTGCTCCATCTACGAGCTCTGATCACACTTTTGAGAATATTTTGAACTGGATGAATACTTGCCGAGAAGAGCATGACAATTGCCCTAACTCAAATCTCGATCCAGTCGAACTACCCAGCCGGGTTCTTGACGTTGGCCCACATAGCGATGGGGTCGATTGCAAGCTCCGCGAAACGGGAGGGCAAAAAGGACAATACCTTACTCTCAGCCATTGTTGGGGAAAAACAAATATGTTTTGCACCACAAACTCCACACTCGAAGCCAGGAAATCAGCCATCAGTCTAGCTGAGCTTTCACAGACCTTCCAGGACGCAGTGCTCGTTACTCGTAGGCTAGGTTTCCGGTATATTTGGATCGATAGTCTATGCATCATACAAGACGACCTGCAAGACTGGGAAGCTGAATCAGCAAAGATGTGTTCGATTTATGAGCGCTCATTCCTGATGATCTCAGCTGCTCATGGTATGGATGGAGAAGCAGGCTGTTTCGTGCAAATGGACGAATATCAGCAATCATATGAAATCCCTGGATATGCTGGCAATGGTAATTCAGGTATCTCCATTCGACGACAGAAAAGGCACACAGACTTCGATGGCGATGGAATGTACGAACACGTTCTTTTCAAGAGAGCGTGGACCTTTCAAGAACGCTTGCTTGCACCGAGAATCATCCATTTCACAAAGAATGAATGTGTCTGGGAGTGCGCTAGTGCAATAGGGTGCGAATGCGGAGCCATGACTGTCGTTCGACCAAATATCAAGTTATCAACTGCCGCTGCGTTGCTCGAGAACAAAGTCGATGCACAGAGACTGGGCAGGGAGTGGCATTGGTTGGTTGAGAATTATTGCTCGACGGGTATCACTAGAGAGAGTGACAAGCTTCCCGCACTCTCCGGTCTTGCGCAAGCATTTTCTCGAAAAGGTGTTATGGGTACATATATCGCGGGTCTTTGGACTAATGACCTCCCCGATGGCTTGCTTTGGATGAGTAGCGAAGATACGATACGGCCTTCAAATTACCGAGCACCTTCCTGGTCATGGGCTTCACTGATTTCAGACGCGGTCTCATATCCTAGCTATCGAGACGAACTGTGGGAAGAACGAAGGAATTTCCGCTCTATTATCAAGGAGTCTTGTGTAAAGATACTAGAAGCCAGCTGCGAACTTCCGGTTGGCGGCAAAGATATTACTGGTGCTGTAGCAGGAGGTCGTATGGTTCTTTCTGGGATACTCGTTGAAGCCGAGCTGGAAGTCGTTGAATTGGAGAGAAATGAAATCGCCTTTACGGTAACCAAGCAAGGAATGGTCGAAGATGTTGTCATGGATGTTCCGTTTGGGGACGAGGAGATGGATCAGATGACTGTGCATTGTCTCTTGGTTGGGAAGAGTTGGACTGATGAACTGTGTATTCTGGTGCTGAGACAAGTGGAAGGGAAAGAAGGTTATGAGAGGATGGGACATAATATCTGCGATGAACAGCTGGGCGTTGGGGTTGGGTTTGATGAGGAGTGGTTTGAGGATCAGAAACCTTCTGTGATAACAATGATTTGACGAAGAAATTGATTGGAAAGGACAAGCGAAGAGACCACTTTTGGGATAGGAAGGCTGTGGAAGATTTGAGAGACGTAGAAAAGTGGGGTGTAATTGTACAGTCTCGAACACTGTTCGATCTATGTCAAGAGCAAAACTCGCCCATTCCCAGCCTCACACCACCTCGCTTAATAAAAACACCCATTAGAAGAGAGAAGGGGCAGCAAAAGGGCAGTGACCGCAATTGTTCTCAACTCGAAATCAGCTTAAGAGATGCCGAGATCGTACCTACTCAGCCCCGATATTGCAACAGCTCATACTTGTTTGCGGCTACTTCAGCACCGTCCTTGATCACCGCCTCTCTAACCTGTCTAGTCTATGTCCTGGATCCTTCTATCCTGCTCTCGCGGACAGACTTTTCCACCTCTTTTTCCATCTCCACAGGCTCCCTCCCTCCTCAAGTAGAGCATCACCCCGAAAAGCAAATACTGACCAACCAAACAACTCACCACAAGAACTTCGTCCGCATGCCAATTATTCTTATCAAATCGTTTCTCAGGTTTCAGTACCACGACGCGGTCATTTGAAAAGGCGGCCCAGCAACGACAGCTATTTCCAAAGCCGCAGACTTGCGCTGTAAGAACAAGCAGGATTGCGATTGCGATGATAGTCTTTGATAAACAAGGTTTTCAATCGGGATCTGGGTGTCATATTGAAGATAGTCGAGGTGGTAAGAGAGCGGGCAAGGAATAGTGAGAGGAGCCAGATGAAAATGGTGCCAATGACCATGATGTTGCGACAGCTGAAGCATGTTGGGTAGGATCAAAAGACGCGACAGGAGATGCCGGTACTGCAATCATGATAAGAAACCATGACGTTGCGTGTCGTAATGAGTGAAAAGTATTGGTTCCTAGAAGTCGTAGGAGTAAATCCTACCAGACCAAGCTCTTGAATCGAAGAACATTGTCCAGCGTGGGGTCATGGAAGATAGATCGAAAATGATAAAGAAACTTCTTAGGTGCACTAAGAAGACAGGAAGTTTGATGGAAAAACGTAGACATACCTAATTTGTGCGATCCAAAGCTTGGTTTTAAGAATGCACCACTCTGCATAGTCTTCCGTGGCATCATAGCTTCCAACCTTGGTCTTGAAGACCTAAATCTAATCATCGAGCCCACCCCACTCACTTTCTTCACCGTTCTGCTCTTCCTTCTCGGCCTCGAGACGTCTCCGACTTCCTTGGATAGCCCCCTTCCTGTTGTTTTCCAATTTTCGTTCGTACCCACTCTTGGTACTGATCTGTGCCTTCCACTTCCCCTTCTTATCTCCCTCCTTGCTCTTCTCTCCTAGACCTCCACGTCTCGCTTCCACCCCGTGCAGCTTCAATTTTTTCTTCTCTTGTTTACTGGGCGTAGGCAGAGCATCCAATAACCACCTCTTCATCCCTGCTTCGCTCTCGCCTTTTCCAGCAGCTTTCTCGCTTGCAGCAATGATATTCGCGACAGCCTTTACGTAGGGTATATCTTCCTTCGTATAGAACGTTACAGCTACACCTCCCTCTCGCCCAGCTCTACCTGTTCGGCCGACTCGATGGATGTATGCAGCTCCGGAGTTCGGGACGTCGTAATTCACCACCCCATTGATACCACGGAAATCCACACCTCGAGACAAAATGTCTGTGGTGATTAGAACCCAGATCTCACCGTTTCGGAAGCGCGTCATAATGGTTGCGCGAGCGGTGTCTGATAGTTCGGCATGAAGGACGGCTATACGGGTAGAACCGCCTGCTTCGGAGGGTATGTCGTAAAGGAGCTCGGAGTGGAGGGCAACAGCTCGTGGGATGGTCTGTGTAAAGACAAGGAATGGAGGTCGAAGTGACTGTGTTGCATCAGCAGACTTTGCAGTCGGATGTAAGAGCTGGCGTAGTGCAATCAGCTTTCCTGGTTCATTGGCAGCATAGACCAGGCGGTGGGTGATGTTAGGAATGGCGGAGTCTTTGAGTCCTACAACCAGACGGATGATGTGGGAAGTATTTAGAAGTTCGAGACGTGTTCGTCTAGCTTGGATGGTCGAGGAGGCAAGAGATTCGATATTTGATCCCATGGTCGCAGACCAGAGGGTTACTCGGAGGTCTGGATTTATGCATGCATTCCAAATTCCAAGTGTTTGATCGCGGAATAGAGGATCGAGGAGGACATCGGCTTCGTCTAGGACGAGTGTGCGGACTGTAGGTAGCGGTGCATAGGTGTCTAAGCTTTCCGTGGAAAGAGCACTGAGCAGCAGTCCAGGAGTCGAAACTAATATGTCAGCCCGTGCAGCTGGTTGTGATGTTCTCTTCTTGGACTTCTCGATATCCGAGCCATCATCCTCTGCATTGCCGTCCTCATCGCTGGTAACCTCGTCCTCGCCATCTATATCATTTGATGGAGTAATTCTCATGCCTTTGCGCATCCCCACAACCTTGACTCCGGTTCCTAGACTCAGCTTCTTTGCCTCATTGACTATTTGTGAAGCAAGCTCCTTCGTCGGTGCAATGACAATAGCTTCCAAAATATTCTCCTTCTCATCGCTACCTCTTCTTCGTTGTATGATCTGATCCACGATGGGTACCAAGAAAGCCAGCGTCTTTCCACTTCCTGTAGGCGCCACAGCTAGCAAGTCTACATGCACTTCGCCATTGGGATCCTCGAGATCCGCGACAGCATCTCCTAATGCAAGTTTTGGCCGCAATAGCAACGGCAGACTGCCCATCTGGACCTCGGTAGGTATCTTGTATCCTTGATGTACCAGATTGTCTGCCATTCGGCCAGAGATCTCATATCTGCTTCGCAGATCATTGAATGCAATCAATGGCTGAGGGTATATCTGCTTATATTCTTCCTTTTTGGGGGCCTCGACTTTCTTCTTCTTGGACTTCTTGACCACCTTCACAGGTTTGCTCGACGGTAGAAGAGTGACCTTTAATCTGTGCGATCGGAGGAGTTGTCGGCATTCTGCTTCGCCCAACAATACGGTGCTTTCGATAGCGCCGTTCTCTGCCTTTGATGCTGGCTTCGCTTTCTTCGGAGCAGGAACCTTCCCTGGTTTGGTATCAGGAGCTTTCGAATCGAAAAAGTTGATGGTCTCTTCCTGATCTCCATCCTTTGCCTGTTTCTGCACTACTTCTGCACCGCGCTTCCTCTTCTTCCCTCTGGCACCCGGGACCGCATCGTGAAACAATTGAGGATTGGCAGTCGTGCCAGCGGATGGCAGTTTGGTCGTCGTCGCATCTTTTCCGTTTCTTGTAGTCTGTTTCGTTGACCTTGAGAGCAGTTTAAAGATATCCATGTTGAGCGTGCAATGTCTGGGCCGAGGAGAAAATATGAAAGCTTATTCAAAGTTTTGGAAATTCGTGGCAGAATTCTTGACCGCATTCCCAATGAAGCAGTTCATCTCCCCTTTAGACTCGTTTCAGATTAACGAATATCATATACCCCGCCTTTTCACTCGTCCCACTCCAACTCTCCTTCTCGCCTTCTTCGCCAAATACATCTACATGACAATGTCTCAAACTACAACAAGCCAGCTAATTGTCTCTGTGAGACCTCCTCGTTCGACAAGCTCAATACAGAGCACAACAGAAACTTCTTCAGGATCATCCTCTGAGCCATCCTCTGAGCCATCCTCAATATCCAATACCGCTTCAACTACGGCATCTGCAACCTCAGCATCTAACAGCATAATTACAACTACCAGTGGAACAATCACTCTCACTGGAACAGCTTCAGCCTCCTTGCAGCACACGTCATTGACCGCGAGCACTCCTGGTGTTTCGACCTCACCAGCAGCCACTTCGAGCATCGCTGGGCGGAATACAGTCTACCCTTCAGGTTTACTCGAGCTCATGCTCGTAGTCTGGATTGGTTGTTATCTCCTTTTCACACGGCGACATTGAGTCTCTATGGAGGACTTTGTTGGATTAAGTGGGAGATAGCTCAAGTCTCAGTGATGTCGCAGATTGATTAATGTGTTATCAACAAGGAGGCGGCTAGGTACATAAGAGAGGTTTCTGTGGCATCAGCATCAAGAAATGATTGGAGCGGGTGAGAAGACCAGGATCGAAGTTCTCGCCATCATACGTGGCTTTCATAGGAGCTTGCATAGAGACGGTTTGACTATATACTAGCGTGGCGGGATCTTGTAGGCAAAGTCTGGTCAATAGTTTGACAAAACGAGTGACGACATGAGAACCGGATGTTTTATCCTATCATTTCAAAAGGAAGTCCTATTGGCGACAACAATGGGTATGAACATCCGAGGATTTAAGGTATGGGGTAGTTCGAGGTTGCGGCACGGATACGCGAGGAGAGAAGTCGACCAAAGGGGTTGAGGCGTTGCATTTTGTTATTTCATGACGCAAATCAATCAGCAGGAATTTTCTAGAAAGAGGTTGACCACGAAATCAAGTGGGAAAAGGTATTAGAACGAGCAGTTGACCGGCGCAGGCAAAGGAAGTTGTGCCAGAAGTACTATTGCGCTGTTTCGTGAGGCCGTGGGAATCAGGAAGAAAGTAGATGGGCATATGATGATCTATATTTTGTAGTAATGGAAATCAGCGACTGGAGATGACTATGATTCACAAATCCCTCAACTCAATCTGAGGAAGCAATTCTTTATGAGCACCCACCCCCGTTGTCCGTATCCCAAGCCCATCGCTTAGCCAAAGCCTCGTCGGACAACATACTTTCCAATAGTAGGCATAAACTTCTATCCATGAAAAGATCCTGCGGTAGCCACAGATAGATTTTCGCATTGTGGATGTGGGGTAATGATGAAGTCCTGATTCGGTGTTTACAGCATCCCAGCACACCCGTTACTCAACCATCACAACATCGTCAGATTTTGATCCTAGAATGCCCCCATTGACGATGCCAAGTCTTGCTTTCAAGCTTTTTCTGGACGAGCGTTAAGCTTCGTCAGGTTCTTTGGGTGGCATGGAGAAGTGTTGGTCGGAGGCGTGGTGGTAGCAGGTATTATTATAGCTTTCGTCACGGGAGATCTTGACTGTAGAAGGTTGGGTGCAGTTAGGGGCAAGATTTCTCCTAGTGCAGGCATTAAAACATGGCACCACTCCGGGAGGGAGACTTTAGACGAACCTTGTGTAGAGTGTATTCCATGCACTGTGACCAGGATCTCGGTGTACTTCTTTCCTTCCTGTGCGCTAAGATTTACAAGTCCTGTACAGCTCCTGCCACAATCCGATCCCTGACTTGCAGCTCTCGTATCTTGGGTATACTTCGTCGATGAACTATGCTGTCAGAGCTCCCGTCGACAAGCTTACCTTCTCAGCTGTGATATGATAGCCTGGCCATCTTTGAACGGAACCCCTGTACAATTTTCAGCGTCGTCAAACATAAGAGTTGAAACCTCGCCCTCGACATATGTGACCCCCAGCTCAAGAGTGGCATCGATGAGAGCCTTCAACGCCTTCGTCGCTTCTGCCATCCGCTTTTCTCGTTTACGAATATCTCTTCCATGTCCGTGAAGTCAGTATTCCCGCAAAATCCTCCTTGACCATCCTTGAACTGCTGAACGAGAGCATAGCAGGTGTGATGTCGGTCTTCAACTTCTTGTATTTCTCGATCAGCTCTCTGCCCAGCCTAGTATTATCGATGTTGATCAAGCCACTTTCATGATAGAAAGGTTTGTAGAGAGGATCAGTTCGCCAAAGATTGATAGCTTCGAGGGCTTTTTCCATGTAAAAAAGGTCGCCATAGTCAGCGCGCACAACCTTGTTCCAGTCCCACGAGGCTTCCAGTGGACATGGGTATGGTGTGCGGACCACGCGTCTGATTGATGTGCCTGGATATTTTCTAGCCAAATAATAGGCAATTAAGGCGCCAAAGACACCGGCTCCAATGATGAGGGGCGAGGGCGGTGTTCAGATTACCATTCTCCTATGAAAGCTGACTTGTTTCGGAGTGGGTACAACAGGCGCGAGGCTTAAGTGATCCAATGTGTCTTATCTATGACATGAACGGGCAAGGTAAACATGGTATTGAATCGTCAAGGCTGCGGAAATGAAAATGAAGGTGAGTTGTTCGAATGAAACATGAAAAGCATAGCCAGCATTTATTTACTTTCTCGCATGAGTCAAGAATCTTATGCCTATCTGCGTTTCTCCTCATCCCCGTGCTGGCAGAGATAAACGCCCCCCCCCCCCCCTTTCCATGCAAATGAACAAGAAGCAAAGCATAATTACTGTAGTTGCCTAGGGCATTGGAGTCACAAAGCCTTCCTCTGCTCGGAGACGACTTAGCACTGGCTTCCGAACCCCGACCCGGCACATGTAATATAAGCCAAGAACTCGGACAATTTGATATCAAAAGTCATCAAAGAAGATTCGTTTCTAGACATTCCCCTAGTCATCATAACTCGGTCAGACTCCAAAGTCATAAAAGAGATGAATGGCAAACCGACATCCACCTCAGCCACCGACATCCAGAAGAACCAGAAATTAGAACCATACCGAATTCGCCAGCAAACACTCACACCATACCCAAATACCTCGTTGAAATCTTTGTCCCCTTACTTGCACCCTTCAGAGCGATGGTTACTACCTCACCAGGAACAACATCCACCAAGTTATCTCCAAAGCTGACATCATCATCCTCACATTCGACCGCCACACCCTTGACAGGGACCTCTGAGCTCAAATTCACCGTCTTACCGTCCTTACCCAATTCCGCTCTCAGCTGTTTTGGTTTCTGCAGATGTACATATTTCAAGGGCTCAGGCCAGTTGACGTATCGCGCAATCTGTGTGCCTTCTTCGTAAAGGTAAGCTGCGACAACTGTTCGTGCTTCTTCGCCAGTGTCAACGTGTTCGACTGGCACATCGAAGTCGATGATTTCTGTGCTGCGGTTCTCGGGGAGGAGAAAGGCGGACTTGACTGTCTTGGAGTATGTTTCTTTGCCGGAGATGACATCGAAAGCTTTGACCACAACATCAGCGGTGATATCTTTCAATGTCAGGTTCGAGCCCCATATCTCGATCTTGGTCTGCTTCTTGATGTATGCTCGCGTATATTTGTCCTTTGGAAGTAGATGTTCTTTCCTCGTGACGCCGAGGGATATGGGCGCCATCTCGCGTTTGACAGTGTAGTATGCATGCTTGGGTCGAAGATAGTAATCGACAATCGCCCAAGAAGTGACAGGCCAGCAGTCATTGATTTGCCAAACAAGAGCACCGCCGCAGTACTCCTTTCCCGGCCCCTTCCATTGTCGTTTCCAGAGACGATATGCACTGGCAAGACATTCTGCTTGCATCAGCTGCGTTGCGTAGATGAACTGCTCGAGAGGATCAGGAGCATAGCGGAAATTCTCCACAAGATAGAGGGCGATTCTTCGTTCATGACCATCTGCTTTATTGTGGAAGTCGACGGTGGACGACTGAGCGAATCGATCCGGGTCATCCTTGCCGAGAGGGAGGAAGGATTCGATTGTCTTGATGTTGGGAAAAGCTTCCATGCCAAATTCTGACACAAAGCGTCCCACAAGTTTGTCAAAGTTCTGATACTTCTCTTGGGATCCATGCCACACATTCCATTGATGAATATCGCCAACTGTGGGGTCTGTTGTAGTCTTGCCACCCCAAGGACTTCCAAAGTGGTAGTAGGTGTCAGGAACCAGTTCATTGCATGCGTCGAGAAGAATCTTCTCGTAGATGTAACGTGCAGGAAAATCAGTTTTCAACCAACTCTCAGCATATTTGTTCTCAGGGTCATAGGTCAACCCTTCCGACTCTTGATATTGGTAGTCCTCGTTATTACCGGCCCAGATGACGATGGAAGGGTGATGGCGGAGAAGTTTCACGTTTTCTTCAGCTTCCGTCTTTACCAAAGCCAGGTATTCTGGGAAAGCAGGATAGTTTCCGCAGCCGAACATGAAATCTTGCCAGACCAAAATACCAAGTTCATCACAAGCATCGTAGAATGCTTGCTCTTCAAAGATCCCGCCTCCCCACACTCTAATCATGAACTGGTTTCCGTCTGCTACCAACTTTACCCAGTCATAATATTTCTCCTTGCTGATCCTTGGAATGAAGTTATCGGCCGGAATCCAATCGCTACCACCACAGAAGATAGGAATATTGTTGATCTCGAAAAAGAACGTTGTTCCTGGTTGTCCTGTCATGGACCTCTGAATGAGTTTTGCCCTCCTCAGACCAAACTTCTTGGACTGTGAGTCGAGCTGTGAACCATTGTCCAGTAGACTGGCGGTAATCGTATACAATGGCTGCTTGCCATACCTAACAGGAAACCACAATTCTGGATCTGTGATGTTAAAGCTGTGTGTCGCGTGGCCATTGGAGGTCTTGACGGTCTTAGAGGCGACTTTCTTGTCATCTAGCGAGACAACAAATTCCACTTCAGATGCACTACCTTCAACATCAGCCTTCGCCACAAGCGTAGCGGTCTTGAGCGACTTATCGACATCACTTGTGAAGTAAAGATCTGATAGGCGTGAAGAGAAGATTTCGAGATTGATTGGTCGCCAAGGACCACAAGTCATGAGAGTTGGGCCCCAATCCCATCCCTGTACTTAAAGTCAGTCGTATTCCTGCAAGTCAACAAGAGCCTCATACCCAGTGATACTGCGCTTTTCGAACCGCAAGCCGAGAAGTGTCTCCATTCCAGCATCCCCAGTGGTGATCTGGGTACTTCTCAACAATGGCACAGCCCTTCAAATATGCGCTTTCGAATGTGATTGCCAACTCGTTGTCCTCATTCTTCTTCAGGTACGTCGTCACATCCACTCGTTCAGGAATGAACATGCTTTCCGTCTTGAGTATCTCCTTCCCGTTCAGAACAACTGTAGCATATGTATCCAAGCCATCGAATGCGAGGACGGCCTTGATATTTCCACGTTCCTCGTTCGTCAAGCTCGGGGAGGTGAAAGTAGTCTTGTACACCCACGGCACTTCGCCAATCCATTGTACGTCGTTCTCGTTCTTGCCTATGAACGGGTTTGCAATGATATCGTTGGCGATCAGGTCCAAGTGGACGTTGGTGGGGAACTGTGCTACGGGCAAGAATTTTGAGTCTTCTTTGTCTGCTTGCTTGAAAGTCCAATTCTTGTCAATTGGAGTGGTAGTATGCTTCGTCATATTGGAAGGAGAGGTAGATATGTGAGACTTAGGATTCGAAGAGAAGGCGTGGTCTGTCCGCATGGCTGTATATATGTCTGAGGTCGGGCAGCTCTGATGAGGGATGTATGGGGGACGAAAGTAGGCAGGTGATGTACAGGACTATTGCTTGACTGTCAGTCTCAAACTTAAATTCTAGTCTATGGTAGTGTATGCAGAGAGTTGCCAATACCAGCTCGACTCTGGAGGAATCCTTGTTTCGAGCAACGGAGGCTCCAGAATGGGGGTATGTCTGTAACCGCGGGATCTTGGTCCCGTTTTCGATAGTAAATGTACCACCACACTCTCTTAAGCTTCAGGGCGGGGCAATTTAGGGTGGGATGTGCAAGGAGGGAGGGACGTTGTTTCGATCCGCGAGTGGTGGGGGAAATGGGGATGCTGGTGGACGTCGACAAGCCCGCAGGCTTGGGTGACCTTGCTTCGAGCAGAGCATGGCGAATGAGGCAGGCGGATAGAGACAAAGTGGCTCACCACTATCTTACGAAGCGGCGCATTCGCATCGTATAGTATGGAGGAGACGATCGGGCTTGTGAGGATGGCTGCTGTTGACAAGTAAGAGAGAATTTCATTTGGATGCGTCTATCCTGGCGGGGCATTCCTACAGTGTTTCGGCAGGCGCGGTCAACCACCCCCACGGCATCGACATCTCCAACACTTTCAGACCCATCCAGACATTAACACGATAAAAAGAAGCCGAGGTGGTCAACCACCAGGATTATAGATGGTGCCGCAGCTCGGATTCCGGTCAGGTAACACCCGAATAAATTGCACTGGGCTGACTAGGATGCAGCTATTGTCCCAATCCAGGAATCATCAAGCAGTAATTGTTGCGAGGTTGTCCATTCAGGCCTTGATACTCCCCGAATGTACCGTACCTGCAGCGCGCTTCTCGGAACACCTGGCCGAGTCCCTGGTTCTGGTAACAGCTGGTGGTGCTGACTTTGCGAGGGGACATTTCTCAGCATTGGAAGCACTCGTATGCAGCCACATCTGGCTTTGACGACCCAAGATCCTCCGCTTCTTGCATGCGATCCCACGATGAACCCTCAGCATCAATTCTCCGTCTTACTGGGCATCATGAGAGCTTCAACAAGTCGCAAAACGCGGAGTCCTCATTCCTTGACGTTAGAAACGGAGGCATCCCCTCCGAGTTCCGCAAGGGGAATGTTCGGTAGCTTCAACCACTGACAGCTTCTTGCGAGTTGAAGAATGATATCGGTCGTCCACTTCACAGGCGGATATGGATATGAGTTACCGGCGGAGGAATTGTCTGTCAAAGTCGGTACCCTGGAATCTTGTAGATCTTCAAGGTCGAGAGCCAAGTTCCCAAATGCGACGCTATCTGCGTTTTTTGATGTTGGCCTGCAATCATCTGACGATTTGCCCTGCTTTGGACCCTGATACTTGCAGGGATCTGTACTGAATAATTGGTTCGGCCGTCTTTGAGAAAGATTATGGCGGTATAATACGCATGCGTATATCTACACGAGCTGCAATGAAGTCAAAAAGCTCGAAAGATATTGACTCTTTGAATTGAGAGGGAAAGTTCATCAATAGCAAGCGATCTATGAATTAGATTGTCGAAGTGTCAATGCTTGAAGCTGTATGCGGTAGCATTTACAGTTCATGGGTCTTTCTACATACACGAGTCGTTATTCTATACTCGATGTCCTAGAAATGATCGTGTTGCTTCAAGGTGTAGAGCCTGAGACAAACGTCATCTGATTTTGTACACCTCTAGCCTGAATGAGTCTCATTTCGTTTTTCAAATTGAATACATTTTCAATCTTACGTTGGCATGACTCAAGGTGCATTGAACTGCCATCGGCTGTCCAAACGTGGAGGTCCGAAATGTGGAAGCATTCCCATTCAGGCAAGCCTTTGGATTTCCAGATCCGTAATCTCATTCTCATCTGCATGGTCTGGCTCTTGTGTTACTCATGTATGAAGCAATCTGGTAAATCCAAATCAAGCGAGCGTTGTAGCACATCTAGGGTAGGTAGTCGCCCTGCCTTCAGCGAAAGACTATGGCTGATGGTTAAGAAGTGGATTCTTTGAACCTCGTCATGGTCTGCATTTTTCATACTTTGTACCCTCTACTCATCCAGTATCCTCAACGAGCCATTGTCCCAAGATTACCATCAAAAGGCCCGAAATGTTTGTGCACGTGATCAGACTCCCCTTAAATCTTCGCTTATAGCTTATCACAGCAGTGTTCTTTCTGTATTGGCGTTTAATTCCTCATGTGATATCACCAGTAACTTACATTGACGTTATGCTTATGGTTCATAATATATGGCACTTGCGACTAGCAGCATTTGGGACGGTTCATGACCGGCAGCATGTACACAAAACATCGCACCACACCACATCAACACTTCGAAATGCATTGAAATTTAACCCGAGTTCTGTTCCCTCGGTAACTCACTACACAATACCGTTTGCATACTTCGTGGGTACAGCACGGTTGGTGCCACGTTCGTCCATATCCACACTCTGATGGTCACCATCCCACACTGCCTCATATATTCTCCCCACGAGGTGCTTATCTTACCTGGCATCACAACCCCTATGTCAGCTCCAAGTATAGCTTCAAACAGCACATGAAGACCACATGAGCACTTCAGACAACCTCCGGTACTTAGCTTACCTGTTTTCAAGCCGTCCCGTGCCGAACCAACACTCTGATCACTATCTGGCTCCAAAGCATCCTGTACATTAACTCCCACACTCAAGCGCATGGTTCCAGCCTCCGTTATATACCAGTATTCCCACGTAGAGCTCGGACAGTCCTTTCCCGATTTCCTTTTTCTTGGGACAGCCATGCAACTAGCTCACAACATAGAACACGCGGGGAAGCTGGTTATTGCACTTGTTTCCTTGTCTATATGAAGATAAGACACTTGTAGTATGGTGCTGAGATGCTATGTTCGGGCACCGGGAGGAGGGTTCTTCATATGAGATGAGGGGTCATTTCGTTTGACATTGAGGGCAGGGTGTCACGTGGCGTCGGGTACTCAAATGATACCCATTTCAGCATGCCGTAGAGAGACGGAGATTGATATTAGTAAGTGTTTGTCATGGCAAGGAAGAGCTGATTCATGAAGGGAAATTGTGAGGTAAGTGAAGCTGGTCATGAGGTGAGTGTCCCAACTGTCCTCGGAGACTTTCCTCGGCTGAGCGTAGGGGGCTGACAAACTGCGAAGTCGAAAAGAAGACAGAGTTTTTGAAGCTCTAACTTTCTCAAACATCAAGATTTCTTGGTGACCGAGGTAATCTGACGCTCGAAATGTTTCATAACCTCTTCACCAACTTCTGAGTTAGTATCTAGGTCGAAGTGCTTCAGGTATTTTGGTGCCTCGACTCATTCTTGAAGGGATAACAACTAATTTCTGCTTCTATCTTTAGACGCCTTCTTCCGTGCTGTGTTGCATTCAGAATTTTCAGCTGTTAATCCTCTACGTTATTCACTCATCGTTCGAACCATAATTCCAATTCACTCTTTCCCACGAGCGAAAGTGAATCGACGCCTTCCTACCTTTGAGCTTCACCCATTGGCTTAGTCGCTTCCCTTGGTGTCCATGTCGTGGAGCGTGGGTATATATATAAACTTTCTCATTGCTTGAGAGAAATAATTTGAAGCACTTGGTAAAGGACGCCAATAGGGTGCGTGTGCACCAGGATCGAGCTTTGCAAAGAAGGGCACGAGAGATCGTCTTCGATGCTTGATGTGTGTCTCGCTCACGTTCTTGAGCTGCCTCCGATACCTCTGGGCTAAGCCATCGACGGTTGTAAACACTCTGGTCACTGTCATCTTACGATTGCTGTCAAACAATCATCAAGCTCGGAAGTGCTTTGTCTGAGAAGTTTCTCGTTCTATCTGCTACATATTAGTATAGTACTACGGTCTGGCACTATCCCGCATAGCCGTGAGCGACGAAAGTCTTCGCGCATGCTTCAGTCCGTCACTTGGTGCTGCTGCTTCCCCATAGGTACCACCCACTACAGACATCGGATTCTATGAGAAGTCTCCTTACTGTGCTTAGCTACACTAGATTATCGATTCTATACTAAATAAAATACAAGCAGTTATTGCTATAAAAGGTAGACATATACTGTAGTAGATAATACAGTAGAAATAAGATAACGCGGTTCTGCTAATAGTTACTGTGCCAAAAGTGGATATAAGTAACTCTACCTCCTCTAAACTAATCAAAATTTGAAAAACTGACCTAGTAACCCAAAAAACCACTTGGTTCAATATGATCTTCGACAGGCGGCCGGTCCGAGGTGGTATCCCTCTTTATAATCTCGAATTCCAATTGTCACGTATCCTAGAGTACCTCTACCTCCCAGTCCCTTCGAGGCGTTGGACATTGGTCTTAATAAGGGGACATTCGGAACCCCTTACAGCGCTATAGTAAATTCCGAGGCGCGACCAGCAACATTGCAGCCTAAGAGAAAACGCGTTCTATGGAAACTAGAAGAGAATGAGACTATACTTAAGATAAAGAAAGAGGGCTGCTTATAGAAAGAGATCTATTATGCCCTCCCTAACCGGACTCTAGGGGCAATCCAGGTGCAGTACTCTACGAAACTTAAAAAGTAGCCACGGTGGAAATGATGGGCCAAACTCCTAGCAATTTCCATCGACTGGTCAATACCTGGGGCATGGTCTCCTATTTGCTACACCCGAATAGACCAAGAGCTCGAGCAAGTAACAGACTCCAACATGGAATATGAAATCCGCGATATTATCATGGGGGAATTTTCGTGCTATGCACGCGCTAGTTTAGAGAGGGGCGAACATATAGACTCACGAGGTTTACGGAGCTGTTCCAATTTATCTGTTATTTGACTCATTTATAAATAAAATACTTTACCTGCCATTTTTGGGCAATTGTAGATAATTCAAGTCATTTATAAATGAGTCAGCTCCCCCCTGTTTCGGCAACTAGTTTCATTGTCAACCCTTAATCTTTAGATCCTAATCTTCAGATCTGCGGTCTTATAGTATAACAAATGCTAGAATACTATAATCACAAGCGTACAAGGCATGAATCTATATGCTCTACCCGCTTATACATAGTTAAGGCATATTTTTAATTTTAAAGATATACTACCTAATTGTATATTTTAAAATTACATAACCTTTTTCAGTATTAAAATCTTAACAAATTTAAGTCTAAAGATGTCAAGGTACGAAAAGAGGTCTCTTTATGAACAATCGTCTTTTTCTCAAGTTATATACATTATAAAGTAATCGAAAACACTTTAAAACAGCTGATTTATAAGTCCCTGGATCATTTATAAATAACTTGAATTGTTTAGAATTGACTCAAAAACGATAAATAAAATATTTTATTTATAAATGAGTCAAATAACAGATACATCGGAACAGAGCTGGGAGTTTATACATCTTGAAGAGGACATCAATATTACACCCATTTTGCTGTCCTGATCACCGCCTGTAAATCCTCTCAGTCAACAACAACATATATTGTACCTTCTACTATATTGTACATTCTAACATTTTTGATGTACTTGACCTAGGACATGCCATCTAGCTGTTAGTCACAGAGAATTCTCCCTTCTAAGTCTTCCCACCCTTCATCAAAATCGACGATGGGAGGTTGGAATCAAGCAGAATATCGAAGCAAGACAGGGAGCAAGAAAGGCAGTTACTTCTCTGCTCATACACGCTTGAACGAAGGACGTACCATGAAATATTGCCTCGCCCATGTCATGTACTGCACGCGGTCGTCTGGAGTTGCGTCGTCAGGTACTCGAATAAATGAAGGGGCAGCATTCTCATCTGTCACTAGATCGACGATCACAGCCATCAACGGATCGGACAAGATAGCCGGCACGATGCACCCAGTCTCCCAGTCGTACAGGACGTTACGAGGGGCTGACCGTTTGCATCTATTGTAATCGACATGTTGTGAATGCCGAAATCGCCGTGCTCGAGAACGAGACGATAGAGAGAGGTCTGGCCGCTGTCTGCAGGCATGATGTGTGGGATGAGGCGCAAGAGAGACTGCTTGGCCGCCGCAGCAATAGGACCAACGGTGACATTGTCACTCTCCCACCCGATCATGTCGCCTATGTTCCTGATTGTCGCTTCGATCTTGGACATCAAAAGAGCAACGCAAAACTCGCGTGTAGGAGCAACAGGAATAGGAAGCAATTTGGGCTTCTGTTCAAAGAGGCGTTCGCGGAGCCAAACAGCGGCGAAGTCGAGCGGGAGATTGAGATTGAACAATGATGCGCGGATACGAGCTGACTGAGCAAGAAGGCAGGCCTAGGGAGAATATTAGCACAGTTAAATTGAATTAAGCAGAACAGATTGCTGACATAGGCACGCACCTTTTGTTCTGGGGCAAGACCCCGCCATATATTCTTCTCTCCCTCTGCTCTTTCAAATAAGAACAAGTGACGGCCCGCAATATCCTGAGGTAGATCAAGTCTGGGACCAACGTGCTGCACTGGGATACGGTAGTAAAGCAGGCGGGAGGCCAAGATGTTAGGCTCTGAGCGCAAGAGCTCGTACACTGCCACCTCGAACTTGACCTCGGGAACTTGCTTATGAATTGGGGCGCCGTCAAAGTTAGGCATATTAACATCGTCACGAGACATACGCGCCACGATGTCCGGTCGATTTGACAGTTTGAGGTGGACACCCTGTGCGCCACCCAACGTCAGTCTCAGCATAGAATCGGATTATGAAAATTTCAAACAGGAACTCACGTAGTTATTGGAGCCGTTAGAGATGACCGGGATGTCAATCACGTGGGCGTCGAGATTCTCCTCAATCTCTCGAATGAGTAGGTTTACATCCCAAAGTCTATGGAAGGGGCTGTTACCGCTGCGGACCAGGGTGAGCAGCTGTTTGCCGTTGAAGTCGTAGCCATCCGGCATCTTGGGCCACTCGTCATGGTCGTACATTATTGGAAAAGAGAGTTCTCGGGAAATACAATATTGATCTTAGAGAGAGGACGCGAGCGGCGAGAAGATCCAGGAATAAATGAGTGATTTATATAATAGATACAAAGTAAACCTGAACGTGCTATTAAGTAGAAGTTTAATTAGTCGGCTTAATAAAGGTAGTAAAACTATTTAAATTATTAAAAATCTTATATCTTTTAAAAGAATAAAATATTAAAGAAGTTTAATTTATAAATTTTATTTTATTTAATAACTTTTACAAATATTTAATTATTTACAAAAAAAGTATTTGTAAAGTATTAAATAGTAGGTAACAAAGTAAGATAAATATATTTAATAGACTAGTAAAGAGTATATTTAATATAGAACTAATCTCTGCCTTTATAAAAAGTATAGAAAAGCCTT
>AIET01001093.1:0-135782 GCA_000292665.1 Helotiales sp. EF0021 | reverse complement strand
GAGATTCTTCTAGAGTCTCTAAGTAGCTAAGCTACTACTTATTCTCTAGTTATATATTATATTTATAATAAAAAGTTACTTTATTAAATTATAATACTATTAGAGTATTAATTAATATTACTTTTATTTATTATTTATTTAATTTATATATTTAATAAATATTATTAATATTTTTTAAGTTTATATATTAGTTTCTTATATATAATTATAATTATAATAGATTTTTTTTAACTTTTTTTTTAAAGTTTTTTAAAAAGCTTTTTTTAAACTTTCTTTTTTTTATTTAATAATTAATAAAAACGTTTTATTATTATATATTATATATAGTTTTTATTTAATTAATTAAAGTATTATACTAAGAAAGTCTATTTCAATTTACTTGCGAGGCTATCGAGAGATTATGTAATATTAAGTATATAATACTTTAACTCTATTATAATTTCAAAGTAGCAACCTGCTTTGGATAAGTTGTACTAGACTCCTTTTGAAGTCCGCAAAAACCCTTCTAGTACAACGCATTCTTTCTTCCAGCCCCTCTTTTAATGCGAATCCAATCTCAGCCGAAGAGCCATCTGAACCACACCCGTTCTCGAGGTATCTACACCCCATCATCATCTTGAACCAAATCAGTCGCGCTCAAATAGCTATTCCAATTGGCACACGTATCAGACAGGGTCGTATTGTCAGTCAGAGGTGCAATAACATCCAGCTGCTCAATGAATTGAAGATCAAGACCCAGGCTTTGATGCCAGCCGATATGGCAATGCATTAACCACGTCCCGGGGTTATCGGCGTAGAATGCGACGACCAGATATCCTTCAGGAGGAAGCATCACGACATCTCTGCGTGGAGGATTGGTTAATTGCAATGTTGGCGCCGCGCTGGCGTAGGTACCGACCCCTTGGGCAAGGAGGTAAGTATCGTGGCCGTGAAGATGAATCGGGTGTGCGGCACCACTCGTCTGCTCCATGATGATATAGGTCCAGGTCCCAGCATCGGGGACCAAATAAGCGTTTTCGTTGGTGGCAAAGGTAGTCTCTCCATTCTCTATTTGCAACACTGTTGGGTTCGACCAATCGAGATCCAACGAGCTGTTGGCTACGTACCAGTAGATGAATCCTTCGGCATCAGCATTGACTGTGATATCGAGATCCTCCTCAATAGTAGAAGAGCCAACGTCGAGGGATAGATAGGGTACGAGAGATGCCATCGGCATGTCGTCGCAGGAGTCAGCGTAGGTGTAGGCAGTTGTGGTAGGGTCTGCGGTGCTGGTTGAGTCGTAGCGGATTATGCCTAGGATTCCTTCGAGGTTGTCGTTGGCGCTGCAGGTAACCTGGGGTATAGCTCGTATCCAGAAATCCCCGGACAATGCTGTAGCATTGACTGTCACGTCGTAACGTTGAGCTGGAAGAAGAATATCTAGAATTAGCCCAGCGATCTTGGAAATTTGTGCTTAAGGGGTGCTTGTAAAGTCTTACCATTTCCCATACTCAAAATTGTGGTTTCAAATGGCACGATAGGAGTGAAGTCCATGGCGATGACGGTCATAGTATGATTATCAATCATGAACTTGAAGAATGTATCAACAGCACTATTGAGGATCCGCAACCTATAGCTTGTACCCGATATGAAGGTCGTCTCGAAGTACGCACCAGCGCCATCCCAGACGTTTGTCCCGTTGATGAGTCCAGTGTCTTGGGTCGGCGGACCAACAGTCACGTCGTAGCTGAGTTGAGCGGATGCAGTGACGTGAGACCAGTCTTGGATGAAGAGGTGTCCGAGGTCAATGTCATAATTTGCACTTGCAGGGCCGTTTATAGCTATGCCGCCGAACACTCCATCCCATGCTTGTAGTGAATAGTGAGAGTGATACCATGCACTTCCATACTGAGTAGCTCTCCACTAGATGATTTGGAAGTTAGTGCTTTCTCCGTCAAAGATAGTTCAATTACAATGACTCGTAGTGGATGAAAGAGTCAAAGAGACTTACGGTGTATGTGTAGCTGTCGCCAGGTGCAGTAGGACATTGTGTTATGGAGACCACGCCATCATTCTGAAAGGTTATATTCTGACGAATACCGTGAAAGTGAAAGCTCGATCCGTTGTTGGTGAGACTATTGGTCATATGCACAACGACCGTATCGCCCCAATCTGCTTCGATGGTCGGTCCAGGTAATGTGCCGTTCACTGTCAAGACAACTCTTTCGACCCCATCTGGTGCAAGGGTTGTATTGGTGACTTCAAGCCAGTACTAGCTTCAAATCAGCACACTTCCCGTGCTTTTTCGTAAGGTTAAGTGGTCGAGCCTCACTTCACGAGTCACTCCTGTATCTGGAGCTATGTCGAAGTAGTTTGTTGAGATATCGTAGTCACCCCAGCAGGCTCGATCAGTAGCAGAATTGGTGCATGTTTGGCGCTTTTCGATTTCGTTAGGGTTGTGGTACCTAGGAGTCCCCGCGATGGGGGAGGGGAAAAGCAGAAAAGCTTGAAGTATAACAAACGAGAGACAAGGAAACAGGCCCATGACGAATGTATATTGAGAAGGAGTATGTTTAACTGCAATGAGCCAAAGAATGTGTCGAGGACGGAGTGCGTTGAAGACGGAGTGCGTATCAAGCAAAATATGTACATTATATACCGCGAGCGATAGAGACGTTCGTATGTACTTTCCTCCGAGCTCCTGAAGTTCACGTATCACACCCAGGAGCACATGCCCATACAAAATTAACCCTGAAGTTGCTAGGATACAGCTTGTTTGGCTTTTAATACCGTACGATGTGCGCAGACTGGAAGTGTCAAAGAACACGAATCATTCAGAGTAAATTGGGGTCCAAGGTGGGTTAGCTTTACGCCGGAGCCGCTTGCCCTCTCTCAACAACCAGTAGACTTGGACAGAGCAAATCCGGATCGTCAAAGCCTAGAAGGTCTTCAATACTTTATTTCGCGTCCCATTTCGCGTCACTTCCGGTGCCGAATAGCCCGAGCCCGGGAATAACCAGATCTTCACTTAAAGATGGCGAAAAATGTGCGAACCCTGGTGGTGGATAAGGATTTCAGGATTAAACTTTTGAGTTTCGAGGTACCAAGAAATTGCCAACACCTTGACGCTAGGCAGTAAATTACTTGTGCACTTGCGGCACCTAGCCATTGACTAGAGGTAGCTAGGTATGGTGTAGTAGGAAGAACAAAACAAATCTTATGTTGGTGTAACCTATGCTGGAGGGGAGAGGGATGTAACAGCAATGTATCCAATCGCATCTAATAATACTCATATGCAGCAATAGGGGGTTCATCGTCTTAACGTTGTCTTTGATGGAAAGTATTATGGGCAGGGCAGATGCGACTCTGCGATGGGCCTCGCTTACGTTCAGTGTCTCTACTTGGTCGATCATCCACTCCGCACGGGGAATTTCCATCCCATCTCCATCCCATCTCCATCCCACGCTGCCCTACTGTACCCTGGATCCTCAAGCTTGCAAACGCCCGGACCATTATGCGTCGTCACGCCAATGCGCGATAAAGATTACTCCTCCCGGCACTCAGTATCCCACACCCCAGATCCTCAAGCTTGAAAAGGCGCCCGGGCCAGTATACGTCGTCACGCCAATGCGCGATACTCCATCCGGCACTCGGTGCCGAAGTAAACACGTACGCATCCGACGGTACAACCTCGAAAAGCTGACGGTGTTCGAGGAAAATGATCGAATGAGCAAACGAATCCTTTCACCATCACTTCTACATATAAACTTCTCCTGACTCAACCCTTCCCGGCCTTGCCATGGTTCTCGGTACCGAAGCAGAGCGCTCGCACAAGCCGAGGCAAATCAGTCCAGTCCATCATCTATCTCTGTGCCTCTCAGCAGACATGAATCCCCACGCCAGCAAGTACAAGCAGGGGGTTTTCAGAATGGAGAACAGAAAGAACTTCACTGTCTCAAATTCTAAGTCAGAGGGAGATGCTGTGATGATAGATCGAATGCAGCTGCCCACCTGCAGAACCTGTCGGGCAAGGGTAACGCTGACATACTGACTTTGAGGGGCTGTGGGGATGCAATGGATGACCAACGGGAGATAACATCAGGTGTATCAAGGTTCAAGGCTTCGGAGTGAACATGAGCATCTAAGCGAAGATCAAATAAACAGCAACTCTCTTTCGCTCTCTCTTTCTGGAGACAAGTGCATATGACCAACCCTGACCTTGTGCCGAATAGATGTGAATAATATGCCGACACGTAATTCCAGAACAGTCGAGAGGCATAAACTTGTCACCATGTTGGCGACTCCTTCCAAATCTCGGAAGGACCGAACCACAGTCTGACAGAGCAAGAAATATGTAGCCGACCCCATCTTCCTCTGACATCAGCTTGTCCGTGTCCCGCATAAAACGATCCTGTCACCCTTCATATGACATCCGATGGTACTCAACAGCACTAGCGACCATTTCCTCACAATCTCAACATTGATAGCAGTCAAGATGTTCCGCAAGCAGAGCTTCTTGTCAGCATGCTTTCTACTTTGGTCGAGTCGGATCGCAGAGGTACATGCTGCTGACCCATTCACCTTGTATGCATACGGAACAAACATCAGTGGACTGCCAGTATTCTATATGAACTGTGAGAATCTGAATGACTACACTCGTGTCCCAGAGTCACTAACGTCCGACCAAGCCTTGGCATATATTGGTTACGGAGTACCAGCTGCTATTTCAGGAACCGCAACAAATGTTTCTTGTGAGTTATATCAACAGATGCTCTGTGTGCGTTGACTGATTAGGAGACACCAGTCACCATGAATGACACTAGTCTTTACACGCAAAAGAATACCAGCGCAGGCGGTGGAGGCACCCTTTCAGGCAGCCCAAGATTCTTCATCGACACTACAACAGATGCTACTGCACAAGCTGGCTTTTCTGCATCCGATGAAGATACAACCGCAAACACTACAACGAACTTCCGGTTGGTTGGATCTGATGTCTACTGGAAGTCAAGTGCAGGCTTAGAGGCCAGTTTCTGGGCTACCGACACGGATCTGGACAACGTCTGGAAGCTCATCTGGAATGAACCAAACGACGTCCTCACTGATGGTACACCGGTCGTCGTTCAAACAACTCCGCCGGCAAAGTAGATTTGCAAGGAATGTGATGGGCGCCAAGTCTGCAACGTGCCGTCTGTGTTGCGATGAGGCACTGGCCTTTACATACTGTACAAGTAGTTGGGGATGTCGAGAATGGTCTGGACAGGATTTTCCATATCCCTGATCGACAGATTGAACGTAAATGGTTGATGGTCGTTATCGGAAGCGTGGAACTTTAGTCTTTGTCGACAATGTCTATACTCAAAACGAAGTGTTTTTGCATTATTGCGCATCATAATCGTGCACTGGTTGATGGTACCCCCTTTGCTTGCTTTGAACTCGTGTTGCCTGGGAATTCTTACGCCATCCGTTCTTCTTAACGCCCCTCTGTAGATTGTCCATTATCCCCAAAGCTACCGTTACGAGGGTTGCGAGCTCTTGCTTCGAAGGTTCCCCTTTCAGGACGATTTTCAACGTGATGCAAGGTAGTGATTTGCCATGTCCATACACCTGTAGTTTAAATCGCATTGCACCCTCGTCATTCAAAGCTTAGGCTTCACCTGGACCAGCCTGTCGTAACGCCCATCCCCTTTGCAAAGCCCTACCGCCATGGACATCCAGCTTGTACACCTGTCCTTTGACTTCGGTCTTGACAAATTCAATATCTTGTCCACGCCCTTCGAATAACTCTGAAGAGATTGAAGTGAAGAAGGCTCGACTCGTATGACTGAATAGAGAGTTCATACGGTGAGTGCGCCCCTGGTCTAGTTCTCGCTATCTCATAGCCTCATCCCCAATACGCATGTGTCGAATCTCCCCAGCAGTCGTGAAATCAGGCAGTGGTGGGACAATTTCCATATGAAGAATGACATCTTCTAGGCCGTGTATAGTTTTCTTGCCGGAAATAATGGTACGAGGATCATATTCTCGCAACTCTGGGTCGTCACCAGCAGCCCCGCCCGTCTCTTAGCCAAAGTATCATCGCCAACTGTTTTTGGTTTCTTGGGAGTAGCAGTAACATCCGCACGATCCTCACAGAGCTGAGCATTGGGTAGGCCCCAAATACCACCACAACAGCACTAATGCCTAGAAATGAAACTGGCACCCAATCCGAGAATCCACTAGGCGCGTGTAAATAGTTGTTCCACAGATTCACTCTGGACCAAGCGAAGCAAAAAGCTGCGGTGGTATGGTTGGAGATCATGGGCATAGTCTGAGAAGGAGCTTCGTAGAGAGTTGTAGGAAGTGCTTCCTTGGCCAGGCCTTGAGCGTAAGATGTATAGATTGAAGCCGAGTTTGGGGAGGACTTCGTAGGAGCGAAAGACAGCTTCGAAGGGAGTGGAGTTTGAGGTTTCGCTGCTGGTGGGCGGGATTTGCGTATGGCTTGAGGGTGTATTGTTCCGTGAAGAGTCGAGGTGAGCTTGAAAGAGGTTGCTTGATCGGGAGGGTTTGAAGGCACAATAGTACCGAACGAGACACCCTCTCGACAAGGCGGACATATCTAAGTCTTCAATTAGTCATTGGACATTGGGGTTTGCAGATTACATAAACTACCTGGATTGTAACTTTAGTAAAACTATAGCTCTATTTTTTAAGATATTCTAAAGAGCTCCTGAGCTATTACTTACAGTTAATGGTAATGTGTAAACCAGATCAATAATACAAAGGCGATTGGGTGTTGTATTAGAAAGCTACAATTGCTAAGGCTGCAACTATCTATGTCTTCTCTAGCCTTACAGCTGGATTTCTCTCGATAAAAGCAAGCTGAGACCTGTTAGCTATCTGGAATTTGTAACATACAAACCTGACTTACATCAACCTTATGCCCTAGTAACTCTCGAATATTGTTTACCTATGACATATTAGCAATAAGTTTGAGGAGTCTTCTTATGAGCGACGCGCCTTGTACTTTATCATCGTTGGCCGTTCCAGAGACAGTCCCCATCCAAAGACACGCATGTCCTTGGGCAAGCCCATGGATTCTAACATCTCAGGTCTGAACATCCCGCTGTTTCCGATCTCCACCAGCTTATTCAATCCTTTGTGGAAGCTGAAGATCTCCATGCTCGGTTCGGTGTACGGATTGTAGGCAGGCTTGAATCTCAGATCCTCGATGCCCATCTTAGTGAAGAAGATTTGCATGAATTCCATCAGCCCACCCAATGATAGACCATAGTCTGCAATAACACCTTCAACTTGATGGAACTCGGCAAGATGAGTAGCATCAACGGTCTCATTCCGGAAAACGCGATCGATAGAGAAATATCGAGCCGGAGGAGGCCGTCCATCCGGACCTTTTCGGGAGGCCAGTTTGTGAAGCATAGCGGTTGAAATAGCGGTCGTATGGGTACGGAGTACAAGTCGCAGAGACTCTTCTTCAGCCCAAGGATATCTGTACCCAATAGATCCGTACTTGCCGTCTTGATGGACGTCCTGTACATTTTTCCAATACGCCTCATAATCAGCGTTGTCATCAGCTGTCTCGGCATGTGGTTTGTCTGCTAGCTTAGGATCTGAGATGTAGAAGGTGTCCTGAAGGTCACGAGCAGGATGTTGTTGAGGTACGAAAAGAGCATCGAAGTTCCAAAATCCAGTCTCGACAAAGCGATTGGTTGGCATCTCCTCAAAACCCATCTCGAAGAATATCTGGCGGAATTCGTGCCGGACCTTGTTCAGAGGATGTAAAGCACCGGCATTTTGATCTGACCCAAGAGACTTGAAGTTGTAAGGCTTGAAAGCAGCGGTCTTCCAGCCCCCCCTAAGCCGGTCAGCGAAGTAATTTGGGGCAAGCATAGCACATACGATGCAAGCATGTCAGCTGTCAAATCAGTCTCCTCCTTCACGATTTCCAGCGCGAACTTGCTTCCTTTGCAGATCTTGTAGCTGATGACCTTCTGCAACTTGATCAGCTTTCGTTTCTTCAGCTCCCCAATGACCCTAGATTCTGGATGTGTGCGTGTCTTTGATATGATTTGAAGTTGTTCTTGAGTCACATCTTGTATTGAGTCGGTCTGTAGCAGTTAGTTCAACGTCGTAGCACTGGGAGAGCATAACCTGCCGATGTAACCAGGCGACCATCCTTTCCTTTCGTAATCCATTTTGACCTGAATGCTTTTCCTTGGCCGAGTTTTGCAACGTTCTTGTCCCCAACAGCTGCCTCCAGCTCCTCAACCGTGAGCCCATCCATAGCCTTCCGCAGCGCCTCGAAGACTCGCGCTTCATGACTTCCATTCGCCTCGATTTCTATAGCTTCTGGTTCTAATATTGCTTCCTCTCTGTCGATCGTCTCATATTCGACCATGGAGCGCGACTTCAGTCGATCTAAGGCACTCTTGACATCTGTTGACTTGTGGTCGGAGAATGTTTCGGAGGAGAGAATGGGTTCGGATTTGGACAGCGCAAGAAGAATTTCTGACGCTAGGTCACCTTGCGACCCATTCCGACTGTTGGCCATTGTATCGAGGAATTTGCGCACTTTGCAAAGGGTGTGTTGCGATTGTAATTCGTACCTTCCTAGTGTGTGAACACTTTCTGACTTTTGACGGCAGGAAGGCTCCACTAAACCTAAAAAGGTACCCACCCCTCATTTCTTACTAAATTCACACCCCATCCCGCTGTCCGAAAAAGCGACACGCCACAGTCTCCAGAGATGTAGGACATTGGCGTTCAAGTAGCAGAGAATTAAGGTCCACTGAAATGCGATTGCTAGCTATACGCAGTCATTTCACATAGGCACGCTTTAATCCAATGTCCCAGGACCTTGGGACATTATTAAGTACATGTTCGGGAATCTGTTTGGGACTTATTTTGGGCGCCGCGAGTACCTCCCAGATGACACAAGGATGTAGAATTGTAGTCATATGATGCTTGGTCTACATGTTTCCCAAGAAGTTAGTCCTGCACCTTACTCAAAACCGTCTATGGATTTCCCTCTCACGTTTAGCCCAAATTGAAGTCGATGGTGGCCTCCATTTATCAAAGCAAAAGCCAAACAACGACTCCACTTGCGGGAGAACAAGTTAGCTCTGACCCCGAGAGAGGCAAGTGGCATGCTGTCTGTGAAACCCCATCGGTAATGATCTCAACATTCGTAATATCCCTGCATACATACATATCCCGGCATTGGCCTATCTCCTTTCAGCCCTGTTGCCTTTTATCACGCCCAAGGTGCCATCCAGAACGGTCCATATATCTCGTTTTCGAGTATCTGCCTTCACTTGCATTCGACCCTCGTACCCTAATAGGTGATATAGTCCTGCCAATGAGTCTTGGGACATCTCCATTGAATTACTGCCCGTATCAAGCTGTCCTAAAACTGCATCCTTAGTCGCATTTTCAGAAGCATTGGCTGCGAATACCCATGCACGAGCACGATTTGGGGAATCTGGCTTTTCGTGGTGTGACATCTCGTCGTTGAAAGATAGAGTACCCCCTGAGCCTTTGCGTTGAGGGCTGGATGCTGGCATAGGGTGAGCAGGAAGGAGATGACTTTCATCGGCAAGCCTATCCAATCCTTGGCTAGCTTCTTTGACTTGCTTCCCTAGGCTGATGGTAAGATGTGATCTGTGCTGAAGCGCGGCCTTCTGGTCATTTGCAGTGTGGATAATCCTCTGCAAGTAAGGATATACGAGCCCCATACCCTGGGAATGTATGGGCACATTGGTTAGCTCTAGGATGTCGAGAGCCTCTTCTGTCGATGTGGATACCAGGGATTCTGCAGTCGCTGCCGATGAATCGATTAGACCTTGTCTTGCCTCTATGTATCGTCCGTATTGCCTTTGAATAGATACCATTTGGGCTCGAATGTAATTCTTTCTTCCTGAGTCATGTATCGCAATGCCGTGGCCATCAGAGTCTGCAGAACTCTCCCCAGCCTTTTCCATCTCCGCCTCAATCCAATTGATCAACGCGTTTCTGGTAAGTCCTAAGGCCTGTAATCGATCACCGTAGCTTGCAAAAGATACATCGTTTTCAGTTCTTATCTTGGCTAACAATTTCTGCTCCTTCTTCAGCAGCAGTTTAGCACGTAGCACAGATCTCTCAAGCTGATCGACCAACTTCTCTAAACCTGCACCTCGAGATATAGTGCTAACAGAGCCCTTGTGTAACACTTCGACAGGAACCTTTGGTAGCGATTCAGTGTCTCTTGCTGATACTTCTGGGCCAAGATGAATTGTAGTGGCGGCTGGCTTTTGTGACAAGACATCAATGTAGTCTTGGGTGATTCGAAGACGCTCGTGCTTTTGTCGTTGCATGTTCAAGTGGACAAGTGCCTCCGTGCTTGAACTTGTGCTGTTGGAAACGCCCGTATCACCTGAGCCCTCGGCCGTGCTTATGGCATGGTGCTGTTTGTTGATGACCGCATACTCTTTCTTTGCCCCAAGATTGGCTCGGATGCATTTGAGGTACTCCTTCTGAAGCCCACTGACACCATGAGAGCCAACCTCGGCGCCGCATGTTCCGATAAGTGACAGAGGGCGAATCAACACATGGTCTTCAGAGTGGTGCAGTTGTAAGACGAGATGAGAAGATAAGACTTGTCGAATCTTCGAGGCCTCGTTCCTGGGCTTGATATATGACTCCAGTGATTGCTGTGTCCTTTCCAAGGGTGCTGGTAATTTTGCTTGCCCCATGATCAATATGTGCAGGATCAGAGAAGTGCTATGTTTACTTGTATCCAGTTAGCCAAACCAAACGCGATATAGACTGAATGCACAGGGAGAACACCGAATAGCCTACTCGCCGTTTGGATACTTCAGAGACACCTCCGGCGACATCTAAGAGACAGCGGAGAATTTATGGCCTGTGCTGCCGTTAAAGTGGTCGAAATGAGCACCATGTTTCCAAGCTCGCCAAGTTGTTCGTGCCTGGCGGCAAACTTAGGCGCCGATCCGATGCTAGAAGCTAGTCTTAAAGAAGCTTTTTTACAACGTTGTCGAGCATCAGGCAAATGTGATCCAGTTGGTGGTGTATTTCTTCTTGGACGACCACGGTAGATTGCCGTCTGACATTAATGTATGGTGGGTGGCTTCTGTTGATATTTCTTTGCAGATTCACCCGGCGATCTCGATGCACCTTTCAAATCACAACCTAAACAACTTCAATTAAGGGCCTCAAAGTACCATCACCGTCAAATCACGCACCAGGATGGCGGACCAACAGCGAGATGTGTCGCAGTACAAGTACTCGGCGATGTCCAACCTGGTCCTCCAGGCGGACCGTCGATTTGTTACGCGCCGCAACGATGAAGTCACAGGAGACCCGGAGTCGCTTGCTGGGAGGCTGAGCATTCGAGATATGGGGTCTCGAACTGCTCGCGACGATGCGCCAAAACAGAAGAAGAAGGCTTCCGGACTGCCAAATGTCGAACGAGGAGGCCTACAGGAGGGACAAGATGTTTTAGAACGGGAACAGCGCAAACGAAAGCGCGGCGAACCTGCGCAGCTTCGCGGCACTGGGATATTGTCTGCGGCAGACGCGCTGGTAGAAGGTATTGTCTATCGGCCAAGGACGTCGGCAACACGAGCAACTTATGATTTAATTCTTACGACCGTTGCGAATAATCTTGGCGATGTTTCCCACGAGATTGTCCGGAGTGCGGCGGATGCAGTCTTGGAATACTTGAAGGACGATGACATGAAGGATTTTGACAAGAAAAAGGAGATCGATGACTTGTTGGGTGCGAGTCTGAGTCCAAAGCAATTTAATGAGCTTGTCAACCTGGGAAAGAAGATCACGGATTATGAAGCACAAGATGAGGATGAGGTGATGGGAGAGGGAGAGGGCAGCGGAGAAGATGGGGCAGAAATTGATGATCGCCAGGGTGTTGCTGTGGTCTTTGACGAGAACTCCGAGGACGAAGACGGCCAGGAAGTGGTGAATGAGGTCCGCGACGATTCATCAGAAGACGAAGATGACATGGACAGACCAGGCGCCGAGGACACTAGGACTGCGGATGGAGATGATCAAGACAATGAAGCAGACGAACTTCCGGAAGACGAAACCATGATAATCGATTCCGCTACGGCAGAAAGTCTCACTGGCAAGGATAACGAGAAGAACTTTATTGCTGCTCGAGATATAGATGCGTATTGGCTTCAGAGGCAGATTGGATCAGTATATTCAGACGCGCATGTTCAGCAAGTTAAAACTAAAGATGCCCTCAGGATTCTGTCTGGCGCACCGGTAGAAGACGGAGGCGAGGAGAGGCCACTAAGAGAGATCGAGAATGACCTTGCGGAATTGTTCGATTGGGAGAACCATGGACTCGTTCACAAGCTTATTGCAAACCGTGACAAAGTGTTCTGGCTTACTCGCTTAGCTCAAGCAGAGGATAGCGAAGAGCGCGGAGCACTTGAACGAGAGATTGCGTCCGAAGGTCTCCGTTCGATTCTGGATGAGTTGCGAGGGATCACGCCTTCCGGCGATGGATCCAAGAAGCGAAAATTGGAGATCAAGATGGACATCGATGCTCCGCGTTCTTTCGCAAATGGCGCTGCCAGGGCTGAAGAAGCTGGCGACGGCGGGCTCAAAGGTGGCCTTCAGCCACGAAAGCTCATTAATCTAGAGAACCTCGTATTTGACCAAGGGAATCATCTGATGACAAACCCCAAGGTCAGACTTCCAGAAGGCTCAACCAAGCGAACTTTCAAAGGTTACGAAGAAATCCACGTACCACCTCCAAAAAAGCGGAATGAGCCCGGTGACCGCGATATACCTGTTACTGAGATGCCAGAATGGGCCCGCGTTCCATTCAGCTCCGCGTCGAAGCTCAACAAGATCCAGTCCAAATGTTTTCCTCAGGCGTTCAACGATGATGGCAATATGCTGATTTGTGCCCCCACTGGTAGTGGTAAGACCAACGTCGGCATGTTGACAATTCTTCGGGAGATTGGCAAGAACAGGAACCCTGAGACTGGAGAGATAAACTTGGACGCCTTCAAGATCGTCTACATTGCTCCTCTGAAAGCCCTCGTTCAGGAACAGGTTGGCAATTTTGGTGCCCGACTCAAGGAATACGGGATCCAGGTGTCTGAACTGACAGGTGATCGACAGCTCACAAAACAACAGATCGCCGATACTCAAATCATTGTGACAACACCCGAAAAATGGGATGTTATCACGAGAAAGGCTACAGATCTGAGCTATACCAACCTCGTCCGGCTGATTATCATCGACGAGATCCATCTCCTCCACGATGACCGTGGCCCTGTACTGGAGAGCATTGTGAGCCGAACAATCAGAAAGATGGAGCAGACCGGAGACCCTGTCCGCCTTGTAGGACTCTCCGCCACCTTGCCAAATTATCGCGACGTTGCCAGCTTTCTGCGTGTCGACCCTGAGAAGGGTATGTTCCATTTCGATGGTTCATATCGGCCCTGTCCCCTTCGACAAGAATTTATTGGCATTACTGAAAAGAAAGCCATTAAGCAGCTGAAGACCATGAACGACATCACCTATACTAAAGTCCTGGAGCATGTGGGAACGAATCGAAATCAAATGATCATCTTCGTGCACTCTCGCAAGGAGACGGCTAAGACAGCCAAATACGTCCGGGACAAAGCGTTAGAGATGGAAACCATTGGCCAGATTCTCAAAAGTGATGCTGGTAGTAGAGAGGCCCTCAACACAGAAGCTGAGGCTGTGAACGACCGCGATCTGAAGGATCTCCTTCCTTATGGCTTCGGAATACATCACGCAGGCATGAGCAGACCCGATCGTACATCCGTCGAGGATCTTTTCAACGACGGTCTCATCCAAGTGCTGGTCTGTACTGCTACGTTGGCCTGGGGTGTCAATCTTCCCGCCCACACTGTAATCATCAAAGGCACGCAGGTATACTCGCCAGAAAAGGGCAGTTGGGTAGAACTGAGCCCACAAGATGTCCTTCAAATGCTTGGTCGTGCAGGTCGCCCTCAGTATGACACATATGGAGAAGGGATAATCATCACCACCCAAACCGAAATGCAGTATTATCTTTCGTTGTTGAATCAGCAGCTTCCTATCGAGAGTCAATTTGTTAGTCAACTTTCAGATAACCTCAATGCCGAAATCGTCCTTGGAAATGTTCGCAGTCGGGATGAAGGCGTTGAATGGCTAGGGTACACCTATCTCTTCGTTCGGATGCTGCGGTCTCCTGGGTTGTATAGCGTCGGCGCAGATTATGAAGACGATAACACTCTAGAGCAGAAACGTGTCGATCTCATACACTCTGCCGCTGTTGTCCTAGAAAAGTCGAACCTTATCAAATACGACAAGAAGACCGGCAAACTTCAACCCACTGAACTCGGTCGCATTGCTTCGCATTATTACATCACCCATAGCTCGATGTTAACGTACAATCACCACATTCAGCCATCCATCACTCCAATCGAGCTTTTCCGTGTGTTTGCATTGAGCAACGAATTCAAATACATCCCTGTTCGTCAAGATGAGAAGTTGGAGTTGGCTAAATTGCTGGGCCGCGTACCAATTCCTGTAAAGGAGAGCATCGAGGAGCCGCATGCAAAGATAAATGTTCTGTTGCAGGCATATATCTCAAGGCTCAAGCTCGAGGGGCTGGCACTTATGGCTGATTTGGTCTATGTTACACAGTCTGCTGGTCGTATCTTAAGAGCGATCTTCGAGATCACTCTCAAGAAAGGTTGGTCGTCAGTGGCAAAAACTGCCTTGGAGCTTTGCAAGATGGCCGAAAAGAGGATGTGGCCCACCATGACACCTCTGCGTCAATTCCCTGGTTGTTCACGAGACATAATTCAGAAAGCAGAGAGAATCGACGTTCCGTGGATGAGCTACTTTGATCTGGATCCGCCTAGAATGGGCGAACTACTTGGCCTTCCCAAGGCTGGCAGAACGGTCTGCAATCTTGTGGCCAAATTTCCACGGGTTGACGTGCAAGCACAAGTACAGCCAATGACACGGTCAATGCTGCGAGTAGAGTTGACGATTACGCCAAACTTTGAGTGGGATGATGAAATCCACGGCACCGCAGAAAGTTTCTGGATCATCGCAGAAGATTGCGACGGGGAGGACATCCTATTTCATGACCAATTCATCCTGCGCAAAGATTTTGCGGAAGCAGATGAGAAGGATCACGTCGTCGAATTTACAGTACCCATCACTGAGCCCATGCCACCAAACTACTTCGTCTCCGTCATTTCAGATCGATGGATGCATTCGGAAACCAAGTTGGCTGTATCATTTCAGAAGCTTATCCTACCAGAAAAATTTGCCCCCCACACACAACTGCTCGACTTGCAGCCTTTGCCAGTCGCTGCTTTGAAGACAGATGATTATCGTGCGCTTTACCCCGCGTGGGAACGCTTCAACAAAATCCAGACTCAGACTTTCAATTCCTTGTATTCAACGGACGACAACGTATTTGTTGGAGCACCCACTGGAAGCGGCAAGACAATCTGCGCTGAATTTGCGTTGCTTCGTCATTGGTCGAAGCCAGATGTTGGTCGAGCAGTCTACATTGCCCCGTTCCAGGAGCTTGTTGATCTCCGACATCAAGATTGGCAAGAGCGACTTTCGGGCCTCCGTGGTGGGAAGGAGATAGTCAAGCTCACCGGAGAGACGACTGCCGATTTGAAGCTCCTGGAAAGAGGGGATCTTATCTTGGCCACACCAGCTCAGTGGGACGTCCTCTCACGGCAATGGCAGCGTCGCAAGAATGTGCAGACAGTCCAGCTCTTCATTGCTGATGAGCTACACATGCTCGGTGGTCATGCTGGATACGTGTATGAGATCGTTATCTCCCGTATGCACTATATCCGCTCTCAAATTGAGGTTCCATTGAGAATTATTGGCCTCAGTGTTTCTCTCTCAAATGCCAGAGATATAGGGGAATGGATTGACGCAAAGAAGCATAATATCTACAATTTCAGTCCTCACGTTCGGTCGGTGCCTCTGGAACTCCACATCCAATCATTTACTGTTCCTCACTTTCCATCTCTCATGCTCGCCATGGCGAAGCCCACCTACCTCTCAATTCTTCAAATGACCCCCGATAAACCCGCTATTGTATTTGTCCCTAGCAGAAAACAAGCTCGGGCCACAACCAGAGACTTACTTGCTGCATGCGTGGCCAGCGATGACGAGGATCGATTCTTGCATGCAGATCCTGATCAGATGAAGCCTCTGCTTGAACGCATTCGTGAAGAGGCACTGGCTGAGGCGATCTCCTATGGTATTGGATATTATCATGAGGCGTTGTGCACCGGTGATAAGCGCATAGTGAAGCACCTTTATGACAATGGAGCGATTCAGGTCCTGGTAGCATCTCGGGACGTGTGCTGGGAGCTGGATTGCACTGCGCATTTGGTTGTCGTGATGGGAACGCAATACTACGAAGGCCGAGAGCATCGATATGTCGATTATCCGCTTAGCGAGGTCCTTCAAATGTTTGGCAAAGCTTCGCGCCCGCTCGAGGATAAGATCAGCAAAGGCGTTCTCATGGTTCCGGCCGTCAAGCGGGATTACTACAAGAAGTTCTTGAATGAGGCATTACCGATCGAAAGTCATCTTCAAGTATATCTCCATGACGCCTTCGTGTCTGAAGTTAGCACCAAAATGATTGAGTCTGCCGACGATGCTATCAACTGGACCACATTCACGTACTTCTACCGGCGTCTGCTTGCCAATCCAAGTTATTACAGCTTAACAGACATTTCCCACGAAGGCCTCAGCGCGCATCTATCGGAACTCGTTGAAGGCACCTTGAAGGATCTCGCCGAAACGAAAATCATAGACTTGGACGAAGAGGATGACTCTGTGACACCACTCAACGCAGCTATGATTGCAGCCTACTATAATATCTCATACATAACCATGCAGACGTTTTTGCTTTCTTTAACCGGTAGAACTAAGCTGAAGGGCATCCTCGAGATCATCACGTCCGCCACAGAATTCGAGTCCATCCAAATCAGAAGACACGAGGACAGTCTGCTCCGCAGGATATATGACCGTGTTCCTGTCAAGATGGCGCAGCCTAGCTATGACTCCCCACACTTCAAAGCATTCGTCCTGCTACAAGCCCATTTCTCTCGAATGCAGCTACCCATTGATCTTGCGAAAGATCAAGAAATCATATTGACTAAGGTCCTTGGCTTGCTCAGCGCTACAGTTGACGTGTTATCTTCCGATGGTCATCTGAACGCTATGAACGCCATGGAAATGTCTCAAATGGTTGTGCAGGGCATGTGGGACCGGGATAGCCCACTGAAGCAGATACCACACTTCACTCCAGAGGTTATTAAAGCCGCGAACGATTCTGGGTATGTCTCGTCCTTGTCCACAACTGTTCTATATGCTAACCATCACTCTTTTGGAAGAGTCAAGGATATTATCGAATTCATGGAAGCTATGGATCCCTCTGAAAATCCAGACTACGCCGCGCTTGTGAAGCGCCTTGGTCTTTCTCAAAGTCAACTGGGTCAAGCGGCAGACTTCACAAACTCGAAGTACCCGAATATCGAGCTTGATTTCGAACTGGAAGACCCGCAAGATATCACTGCTGGAACCCCAGCTTATATCAAGGTCAAAATCACGAGGGAAGTCGACGAGGAAGATGACTCCGCTGACGTCGATACAACTGTGCATGCGCCATTCTATCCGATCAAGAAGATGGAGAATTGGTGGCTGGTTGTTGGCGACGAGAGCTCGAAGACCCTACTCGCTATCAAGCGTATCACGATTGGAAAGGCGTTGAACCTGCGCCTCGAATATACAGTCCCTACACCTGGGAAGCACGATCTGAAGCTGTTCTTGATGAGCGATAGCTACGTTGGTGTCGATCAAGATCCCAGCTTCTCCGTGAACGTGGCAGAGAGTATGGACGAGGACGAGGATGAAGAGGAAGAAGCTGAAGAATGAGCTATTGCTGTCAGTCTCACCCACCAAAACTATGTTGTATAGTAGATCGGAATGAAGGAAGAATCTGCTTGGTAAGAGCCATTGTTTGTAGCGCCGAGGACAGTCTGGACGGATTGGATTCTTTGCTTGGCTGAGTGATTGTGTGTTGCTGTGCGTTTAGACCAATGGTGTGCGATTGGTCTCGGCAGAAGGAGAAGCCTCCCCAAGTTGGTGCTGGTGCTGGCGGTGGCGGTGTTCATCTGAGAACGGGGAGACTTTCATCACCAATGGTTTCATTATTTCTCGCTCAGTTTTGACTCCTTCACAGGCACTCGTGTTTCTTCCTATTGTCGTGTTCAGGTGCGGCTCGATTTGATTTCTTTCTTATGTATGTTCCTTGCGAAGGGATGTTCATCAAGTGTTGATTGTCCAGCTCACATTGCTGCCGACGGACGATCGGATCGTTGTCATACAGATTGGTAGCTCCTCTGGTGGCTGGCGGTCAACTTTGTTGGTCCCACTTTTCCTTCTAAGGCGACAAGGCCACTAGTATCTTATTTGAAGTTCTTCCGCGCAACAAAATCTGAACCATCATCCCCATCACCATCATCGCGCCATCAAAGGCTCCGCCCATCACTCATCCTACCACCGAAGACACCTTCGTCTACGACCCACAAGGACACCATCATTCGACGCGTCTTTGCAGACTCAACCTCGCAATACCGTTTTCCCTTCCATTTGTCGCGACAGCAAACAATGGCTGAAGAGGCAACTTCAGCTGCTGCTGCGCACCCATCTACGCCTGCAGAATCAAAGCCTACTGACACCGAGATCACACCTGAGGTTAAGGAACCTGAGATCTCGAGTGGCGCAATCCCTAATGGTGTTGAGGCAGTCGCGGCCAATGACGCGCCAAAAGTTGAGGGTATGCGATCCTACCCTCCCAATCCTACACTGCTGGCATTTGTTCCACCTGCTAACTTACCCAGCCTCTGCAGGTGATTCAGACTCGAAGGAAGACGCGAAACCCATAATCGCTGGGGACGACGACAAGCCAGCACCATCAACACCACAAGAAGACGTTGAGATGAAGGATGCCATTGAAGGCGATGATACCGCTCCTGCTCCTGCTGAGCCCGCCGAGCTAGCTGCTGCGACTCCTGCATCTGCTGCCAAAGGCAAAGCTCCGCGCAGAAAGTCCGGTGTTCCTGAGCACAAGGGAAAAAAGCTGAGCAAGAAGGCATCAGCGGCGAAGCTGAAGGTTGATCACTCCGATGCCAAGCCAGGAGATTACTTCTACGTCCGGTATGCTGCTCTATGCCCTCTCCGTCATCACGAGATAGTCATAACGTTCCTATGCAATATGATTCCCAGCCAGCAGGGAACAACCACAGAAGCTTGAGACCAGACCAAATATTCATACCCATACTGATTTATCAACAGATTGAAGGGTTACCCTCTGTGGCCAGCGATCGTTTGTGACGAAAGCATGCTGCCCAACACTTTGGTAAAGTCGAGGCCAGTCACGGCAGCACGTCAAGATGGAACGTACAGGGAGGACTATCAAGACGGTGGTCCAAAGGCTAAAGACCGCACATTCCCGGTCATGTATTTGTTCACAAATGAATTGTAAGCCTCGTGGTTCCGCTTTGCTAGCCAAAAACTGACGATGCCACAGTGGTTGGATCCCTAACTATGATCTTTTGGACCTGGACTTCGACGATGTGGCTACCATTTCAAATAACATGAGAAAGGATCTGGCCGCTGCGCGCCAACTCGCGGCGGAAAAGCATGATCTGGCATATTTCAAGAGAATTCTAAAGGAGTTCATGGAAACCAAAGAGGCCGAACATGCTGCAAAAGAGGCAGCCAAGGCTGAGAAGAAAGCAGCGCAAAAGGCAGCCAAGAAGGAGAAGAAGCCTGCGAAGACAGTCACAGACAACGAAGATGACGATGTTGAGATGGCTGATGGGATAGGAGAGCCAGATTCTGAAGAGGGAGAGGCTGGCCCGGAAGCATCAAAGACCAAGAAGCGCAAGGCCGAGGATGTGAGTATCACTGAGGAAGCCCGAGATACAGCTAACATGTGCAGGCCCCTCAGCGCACCGATTCGGTGAAAAAACCTAAGACTATGATTAAGCTGAACACCCCGAAGAACATAAATGGAACTTCAACGCCCAAGGCTGCGAAGGAAACTGTCACCAAGTCCGCAAAGCCGAAGTCCAAGAAACCCCCTAAGGCCGCTGAGGTTCCAGAGGTAGTTGCACCCAAGGAGCCCGAACTCTCAGCCGAAGAGAAGCGTGCCAAGAAAGAGGTATGCCTGTTAGGAACAAGGTCTGATCTGTGCTAATACTATTGTAGAAAGAGATCCTGTTCCTCCGTCACAAGCTTCAGAAAGGCCTTCTGACCCGCGATCAGGAACCGAAGGAAGATGAGATGAAGAGCATGTCCGAATTTGTCAGCAAATTGGAAGGTTATGCAGACCTTGAAGTCAGCATTATCCGTGCCACAAAGATTAACAAGGTGTTGAAGGCAATCTTGAAGTTGCCCACAATCCCGAAGGAGGGGGAATTCAACTTTAAGCCTCGCTCTCAGACTTTGTTGGACAAGTGGAACAAGCTTCTTGCGGTTGAGTCCAGCACCGCCACGGCCGCCACCAACGAAAATGCTACCGAAGCAAAGGCGGAGTCGGAGGAAGCCAAGCCCTCTCCAGTTGAGGTTTCGAACGGCACCAAAGAGTCGTCTACTGATGGCAAGACAGAGGAGAAGATTGGGGCGAAGCCTTTAGAAGAACCAAGTGCTCCTCAAGCTGCGTCGAAGGACGCGCTAGCGGAGATAAATAATATTCCAAAGGTATGTGGAGTGCTGTGAGAGCAATTATGGTGCTTGCGGTCTAACCATGTCATATAGGAGGGCGATTCTGAGTCCACCGCGGTAGAAGCATCTGCCTAGACCAATGTTTGGATCACAAAAGGATGCTCTGGTTGCCCACTGCGCATACATACCATTCCGTACCTCATTTGCAAGACGGTACATTGATGAGGGCGCTACAACTTGGTATGGTTGGTAAATCCGATCCAGGGCAGGGCAATCTATCATGAGGCTACGATTTCGCTTCGCGGTCTCTCGCGTGTAACATTATGCGATACAGCGTCTTTCCCTGCTGATTGCTGCTTGGCATCATCTCAATTTCGACCTTGTACAAATCCGATTTTCAAAACTGCACTGTGAAGGGGGGTTGGTTGACGATATCGTTACTGGAGAAGGGTCTGTTTTGGCATGACTACTCACTCTCAGTAGATTGAGATTGGTAAGTTCTCGAATTAAGCTAGGCAATAAAAGCAGAATGCATGATATGAAATGATATCAATTACTGTGCTCGTGAATCACTCCAGATTAACTTGCAGCAAGCTATGTGAGCAGAGGCGGTGCCGAAAGCGGGAACGCGCTGCAAAACCTTGCCCCACTAAAGTTAACCCGCTGGCAGAATAGTTCGAATCGTCTCAAAATCTTTCTCCATGACTTCAAAGGAACAAAGACAATGGCAGCTCCAGCCCCCGAATTCCTCCGATTCACAACCCATAAATCTCTCACCCTTCGACTTGTTCTCTCCACCCTCACCGGCAGACCCGTTCATATCTCACTAATCCGCTCCTCCTCACCCACCAACCCAGGTCTTGCGCCACACGAGATATCCTTCCTCCGCCTCCTCGACAGCATTACGAATGGCTCTATTATGCAAATATCCTACACTGGTACAACGCTTACATACATTCCTGGCCTGATAACTGGAAGTATCTCAACGGGCGGAAGTGATGTGGTGAAATGTGTACTGCCAGAGACGTGCAGGAGAGGGGTTAGTTGGTTCCTCATACCTCTCTGTATGCTTGCGCCTTTTTCTAAAGCACCATTAAACGTGCGTTTTGAGGGAGAGGGTGTCATCACTTCGGCGACGGAGACCGGTGATGTGAGTGTGGACACTGTTCGCACAGCTATCCTGCCATTGTACGAGCCGTTTGGAATAATATCGAGTAGGCTGGAGTTAAGGCTTCTGCAGAGAAGCTGTGCAGGGACAGGAGGGAAAGGAGGAGGAGGGGTGGTGGAGTTGAGGTTTGGGAGCCAGGTCAGGTTGCCGAAGACGTTACATATGAATAGAAGTCCAGGCAGGGTGAAGAGGATTAGGGGTGTTGCGTATAGTACAGGCGTATCGGCAAGCAACAATGCAAGGATGATACATGCTGCAAGGGGAGTGTTAAATCCACTGGTTCCGGATATACATGTTGCCAGCCAGTACGACCAGGCGCCGCTGGTTACGGACAAGTCCAGCGCCAGTGGGAAGAAGAGGACGGGAGTGGGGTTTGGGTTGAGTCTAATTGCTGAGTGTAGTTCCCAGGGAGTGACATACTCTGCAGACGTACCCGCGCCGAGTCAGGGCGGCGTTACACCTGAGGATGTGGGAAACAGATGTGCATACCAACTACTGGAGATGGTGTCGCAAGGAGGATGTATAACTAGGGTTGGGACGCCGACAGTCCTAACGCTAATGGCTATGGGATCAGAAGATGTGGGAAGAGTCAGGCTAGGACGGGATGTTATTGGCACTGAGGATATCATAGGACTCGGGAGAGATTTGAAGAAGTTTGGCACAAGTGCTTGGGGACTGAGGGATACAGAGGAAGAGGGCAGCGGAGACATAATAGTCAGTGTTAAAGGCACCGGTGTTGGCAACATCGGCAGGAAGATAGCATAATGAGATCCTGAAGTCAAATCATTGAGTGTCAGCCAGATGTTAACTGGTACTGTATCATACAAGGGGCAATTCACCCCATCATTGAAATCTTGCTCGTGCAGCATTCAAACGACGATTGGCTGCTAAGGCGGTGAACTCAGCGGAAAATCCAACCGTCTGTAATGCTGATTCCGTAGCATTCCCATAATCTTGCCACTGTCGTCTCAGATTCTGGACGACATGGAAGTCTGCCAGGGTGGCTGTACCAGACCAAAATATATCCAGACCGGTATCGTCGTCATCTTCTTCTTCCGTCCTTGGGGGAGGCTCTGCCAGCAGTCTTTCTCGCTCTTCGGTCCTCTCTTGATCAGCCTCAGCCGTTAGGGATATGGGCTCCGAAGCAGGTCGAGTCAAAGGCTGTAATTCAATTCCCCCATTATCCGTAGTGCCATCTCTCATAATGCCTTGCTCCTCCGAGTCATGATCTTGCGCTGACACAACTTCTGCTCTTGGTTGATTGCTTGGGGGCAGCGACGAGCCAGAATTCAGAGCTGCAGTAATCTTTCCGAGGCGTTCCCTTTCCACATGCACTGCTAGCATGAAGCATTGCAACCCCATAATCAGCAAGTCCAGCAACACCAGATGTATCTTCGATGTCGGACCTTTCTGCCCGATAAGATCAATGATTACCCCACCGTGAAGATACCCCCGCAAAGCTTCCCCAGCCTCAGACCGTGCGGTGAAGATATGTAGCAGGATGCAGATGATGTTTGGTCCAAAGATAGCGCCGATGTAAGGTCGGTGTTGTGGAGCTGGGGGTATGAAGTTTGGTTTGGGTGTGAGGAACATCATCTGGCAGAGTACTCGCATGAGGAGTCGGAACAGTGAACAGCTGCCTATTCATCAGTACACAGCTTGGAAAATAGAGACGACATGATTCCTTACTCCATATAATACACTGTCGAGAGCTCGGCGTATATCAGGATGTCCAAGTTCGTCATAAGATTGCTAACAAACTCATGTCTCTTCTTGGTACGAGCCAGGACTCTCTTCCGCGCAGAAGACGTAACATCCTGCCCACTCGATTGTGGTTGTTGTTGGGCGGGCTCAACGTTCAACCCAGATGTACTTGCGCTCGTGCTGGCGGTATTGGTCCCAGGCAGGTCGGTTGATGTGGAATCATTGTTCATAGCTTGATGAGCCTCATTGGGAAGGATGGGAGCGTATGAGTGGTGTATGATTTCACATTGGAAACGGGACTGAGATTCCGGAGGGGGATTTCCAGGCAGAGGAACCTTCAAAAAGGGGTGTTTCAGCGTGATGGTCGGGACAATGGAAATCGTGCTTGCTGGTTGAGTGATGCCCAGGCGAGCTTCCAAGTTCCCATGCTGCCATGCCAGGAGGCACGTGATATGCAGCTTGTTTTAACCTACCTGCAAGCAGGAGACTTTGCATGTTGCCTTCTTCCAAGGTTCTTTCTTTTCCCCAGCCTCCGTATTGCCTCCCAACTTTCAGGTTCCACTGACTTGGATAGAGTTGCTTGGGGCTGCTCCGTAAAATAGCATGAGTTCAATTCTTGCACCAGCCGCCAGGGTCCCAAAAAACTCCAAGGTAAGCAAACACATCTTCGAACGAACTAGCTGCTCTCTCATAGTTCCCATGAATTCCCCTGTACTGTTGGGTCAGTGCAACAAACTTCGCTAGCGTCATGCTCCTGGCCCGTTGCCATCCCCTCGACGGGCTGATGAATAATCATAGGACCGGCACGTACAAGGCGTATGGAAATTTTGCTGGAGATTTTGGCTATGGTCTTGTTGTCGGCAAGAGCACGATGTGTTGATCTTGTTTAGATTGCTTTTGATGTACACTTTTAGACAGCCAATTTCATGGTTTGTGGGACTTTTATAGAGTATAACGTTATTCTTTAGGGCTCTGCACAGCATTCTGAGTTAGGATTGGTCAAGGGAAAAGCTGTAATTATAAAAGCACCTGTGAGCAACACGGGCATATACCTCAATATCTGACTGTAATCTCGCACGTTATTTGATTCACAATACTGACGTTCCACAAGAAGAGGCTAGTTGAAGGCCTAGACTTTGGTGCGTAGGCCTACTTGCAGTGCTTCACCTGGCCCCTCGAGCAATTTGTCCTAGCTAGTGAGACAAGTGTGCTACTCGCCGGCGAGTACTGGCCAAACACACTTCCATTTCAGAAAAGCTTCAAAAGAAGGGCCGTAGCCATTTCATTGTATAGTTTTGCCGGTGTATCTATCGCTATCATGCAACACTTTATCCTCCAGTCGTGGCCGCCGCCTGACTTAACGCCTTTGCCCGAGGGGGAATTGAGCCCACCGGTCGACTTGTCCTCCCACAAACGCCATCGCAAATTCAATTACCAGCAGTGTATATGTCAAAAATGAAACCATCGTAGTCTCTCCAAGCCAATGCTATGCCGTCCGAACCACTCAACGTATCTGGGACTGCTCTGCTTCCTCGCGTCGCCTAATCGATTTCCACGATTTCGCGCTTCCGTGGGATGATTCCTTGGCTCTGGCTTTGGCTGTGATTTGGTGTTAGCTGTTGTCTTGATTGATGTTGTTGCTGCTGTCGAGAAGGTTGGACCGTGGCCTGGATCGTAGTAGAGTTTGTGACTTCAGCGGGTTGTTGAACCTTGGCAATCGCCTCGCTCATCGCAAATTCCCGTATGACGGAGTCCACCTGAACTAGAAGCTCTTCACAACCAGCATCCTTGGCCACTCCACTATTCCGCATGCCTCGCCAATTCAAACCGGAAGAAGCCCATAGTGTTTTGAGCGCATTGTCAAGATTCTCAATCTCCGTGCTCTTGGCATTGTCTGCCAGCTTGATGTACCACCATGATTCTCCGCGTCGTTCTCGCAATCGGACCTCGAATGACACATTTCGTTCTGCGGCACCTTGTTTCAGGCTGTATCGAAGAATGTACCAATCAGCCGCCCTGACGTTGACGAAAACGGCCCCTCTAGCAGACAGAGAGATATCGTCCCACGCAACCTCAATCGTGTCGAGGCCTTTCAGAACATGTAAAGTTAACGTAAGGAGCTGAGCAACTCCGTTCAGGCCTTCTACAGTATTCAGGACACTGCTCAGAGAATCCACGATCCGAAGATGAGGACTACCTTTCCCAAGAGCCAAAACCATATTGTTCTCCGCCGTGCTGAAGTCAACCGTTGCGGTGTACTGTGGCAATTGACCAGCCACAGAGCCTTCGCTGGTCGGTGCTAAAGGCATCTTCCCATATCTGAATGCGATCTTCCCGAGGGAGATGGTTTCGCACATCAGTGCATTTTCGTGCCTTTTCAGTACCTGCACGAAGTTCACAAGCCTCTCTATACTAATTACACGCTCGACCAGATTGGGAATGACAGATTCGCCGACCTTGCTACGTAATCGAAAGGCGAAAGAACCGGTCTTCGAGTTGAAGGCAATGTCTGAATCAACCTTTTCATTTAACGTCGTAAGGTCCTTAGGGATCGGAACAGTAATCCTCGCCTCTGTTACAAGAACTGCGCGATCATCCAAGTTCGACGGTCGTGATATTAAGCGTGTGCTTGATGATTGATTTGCATGCGTTGATGAAGAAAGGAAGTCATCAAAATTTGGGACATGAACTTCGATACTCTGGAAGGAGAGTTTGATGATATCTTTGGCCCAGGGAGTCTTCGACCGCGTCGAAGTACTTTGTGGCAGTATATCCGAGAGTCTGATAAAGATGGATGGCACGCTAAGTGAGTTTGTTGGCTTGCCCTGCCGAAGCATGTGACGTGTCCGATTTGTGTAGAGGATTTTAAGGTTCGAGTAATGTGACAGCATACCGGCAGTAAAAACATTCAGTTTCGACATGAACGAGTAGTCGATAGTAGGTGAAGTAGCCTTGACGGGGACCTTCAAGCAAGCGCCAACTCCGAGAGCATTCGGATTGGGATCTAGTGGAGTGGGTTGTTTGATTCTGCCCGAGTCAGTGAATACAACCAGAACATTGGAAGGAACGTACATTTTGGTTAAAACCCAATTAACCCCACTCATGCTTTCACAAACCAAAAGGTACCATCCATCTACCCACCCATGTCTCCTCAGCCATATGTATTTCGCCGTGGTTTTGGGTATTGCCTCGTGCAAGACCCTCTGTTTGATGCCTGGATCGCGTACTCTGTTCCACCCAAGAGTCACGCCGCGCTTCATAATGTCATCGTCAATTATCGAATATCGAAGATGCTCAATAACCTGGCAACCCCTCTCGATTGGGTCTAAAATCCGTCTGCCAGTTGAGTCTTTGGGATCTTTGGCTGGTGTGTTTATCGTTTGCTCTGCCCTGGATATTAAGGGCGTGGATGGAGCAAAGACGAACCGACCACATACAGGGTCGATCTTGATACAAAGCTCTTGCTCGTTCGTCAATTGGACCTTGAGTTCTGGCTTAGCTGGGTTATCCCCCGAGGTTATTAGGGACAAAAACAGCTCGCGACTTGCATACAAGGGCTGGGCACTCAGTTTGTTGAGAAGAAGTGTTAACAGGTGGCTGATATGCTTCGCTATCACTAGCTTCAGCAGACCCTCTGTAGAGATGTTCACCGTGTCGAGAGTGATGTCGACGTCTTTCATCTCCTTGTGGTCCCTGAACCACCTGAGGAACAAGCGGCTCGTGGATTTCACATCTGGCCGACCATCTGGCCGCTTGCCACTATGCACACCAAGGATGATCCAGCTTTTTGGCCCTGCGCCATTATACCTGTCTCGCCAGTATTGAACGGAGAGCGCCCGGTTCAAAAATTCCACCTTCAAGGTCTCTAACCACTTTGCCCTGGCCAAGTCCACGGCTTGACGTCTGAACTCGCTAATTTGGTACGTCAAAATCATCTCGTGGAGATACCTGTAGCAACCAGAAAGACCGTCTCTCAGAAGGATCTCATTGACTTTGTTTTCAATGAAGAACCGAAGTCTCGGGGCCAGAGTCGGGGTAGAGGGCTGGAAAAGGAACCGGAAGTCAATGAACCAGAATTGAGAGAGCGGATCTTCATCCGCAATTGTCAGGTCTAGCTCAAATTCTCCTTCAACTCTGAAAGTTGCACGACCAGAGCTGATCGAGAAATTCTTGAACTGGCGAGGAATATTATTGTAGTCGTCCAGATTCAACCTGATTGAAAGCAGGGTGTTGAGTCTCTCCAGAGAATCTAAGACATCTTTAGCTGCCAACGGCGCTGGTGGAATATAGCCCAACTGTAGATTATTAGCACGATCATTTGACAGTCCCTCTTGAACGCTTACATCAGGCATCCAATTAGCCTTCCCCGTAGTCAAGATCGGGACCGCTGTTCTAAGATCCGGGTTTGGTAGCCGTGCACGAGCCAGATTTATCTTTTCTATCGCCAGCCGATCAATTGCTTGGACATACATAGCCTTTTCTTGGTCTTCGTGAATCTTTATGTCAATGGCCTTGCTCACTTCTTCCGCTTTTCGACTCCAACCCGTGATGACCAGTGCTTTGACCCATGAATCGTGTGTATTACTGACAAAATCCAGTAAGCGTTTCTTTTTGGCCAGATTCTCTGGCGAGTTGTCTTCCGAGGTAGAGCTATGCGATATGTTTCCATTGACTGTCAGGGGAGGTAGGGGCATTTGTTCCAGATCTCTCATGGTATTATGCAACTCCGAGTTTGTCTTTTGCGCGAGCCTAGATAACAACATAGACAGCGGCATATAGCCCGCAGTGATATGATTGATTTCTGGCGGTAATTGGCCCATTGGGTTCTTAGGTCCCCTTGCAAGTCCATTCTCGACTCCATGCACAATCCTTGAGTCCCCTGAGAAGCTTCCATTCACACCATTCGGTCTCGCTGGGCTTGTTGGTGTCATGTTCTGCTGTGGCTCAGCACGCCCTTTCCCTTTCTCTAGCATTTTCTCGGGAGTGTAGGTTCCTCCATTGATGCCGTTGTGCCGCTGGTCTCTGTCGTGATTCGTATGCGATCCATTCCTGCCGCCGTGGTCCATGATGACGCCAGGCATAGTCTCCGTCCTCGACTCCCCTACCGATATCCCCACCCCCCTCTGAACACCCACAGCCCCCTCTTCAGCCTTAGTCTGCTCCGTCGACTCTATCTTGGCCGATGTTTATGAGACGTAGGCCGAGGCCTTCGAGGGGTTCGGGGAGCAATATGCAGAGGCGCAAGCGCTATCTCGGATGATCGAAGAGCATCCGCGCGATCGAAGGTATCGCAACAGCCTGTTCAGTACTATGCTGTCAAGTAATCGCTACACGAGATGATGCGCGGCTCTGCGCTGTCGGTGGATGAGAATGTAGAGCGCGACCACTTCGTGGCTGGGCCCCGTTCGCGGCCGGGTAGAAATCTCGAATTGTATGATCGCGCGGAGGTGTGGATGTTTTGTCGATATCTGGTGGTCTTGGTCAGAGTGGTAATCTGTTCCAGGTCGTGGTTGTACAGTCAAAGGTGATAAATGGTGGTCGTTGATCGAGAAGCTTCAAAAGAAGTTGGCCGTCGCCGTCCTCATCATCTGGGACTAAGAAGCAAAGTGGGTCCAGTACACGTCACGTGCGCTGCCTTTGTTATTCCTAGTGCACCTGCAATACAGGTAGACAAGAGACAACACAAAGGAGCGTGGGAACAAAGCCTGGACTCGATCTTCGCAAGCATTGATGAGGACTTCAGATTATATCATTGCTCCTATATCGACGTGGTTTGGTTTGTTTGCCCTTCTAGACCATTGCCAAACCCGCGGCATTCGTTGCTCGTTTCTGAAGCTGCTGCAACTCTGTCGATCCAACCTTGTTCATGATCTGCCATTCAAGATCCTCACCGGGCTCACCTCCCCTCTGCAGAGCGCCTCTTGTGGCTCGCGAATCTGTTACAGCTAAAGAGTCATCCGCTGCGAGAAAGTGCCATGCAACAACACCCCGCATGAGCCTCGTCTGATGGTCGACACGGTTGCCACGTTCACAATGCTGATGGATCTCTGCTGACTGGTCAACCATGGTACCACGCGTGCCTCTTGCGCCAGAGCCTCCACGCCCAGCTCAACCGCAACGCGCACTCTCTTCCAACAGCGCAAAACGTTCCTACCGCTCGTACCGGTCACACTCTTCCTCTTTTGAGGCAGATGATGAGCTGAGCATCGAAACGATGGGGGAAGGCGACGGCGACCGAGACGACCCTCGACTTTACGAAGGGGAGGATACCAGATTGACGAGCCAGAAAGAGCTGAACGGGTGGTACGGATATGCGTTTGCTGCAGAGGTCTTTGTGATATGCGGGATAGGTAGGTCCTGCGAATCTATTGCATCTTTCCAGACCGTTGGTATATGTGTACAAGCTCGCGCGCTTCCATCGATTACAGTTCGCAATGAAGGGGATCTTCCGGGAGCTTCATACACCATCCGATGGCCTTTCACAGAACAATTCGATGTGTCTGCCGGCGCTGGAACGAGATATTTTCGTGTGCTAACAACTGCCTCCAGGATCCTTTATTCCTATGACTCTTGAACAGCTCGCCCGCGAGAATGGATACCTACTCACGGATCCATCGAAGCTCTGCGGATCGAGCTCAGACCGATTGCCGCCAGGTCTAAGCCCGGGATCCTCAAAAGACTCACAGTGCGTGGTCTATGTGCTGGGAATGCAAGTCAATACCGCAAGCTTTGCAATGTACACATTCTCATTGAGTGTACTTGTGCAATCTTTCCTGGTCGTATCCATTAGTTGTGCTGCGGATCATGGCAATTATCGCAAGAGGCTCCTCCTTACATTTGCATGGGTAGGCTCAGTTGCAACAATGCTCTTTCTGTCTGTTGTCCCAGGCATTTACCTGTTATCGGCTCTTTTAGCAATTATCTCAAATACATGCTTCGGGGCAAGCTTTGTACTTTTGAATTCTTTTCTTCCACTGCTTGTCCGCCATCATCCAAAGACTCAGTACCAGTCCCTCGCTCAAACACCTGAACAACAGCCTTCGGGTTCGGACTCCGAATCGTCAGAACATCTTAGTGCAAGAGAAGAACCCGTCGGCGTCAATGCCACAACACCTCTTTTGTCTTCAGCCGAACCACTACCACCAGCCCGAAATCTCACTTCTGTCGAGTTACAACTCTCGACTCAAATATCCTCGACGGGAATTGGGATTGGCTACAGTGCAGGGCTGTTCTTGCAATGTGCATTAATATTGATCTTATGGTCGATGGGCAGTACGACCTTCGCTCTACGCTTTGCGATATTCCTCATTGGGTTGTGGTGGTTCATTTTCACCGTCCCAGCTGCCTTGTGGTTACGACCCAGACCGTAAGCGAAAGAATCTGCCCCTCCCCCTTTCTGATGGTTGAGGTGCTCGGAGGCTTCAACCTTCTTGCCTGTTCCTTCGTCTTTCTTAGAAACACAGTACTGATCTCCTGTAGTGGTCCACCGTTACCAGCTTACGATCCTTCAAGTCCAGGTACTCAGCGAAGCTGGTTCAAGTACATTATTTATGCATGGACATCACTCTGGAGGACTGCAAAGCTAGCTCGACGCTTGAAGGACATATGTCTTTTCCTGGCAGCGTGGTTTCTGCTCTCCGACGCAATTGCAACCGTCTCTGGGGTTGCAGTCTTATACGCCAAGACAACATTGCATATGAAGCCGGCAGCTCTCGGGCTCATTAATGTTATTGCCACGACAGCAGGCGTGCTGGGCGCTTTTTCGTGGGCCTTCATATCAAGAACATTCGGGCTTCGGCCCCATCATACCATTCTCGCCTGTATCTGCCTCTTTGAGGTCATTCCAATCTACGGTCTTCTCGGATTCTTACCGATCGTCAAGGAATGGGGATTCATTGGTCTTCAACAGCCTTGGGAAATGTACCCTCTAGGCTTCATTTATGGGTTTGTACTCGGTGGTCTAAGCAGTTATTGTCGATCACTATATGGGGAGCTCATCCCTCCAGGATCTGAAGCCGCATTTTACGCCCTCTATGCGATTACGGACAAAGGCTCGTCAATCTTTGGACCGGCAATTGTCGGTATGATTGTCGATCGGTACGGCGAGATTCGACCAGCATTTTGGTTCCTTGCTCTCCTGGTGGGAATTCCTGCACCGCTGATATTTTTTGTGGATGTGGAGAGGGGTAGAGAGGAAGGTGCCCAACTTGCAGATGTTATAGAGGGCTTCAAGACGAGGGTGCCAGGTGGTGCCCGGGATCTATTAGAGGGTGAAGAAGAGTATGACAATTCAGCGCATACGAATTGAGTTCTGGAGTTTTTATGGGGATTGTGCATGGCGGCGGCGCTGAGGCACTCTCAGATCTCTGGGTGTTCTTATTGTATTTATTGATAGGATCTTCCAGGAAATTTCCCTGTATATCGACTCTGATCTGTGGCTTGTTTCATTCTTCAGGGCCTCAGGTGAGCACGTCAACCCTCGTTCCTCCGTATACAGCATTCGCCAACCAGGACTGCTCCATTTCCACTGCTTTGACTTTACCCAATTCTGGGTCTCAACTGTTTGGTCTAATTCTCCTTAGCTATCTTACTTGGGCCACGTTATTCAACGGAGATGTAGGGCTTCCCAGGTCTCACAATTCACTTTTCAGATTACATGATTAGTGCCTTAGGATATCCATGTATCTCAGCCCCAAGGATCATCTCGTGGCAAGCTTCCAGCACATCTTGATTCTACCAACACCACCTCCCCTTTCCGCTCATCCATCTATACTTCCGAATAGATGACGACTGCGCGTTGCTAAGCGACAATAGCAAACATGCCGTCACAGAACATATAAATAACCCTTACTTTCGTCGAAAGTTCTTCAAGCACCTTTGGCAAGTTGGTGTTCTCCTATGACCAAGCAATGCCAGTTCCCGGATGGTGGGGCTGAAGCATGTGAATTACCAAGTTCACAACACAGCCTCGGTATCAAATTACTTCGACAGGGCTCCGCTTGTAGGCCACTTGAGTTTTCACTCCGATGATAAGATGGTGCATGTATTCATGTCTACCATTCGCCAATACAACTTAGAAATAATCAATATACCAGAACCAATCACAACCTCGCCTTGTCCTGAGTCAACTCAGCTTTCGCTTCCTCTCCTATCGATGAATCAGCATCATATTCTATACATAACTAGGACGCGAAGAGCTCGGGAGCTGATTCTGCTCATAAGGAGCTACGATCCTGAAGTGCTATCAAACAGAAGGTTGAAATGGACATACTCAGAACCCTTTTCAAAATTTTCCCGCTCGCATTTTTGGGGATGCTCTTTACGAACCTTACCCCTAATATGTTGTTAGCACTGCTGAACTCTTAAAATGGACTCGTTCTGCTTTAGGGTGTCTCGGAGGTTGGGGAGTTGTCTCGATGGCAAAGGCAGCCCATTGGCTAGCACCCGAATGAGGCTCTTGAGATACACTTCCTAATTCTGTGCCTATATCGAAGAAATTAGAAAAATGATATCGAAATCTACTGACCCCCAGTTAATTCTTTGAATCTCGCGAGTCTCTCTCCACACCACTTTTTGACCTCACTCTCATCCAGTGCCTCAGCCTCTTTCACTGCCCTCCTCACACAATAAGCTCTCGGATGCTCACTATCCTGGTCTCCGGCTAACTTCACCCCAATAACTGCCGCATCTACGATGTGCGGGTGACTGAGTAGAATACTCTCCAGCTCGGGAGGAGCAACTTGGAAGCCACGGACTTTGATAAGCTCTTTCTTCCGGTCTACAACATACCATTTCCTGGTTTTCGAATTGCAGTAAACGATGTCGCCTGTTTTGAAGAAACCTTCCGAGTCAAAGGATTCCGTATTGGCTTTGGGGTTCTCGAAATAGCCTTTTACAACGACAGGACCTCGAACACAGAGCTCGCCTCGAATGTCATAACCCGTGATGTCATTGTCATTCTCATCAACTATGGGTAACTTAGTATGTGTTTGTGCAGCTGTCTCGGCAGAAGCTCCAGGGGCGGGGACCTGAAGCCCAGCCGCTCAAAGGACACTCCTCGACAATATGTCTATAGCTGTAGAAGGGACAAAGTTTGACGTACTGATTCTGGAATCAATATTAGCATGTTTTGAAGGTCGAAGGCTTGGTCGAAGGCGTACTTCGCATCACAATTGGGCAGCAGGCGTCCTACACTCCCAGTATCGTCGTCTTCTGGATAATGAAACATTGTGGCTATGCATGACATTTCCGTCATCCCCCACTTCCAATGAATTAGCACATGTGTTTTGCGATACTTTTGGAGGGACTCTAGTAGCTAGGAGTCTGTCTCGGGAGCCAGACTGGCACGCTCTTGGGCCATGGTTCCAGTTTTGGGATTACGATAGAGTGAAATGCCTTTCAAGTATGAGAATAAGAAACGTACAATTTGGTTACAGAACGCTCCTTTTGGTAGCAGATGTCTGAGTCTCATCTGTGAATTGTGGCCCAATGGCGCAGCGCCAATCGTGACAATTTTGATCGATTCCAAGGAGTAATTTGGTGTGTTAGTAGACATGATGACTGCATGTGCTTAGTTCTGGGTTTTCTCGGGAAGAACAGGCGAGGAGAAGGCTGAAACCGTCTCGGATGAGCTTGGGCAAAGACCAAGATGGGGTGAATAAGAACCCTTATGCTTACGGGCGACTGCAATCGGTGGGACAATGCAGGCTTCTGTGATTTTGAATTTATCGATAGCCGAGAGAAAAGGCTCCAATTCGAAGCGGCGGCAGACCACAGAAACTTCGCCACTACGTAGAGGTGTTGTATGCGCAACTGGAAGTGTGATGAGCAAATGCCTTGAATACGATGAATATTCTCTTACCCGGAACGCAAGCGGCGTGAAACATCGGCAGAGTCAGGATACGTCGTGGCTGAGCAGTTAGGGGAGGTGGTATTGAGTGGGAAAGGAGAACCGACCGTCCAGCTTTTCTTTTTGTATTCGTGGACAAGTGTATGCTGAGAAATTAAGTTGTGGTGGGAGAGCGCAGCGGCCTTTGGAAGCCCCGTCGTTCCACTGCTGAAGAGCCTCGCTGCGGTGGTCTCTTTGCAAGTATCCTCGTCGTCAAACCTTATCCAATCCTTTTCTCCGTGACTCAACTGCTCAGATAGTTAGCACTGCACAAGCCTCAAGTACGTAGTGGCTCCTGGGGTTTGACAACTTGCCTTGGAAGTGGCATGTTTCGTGTTTGGCCTCCTTGAGACAATATCTAACCCTCCAAACTCCTATGGGAAGAGTGGTTTTCTGAGTGGGTATTAACTAACCAGATCTCTCCAGGACTTGAACCCTTGTGGAAGGGGATTGTTTTGTACATCGAATATCCAGACTTTTGATGCTGGGACGGAGCATTCATTAGCGGCAGCAAGAACATTCTTCAGCATCTCGGGTTCTGTGATCAGGAACTTGGTCTTTGCTGTCTTGATGTGATGGACGAGTTCAAACTGAGTGTAAGAAGAGTTGGTGCCCGCCCATACGCCCCCGGCGGCTATCACTCCGAGGGATACTAAGGAGTAGTATATCTGCATAATAGTTAGAGCCTGTCAGAAATTCTTTTCGATATACTATGGTTCGGCGCGAAGTTTAAAGACTGAAGTGATAACCTCCTAAGCTATGTTTGATCATGGAGAGAATGATTCCCAGCTTCGTTGAGACTTGAGCCATCAATTAAAATGCTAAGCACCACGCAAGGGTGATCAGAAGGCGAGCAAACCTACATCATTGAATGAATGCACACAGACACAGTCCCCCTTCTCCAATCCTGCTGCATGCATTCCTGCAACCAGTTTCCGGATCAATACGCGTGCCTGGTTTGCGGAGATAGAATTTGAAGCGATCTTGGCGTCAATGTAGATCTCAGACATTTCTCAGCATTCTTCGTAAAACCCTTCAGGGGAAGCCAAAGACCTACTGCCTCGTCTGGGTTGTACCTAGACTCTATACCATCAAACATCCAGCTAATAAGGTCCTTTGTTGGGATTTGTATATGATTTTCGGCCGGGAAGTACATCGTGATTGTCTAACAGAAAATCGACAGACAGACAGAAATCTAAGTAAGAACTCCGACAATCGGTTTCTATGTAAGTCAAAAAGAATGATTCCTTCGATAATTGAAGAAGACAGCATAAGACGTAGAAATGTAATTTCGGGGGATACTGTTTTGACCACACCCTCTCTATATTTCCGCGGTAATAAAGAGCGGGGATGCCACGGTCAAGCTTGCACTACAAGATGACGGGCGCAACACCCCGGGAACTCAAACCGCTCTAATATCTGACACTCCGCTAGATTTCAACCACCGAGGAGTAGTATCTTTTAAGATATTTGGTGCAAGATTGGACTTCGACTGAGGGTCTCGAGAAATACAGGCCTGTGAGCCACACACTTAGTACACTGGAATCTCCTGAGGAAAGTAGCATCGAAGTCTTTTGGTGAAGGTGAGCAGCTCCAGGCTTAAAAGAACTGAGTGAGCAAGTTACCTCGACACCCGCCCCCCATAGCACTCGTGGATGTTCCAGAAATGCGCCATCAAGCTCTAAAAAGCCGATATCTCCTATGGCATTTCATGGTGAGTAGAAGCTGATCAGCTGTAAGCTGTAAGCTGACGAGAGCTCAGGGTTTTCGTAGTTAGCGCTCCACGACGGATAAGAGATGCGATGGATGCTTCCAAGATGGGGTGGGCGAGGAACCAGAAGAATGATCTTACTGGCCGTTTTTGCGAATCTGCTTCCCTCTTACGCTGGGACTTGTAGCTGCTCTAACCTCACAAGCAGAGACGTGCTGTCATCTCATTCACACCCTTGGTACTGATATTTACCACTCTCGTCGCAAAGCATAGCTTGCGAGTATTCGAATGGACCGCGAGATATCACTGCCCTCCACAAGTCAGGACTTCCAGTAATACATCTACAGACGAGCCCGAACTTGGAGTGATATGTCAAGTCTTCCTGATTTGACAAATCTTCGTTCCTATGCCCTTGATCCCCTGAGACGGTCCGCCATAGGATTGCAAGCTTCTAATGTGTTTTCGCCCGAAATCGCAAGCATAGGCGTTCAGCACCCTCACTTTCAACTGCTCGCACATGCAATGCTATGCTAGGGTCAGGATCGCGCCCTCAAGCCCTCCTTTCCTTCATCAAAATGCAAAATAACCACTTCTTGCTCCGAGTTCTCTCCAATGAGCCACCTTTCATCGCCACAAATTTTGCCCTTTGCCATTAGCTGAATCCATAGGTCGTCTCGCAATGATATCTCATATCCTGGCCCCTTCATTTGTACTCGGGGTTTGACGTTGATCGATATGGTTTCGAGCATGAAGCAATGCCTGGCGCTGAATATAACACCTGCTTCAGGATCTAGTGCTTCGCTGATCGTCAGATATGGAAATTCCTGGCAGCCAGTATCAGCCCCTGCACACACGACAAATAAGATACTTCGTCAAACCTCATGTCGCCAGCAAGGAGCAATGCCTGGTAATCGGACGTCCGATGCTCTTTCACAGAACGAGAGATTTACATCTCCATCAGCACCACATTCGTCTTCCCAGTATGGCCCAACTGCAAAAGGTATACCAGTTGTCTTGACCATGTGCAGTCTTGGCAGAGTGTGACTTGCTTGCTGGCCTACAATCCATCTGTGGTCCTCCTCAACGACGTAAACGTGGTTCTCATCTAGATCCAGCCCTCTTAGCACAGGCGTTGATCGCTGTCTAATCTTATAGAAGTCGAGTTGGGCGAACGAAAACCCCCGAACAACGTGAGGTCCTTCTCTTTCTGGTTTGCTTTTCCCACTTGGATCTTGACTCGGACGGTAATCAGAAGGAGATGAAATGTTCCAGACTGCCAAGACCTCTATAGGCTCATCCTCACCCCATGAGCTACGATTTGGTTGCCATAGGTAAATGGCATAATGTGTATGGTTGTGAGTGCTAAAGAAGCGATCTCTCTCATTGAGTGGCAAGCCAAGAAAATGTATCTTCCACTCGCTCCTGCCACAATAAATACCTATACCTTCTGAGAATCGAGAGCATACCTGAATTTTGTCTTCCATTTTCCGACTTCATCCTGTGTGATATCATAAGCTGTAGCGAAATGTCTAAACACCATCTCGTGTTCATTCAATTGATGGTACGCTTTTTCCTCGCACCATTCGACCACCACGACTTTCTGACTCAGTCTTATCCTCCTGACGACCTTCCCTTCACTCTCAAACCCCATGTCGGTGAAGGTCCCTGCTTCAAGATCATGCAGTACATACCTTTCCATTTCAGCAGAAGGCAATATCAGGATTCCGTTTTCGTAAGTCCATAGGGGATCAGGATAATGGAATGGAGCAGTTTTCTCCTCGAACTGTAGATGCCGATGCCATGGAGAAACGTCGTATGTGGGGATTGTTAGTGAATCACCCAGGGCATGCCTCGAAATCCTACGAGGCTTGCCCGCCTTCAGATAGTGGTATCGACCAGCGACTCTTGCAAAGACGTGTGACCAATTTGGATCTGGATCTACAAAGCGACGCTCGCGTGCTCGAGGGTAATGCAAAAGCAAGGCTGCGCGGTTGAGATCGGAGTCTGTGAAGGCGGCATGAAACCGGCTATCAACAGAACGGCAGCGTATGAGATCCGTTGGTGAAAGATGAACGATGACCAAAAGGAAGATGTCATTTGGGAGTTCGATGATGTCCATTCTGAACAAGTGATGTGTTGATGAAGGGGTTGGTTGCCTACGCCGAGGAGGGTTGAGGTACAAATGCTCGCTTGAGACGAATGAGTGGAGCGGAGATCCGAGAGGCCACGCCTATACCACTGTGTGAATGGTGTTTACTTCGTAGATTTACAATCAAAATGGTCGAATCTTGAAAAGTCCGGGGTTCATCATTTGATAGCTCAGACACCTCTCCATTCCCAATGACCACGCCGAGAGTCAGAAGTCAAGACTGCGCCTACCTACACCGTCTCTCGAGTCTCCAGGGTGGACATTCCTAATCCGAGATGCTCTTTGGCTGCTAAGCTCACCGTGCGCCCAGAACCTGCCCAACCAGCCAACGCCGCATTCCGCTGACCCTGCGTGCACTCCACCAGCCCCACACCCACACCCTCGGCTGGGAGCTACACGGGCGAGAGAGGTACGAAGTAAGGTAACACAAGTGGAAGTGGAAGTGGGAGTGGGAGTGGGAGTCGAGGTGTGGAATCGAGTCTTCTCTTCGTCCCTTCGAATTCAATCCCCAGACTCGAGGACCAATTCCTTTGGTCCTACCCCTAACCCTCTCGTGCACCCTCGAAAATGCGTCGCATCCTCACACGAAGCATTCCTGCTGCAGCAGTAAGGGCTCCTCCGCGTTCGACCCCAGCATTCAGAATGTCGCCCCCAATTGCGAGACTACACCAGACCGCGAAGCACCTCAAGCCAGCCACTGCTCCAGCACTCGATGCGAAGAACTATCCCACCACCCACGACAAGATACAAGATGTCCAGGATACGCCGTACTTCATTGACAACCAGTTCGTCAAGAGCAACGCTACCCAGTTCATCGAGCTCCATGACCCCGCCACCAACAATTTGGTTACAAGAGTGCCGCAGAGCACCACGGCGGAGCTGAAGGCGGCCGTGGATAGTGCACAGAAGGCATTCCCGGCATGGAGGGCTACAAGTGTCATGGCGAGGCAGCAGATTATGTTCAAGTTCACCCACCTAGTAAGAATGAACTGGGATAGGTTAGCTGCCAGCATCACTCTGGAGCAGGGCAAGACGTTCGCTGGTAGGTTCTGTGTAGACGGTGTCGAAAGAACAGCCGTGCTGATGAATTTCAAGATGCTAAGGGAGATGTGCTCCGCGGGCTACAAGTGGCAGAGGGTTCATGCAACATCCCCCAGCAGATGATGGGTGAAGTGTTAGAAGTTGCCAAGGATATGGAGACCCGCAGCTACAGAGAACCGTTGGGCGTTGTAGCTGCCATATGCCCCTTTAGTATGTCAATCATCTGCTTGATGAATACAGTGCTAACAAGACACCAGACTTCCCCGCCATGATTCCTCTCTGGTCAATTCCAATTGCAACTGCGACTGGAAACTGTCTTATTTTAAAGCCCTCGGAACGTGATCCCGGAGCTGCCATGATCCTCGCTGAGATTGCGGAAGAGGCCGGCTTTCCTCCAGGAGTCTTGAATATCGTCCATGGAGCTGCCAAGACAGTCGACTTTATCATCGACGAGCCATCTATCAAGGCCATCAGCTTCGTCGGCAGCAACCGAGCTGGAGAATACATCTTTACTCGTGGCTCAGCAAATGGAAAGCGGGTTCAAGCCAACCTTGGTGCAAAGAACCATGCTGCTATCCTTCCAGACGCCAACAAGCAACATGCTCTCAACTCCATAGTCGGTGCTGCTTTCGGCGCTGCTGGCCAGCGTTGTATGGCTCTCAGCACCCTGGTCATGGTTGGCGAGACAAAGGAATGGCTTTCAGAGCTCGCTGATTCAGCGAAGACTCTGAATGTCAATGGTGGTTTTGAGGAAGGTGCAGATCTTGGACCGGTCATCTCGCCTCAAAGCAAAAAGAGAATCGAAGATCTCATTGCTAGTGCTGAAGAAGAAGGAGCAACTATCCTCCTTGATGGCCGTGGCTACACGCCAGATAAATATCCTAATGGAAATTGGGTTGGACCAACAATCATCACAAACGTAAAACCACACATGAAATGCTACACCGAAGAAATATTCGGTCCAGTTCTCGTCTGTCTCAACGTCGATTCTCTTGACGAAGCGGTAAACCTGATCAACGCCAATGAGTACGGTAACGGAGTCGCCATCTTCACCAAGTCTGGAGCCACAGCTGCTGCATTCCAGAAAAATATTGAGGCTGGACAAGTGGGTATCAATGTACCTATTCCAGTGCCGTTGGTACGTCAAAACGGCCCTTTTGTTCTTGGAATTTTAAGAGTTGAGCTCATCGCAAGTTTACTTGAGAGTGAACTGGGCGCCTTCCTCCGACTCCATTCTTTTAACAGCAGATCACCATGCTAACTTCTTAACAGCCAATGTTCAGCTTCACAGGGAACAAGAAGAGTATCGCTGGCGGTGGAGCGAGTTACTTTTATGGAAAGCCGGGATTGCAATTCTATACACAGTTGAAGACCGTTACTAGTTTATGGAAGAGCGAGGATGCGATTTCGAAGGCAGCGGATGTGGCTATGCCTACCTGAGATACAAAGGATGGGAACGAGAAAAGATTGTACATACAGAATGAACTCATGCTTAATATTGACGCTCTGAACACCACTGCAAACATCGTGCTTGTCCTTCCCTGTCCACTCCACCAAGTATCGGGAATTGACATCCTCTCTAGGTGCTGATATCTATCTATTTAGGCTTTAGGCGTCGATGACACTCCTCGAGTATCTTAAGCGGATGTTCAAGCAGGTCAAGATCCATTGTGAAAGCTTGGTTATACCGTCTTCACATGAATTGAGCCTTCTGACAAAGGTAGATGGTAAAATATTACCCTCTATATCTTCAAAAGTGAAATTTGGGAGTAGACTAATTGTATCATATATTCATTATTCTTGTTCCAGCGCCATCTCGTTATGCCATGCTTTGCTTGGGTATCTCTCGTATGTTTCAGTGCTTGCGCCAGTCCCATGCTATCCTACATCATTATTTATTTCGGACATTAAGACCGTGTCCCATCCAGCCTATCCCACCACAAATCTCCACAAGAACGAGGAAAAGTCGAGGACCTAGAGCACCAAACCCGCAATTCACTGTTCTGTCCCAAATCAGAACCGATAGGAGCGACGTGCTTCAGCAAGGTCAATTTCCCAGTCCATTGCGAGACCATGTCACAGAGCATGAAAGTGGACCACACTTCCATTCCTCTCCCCCTCATGATCCATCTCCGTCTCAGAAATATCCCCATCAACCATATTATTCCAACTCCTCTGGCTCCTCATGTTTCTCATCCTCGGCGGCCACATTACTCCACCAATACATGTTTCCTCTCCAGATGCCAAAATCATAACCTCAGTACCAACCTCCTTATCTGGGAAACTCGGCGTCCTAGGACTAACCACCTCTGCAATATCTTCTCTTTTGAATTCTGTAATCTTCAACTTCCTGTTCGCTAACCCGGTTACTTCTTTGTCCCCATCGTGGGCACTGATCCATACCCGAGCCATGAGTTCCTCTGCGATTTGAACACCGGAGGGAGCACCGGTACAGATATTACCGCCGAGATAGAAGGGATTCTGGATCTTGTTGAAGGGGTGGAGGAGCGTTGTAAGAGGAAGGCTGGAGGTGGAGACGAGGTGAGAGGTGATGAAGGGTTTTAGGATCGAGTAGTTGATGCCGTGGGGAACGTGTAGGACTGAGAGGGCACGTTCGCTGGATTGTGTGTTGGGGGACATGGAGTGCGGTGAGGATGGAGGGGTGAGGTCGAGGTCGTGGTCGTGGTCGTTAAAGGTTGTCGAGGGAGGAGCCCGGTATGTGATAGCAACCGCAGTTTTCAGACCAGCGAGATCGCCTTCTTTGACCAGAGTTACTGTTACTTCTCCTGCTTCGCCCTGGGCTGTAATTGGAGAGAGGGGTATTCGGTGGATGGCGCTTGATGTCGTTCCCTTTCTTGGTTTCGTCCATTCTTTCAGAGTGATTATTTGGGACTCATCGAAGTGTTTCCAGCTTTTAATCAGCTTTGCTGATGCTGGTTCAGCCAGAATCTTGAAGTTTCCGCCTTTCTTCGGAAGTTTCGTGAGGGTTGGTTTGTGGCAGTGGTCGCTTTTCGGTTGGCTGATGATTATGAGGTCCGGTTCGGGGATTTCTGTGAGGGATGAGATGCATGGTGCTTGTTTTTTTCTGGTCGTGGAGAAAATGGAATGGAATACATTCGAGACCCCTTCGAGCCAGGGGTCGATGACTATTGTGAAAGCCGAAGATGGACCTGGAGTTGGTGGAAACGGAAGGATTGGTTGGAAGGTGAGAAGGAAGGATGCATCGTCATTGAGATGCTTAACAGTCAAGGACATGTCGGGCACGCTCTCGAGGCAGCTCGTTTGGTGGGGTATCACTAGTCGTGAAGGGAAAAGGCTAGATGTCGAAAGGGTGCTGTTTGAGCCGCGAGCTCATCGACTCCTATATCGTGTGTCGAATTCCAATGTGAGGTGTTAAGCGAAAACAATCCAACACATTATGCTGAGGCAGACTGGCTCATGAAGATGACCGAAAGGAAAGGAGAGTGGAGGTGAGAGTGAGAGTGAGAGTGAGAGTGAGGGTGAGGGTGAGAGAACGAGAACGAGAGATGAGAGACCATGGGGTCGGACAGACTTGTACCGTACTGGACACTGCGGGCAACGTCAAGCAACAAGCTGGTTTTTCCATCTGGGGAAGCTCCCGCTGGATTGCTCGAGGATGAAATGGCTATTCGACCCGAGTCCTTGCGCCTCCTGGGGATTGGAGGCTGGAGTTCTTGGAACGGAACCAAACAAAAGGTGGAGCAGCCTCCAGATCAATTGGAAGCAGAATCGGCTCTGATTGCGTGTTTTCGATCTCCGATCGACTCCCCGACCGTCCTGTGGGAGGACTCCTCCAGGGGAATCCCATCCCATTCCATCTCGGACCAGCATGATGACCCGAGAAGCGGCGGCCTTGGCGCAGGACAGTCTTCTGATTCGACAACATGGCAGATTGTGGAGCTGGGGGAAGCAGCTTTGAGCGACCTCGACGCTCGGCTCGGTTATATACTCCGTAACCTTACCGAGTCAGTCAGTCCTGCTGGGTTTGGGCGTTGGGATCGTCCTCCACTCGCCATATCAACGTCCATATCAACGTCAACGTCAACGTCAAGCAAGAAGAGTCAACCCCTTCTGAGTCGACCCCTTCTGTTCGAGCACGGTACTGTACTGTACTGTACATATCTTCCTCCTGTTCTGTTACTGAGAGTTACCTTCAAATTGAGGTCTGCCTGGTATCGCCTTCCAAGTAACTGTTCGACCATAGTCCCCTGGTGCTCGCCGGCTGCATGCTCAAGTCGACCGCATAGAGCCTCGAATTGCCATTCCCAGGCTTGAATCTGGCTTTCTGCTCGAAACTCTTATTGCGAATTTGCGACTGCAAGCCTAGATGCTGGACAAGAGATTGTTGCCGACTGGCTGCACATGATCGGTATCAAGGGTTTTCGAGAAATCTGCTGATGCAAGAGTCAATACCTGTTAGCCTAGTTATCAAACTCTCAATTCTACCCAGCCACTGTTCTGCGTTTCTGAGGATTTGAATTTGTCGTCGTGTTTCGAATTTATTACTTGATAAGCCAAGTACCTGGGTATCTCTCTTCTCCTCAAGTGTCGCATCTTCCAAAGTTACAATTTGAGTCTGCTTTTTCTGCGAAGACCAAGGAGCCCCAGGAGACATAAAGTAAATCTCGGCTTTGGTGCTGCTTCGCTTGGAGGATGAGCGGGAGTGAAAATCATCGATCGTCCGATGAACAGGAATAACTGGAGGCAAGGGACCACTGCCCGTGACGTCTACATATCGTGTGCGACTGTGTTGTGCCTTGTTGTATGCTAAGAAAAATTAATCAAAACTGCATTATGATGCGGAAGCATGCACGAGGCCTCTTCCAGGCCCAGCAACGAAGATCTGGGAATATATAGACTTCACGAGAGAAGTGAATGGAAGATATATGATAGTGTCAATTGGAATGAGAAATGTTTGGAATAGGACATTATGTTAGTCTTTCAGCAATGATAATTGAAGAGCAACCTTTTTATGGGAGAGAAAAACCACATGAGAATGTAAGGACAACCAACAACAACAACCATGGGACACCACAAATTGCTGCCCCTGCTACTTCGAAGCTATAGCCGAATCTTCAACAGTTCTACTTTGAGACCCTGTAATTACTTGTTCATGCTCATAAATGTGAACGGATTATGAGATAACACAACATCTTCCCATCGCAACCACTACCTCTAGATTTGAATTATCACGAATGAGAGCTTCCAGGTGGCGAGCCAAATGTCTCTTATTACGGAAATATAAAACTCATGTCCCTCACCTTGGACTTGCAAACCTATCGTAGGTATTAAGGTTCGGCTGGGTGATATGGCACGTGACGATGTCGTTCGCCTGAGGTGTGCCTGGCCCACTCGAGTCTCGGGAAGATGAAGTCTCACAACATTGATGCTTCTTGCATTGCAAGCATCCAGTAAACCTTATAATCTTAGACTCCGAACACCATGGTTCGAAGGTGAGTTGCAAACGAAGCAAGGTCTTTCCCTACAATCTCGATTCAAGGTAAGGCGTCAGAGCGCGGAATCTAGTCCTTAGTGCCCTCGGCGTCTCATCGTCATCATTGATGGACATGTTTGAGGCGGCTCAAAGCCATATGAGAGTCCTTCGTATTACTCCAGGGTTAATTCTTTTCTGGTGATATCGCGTGGTTTTTCCGTTCATTCCTACCTATTCCTAGAATGCAGCCGCGCACCATGCCGGGGGTCCACGAAAACGGGCACAACGAGACATCCCCGTTACTTGGAGATGAAGGAAATGGTCATGATGATCGGAAGGTATGTCTGTACAAACCCCAGCGACTCAGCAAATCTGATATCTTCAGCTCGCCGAATTCTCCAAAGAAGATGACAGCCACCCCCGAAACTGGTCCAAATCGAAGAAGCTCGCAGTACGCCACTTCAACCCTTTCTTGCATGGAGTTTTGGGAGCCGATCTCATCGCGGGGATGCTCAAGAGCGAATATTGGCTCCTTAGCTCATCGCCTCTCAGAATCATGTGTAGGATCTTATGCTGATTTGTGGATAGAATATTGCAGTCATTGCGAGCATGAGCAGTATGTCACCTGGCCGAGTTGTACTGCTTTCCCTCTGACCATATTCTAGTCTTGGGTCCCCTCGCTTCAAGTATGTTTACTCCTGGTATCAAGAGTATAGCAGATTCCCTAGAAACTACGGAGCCTGGAGTAATTGCGTGTCAGGTATGCCATCTGTGACCAGGTTCAAATCAAGTGCTAAGTCATAGTAGACTGGCTTCGTCATCATGTTGGGTATTGGTCCGTTGATACTCGCGCCACTATCCGAGACGTTTGGACGCAAAGCACTTTATCTATGGTGCTTCACGATCTTCTCGTTGCTGCAAATCCCAACAGCATTGGCGCCGTCGTTACCTGTTCTCATCACTTTGCGAACCTTAGCAGGATTCTTCGGAAGTAAGCAATACTATTCGGGAAATTTGTACAGCAGCTGACAAGAATAAAGGTGTCAGTGTCGCGAATGGAGGTGGAACTATCTCTGATATGTACGAACCTTCAGAGAGAAGTGAAATCTTCGGGTGGTATCTTCTCGGTCCCCTCCTTGGACCATCCCTTGGACCGCTATTAGGATCAATCATCCTCTCATACCTGGATTGGCCATGGCTTTTCTGGATCTTGGCCATCATTTGCGGTGTCATTATCATCTCAGCGTTCTTCTTCCTCAGAGAAACGTACGTGCCAATCTTACTACAAAAACGCAAGAAAGAGCTTGAACGATCAACGGGCGAAGAATATTACTACGAAGGCGAGGACAACCGAAGTCTGAAAGACAAGCTTGCCCAGGCTGTTCAAAGACCAGTACGGATCCTCTTCACGCAACCGATTGTCCTTACCATGGCAGGATACCAGGCACTGCTGTTTGCCATCACGTACAGTCTCTACACCCAGTTCGAGACTATATACGGCAAGGACGGTATCTACGGCTTCAACACATTTCAAGTTGGATTGGTCTATCTAGCACCAGGGCTTGGTTTCTTGGTCAGTGTGTGGTTTTTAGTACCTCGAATCGGAACGGTCTACAACTCTCTCACCAAGAAGCATAATGGGGTATCCAAACCAGAATACCGCCTCCCAATCGCCAACGTCGGCGCCATAATAATACCAATCTCCATCTTCTGGTTTGCATGGACCGTGGAATTCCAACTCAATGTAACTTCCCCGTCCTCACTCAATCACCTCGTACTAACCCCTCTTGCAGTGGGCTGTGACCATCCTCCCGATGTTCTTCTACGGTATCGGACAAGTCGCAATTTTCAACTCCGTACAAAATTACTACATTGACGCTTTCGAAAAATACGCCGCGTCGGCCATAGCCGCCGGAGCTTTGTTTCGCTCTGTGGTCGGTGGTATCGTTCCCTTAGTAACTGGTGCAATGCTTGAAAAGCTGGGTTATGGATGGGGCATGAGTGTCTTTGGCTTCATTAGCATCGTTCTTGCGCCTAGCCCGATCCTGTTCTGGTATTATGGCCAGTGGTTGAGGGAGAGATTTGCTATCGATTTATAGATAGTGGATGACATGATAAAAAGAGTGGCAGATCTAGACCTCTTTCACAGCGATGCATTAGAGAAAGTCATGGTCACGGTTATGCTCAGGCATGATAGAATCAGAAAGTATAATTAGAATAGTCTTTGTTCAAGCTCTATAAATGCAGAATGTGCTTGATGCACCCCGTGTTGCTACTGAGCACTGAAGCAGTCTCCAACCAAAACGCCATGAAAATGCATATCAAACAACACAGATGCCAACCCATCACGTTGTATCTTGGACCCGAATCCCGATACCGCTAGGCATACCAAAAATTTTCGATTCCGACCATCCATTACATTATTGAAGACCACGCTGGTTCTTTAGTTATACCAATCAGCAACCTGTCGGTGCTTGAGCTTGTACACCGATGCAGTACCAGTAGCCTTCGGCTCCGTTGTCGTCTTGCTGCTTCCAGTACCCATAGCATACCCCGAGCCTGTGACCTTGCTGTCACCGGTCGACAGTGGGAGGCTGGTACCCGTTGCAGTCGCCATACTCAAAAAGGCTGGGAATTTTCCAGCAGGGTTGATACCCAGAACCATGCCTTTCTGGCAGTGAGAAACCTTCACCGTCTGAGCACAGTAGAACCAGAGAGGAGTGGAAACAGTGACTTCGAAATCACGAGTAATGACGCCGGTGTGGTTCAGTTTGTTGGGCTGGAAGCCGGTGTTGAAGCCTCCAGCGAGAGGAGAGCAGGGAGCGTCAAAAGTGGATTGTGTGACAGTGTGGTTGGTAGAGTTGAAGTCGAAGTGGATGATGTCTCCGATATCCGCGTAGAGCTGGTTGGGACCGTATATCAGCTCCCCATTAGCTCCAACGATAACACTGTGAGTTGCTCGAGCAGAAAGCCCAGAGTTGGTGCTGGTTGGGTAGTAGGAGGCGTCGCTTGTGCGAGAGATGTCTCGTGTAGATGAGGCCTGCTGATTGTTCCCGCCGCAGTTATAAACTGTAGAGATGGAGGTGATGGTCTGGTAGACTGTTGTTGGAGCTGGGTCTGTGCAGGTAACTGCTACATATTGAATGTGGGAATTGGCAGAGGCAAGCGCAATGAGAGACCCAAGAGCGGCAACGTTGGAGAACAGCATGATGATGGATAGATTGACGGTTGATTCCAACTGAGGATCTTGAGATTGAAGTGAAAAATAGAGAGCTATGCAGCAGAGGAAGATCTAACGATTGTAACAAGGAAATAAGAAGAAGGAAAAAAGTGAAAATGAGAGCTGGAAATAAATGTTTGTATGTGATGATGATACTGGAAGACCATGGTGATGGACATTCCGATAGCTTTATACACCGGTAATACTCCATCGAGTCTGGATACGGTCTGACTAGGATGTGGAGGCTGGAGTGACCGGAATCTGTCATCCAGGAATACGGCTTGCGCAACTGAGGCTGAGCAGCGCAACTGAAATCTTCCGAGCAATAGAGGAACAGTGATTTGCTGACCAGCTTTGAACGCCTCGTGTGGCGGCCGCACATACGATGACAGTGGATATGAAAATAAAGTGGCGGCATAGTTGAGTCCGACAACTCAGCCAAAGGCAGAATTCGCTTGAGCACCACAATGCTGTCAGCATTCATTCATGCCTCTACGGTGTCGGCCGTACGTGTCGGCCGCACAGTACAAAGAATCGCTGATTTGCTTGCACACATCCACCAACAGAGCCATGATGATATAAGACAGTGACATGCAGAAAACGAGAATTCCAGTCCAGACATAGACTTGTACTTCGCTAGCGCCATCTTTTGCGGCCCCTTGAATTAATCTAGGAAGTCGAAGTATGTTAAGAAGTCTCCCAATAAATCGCTGATATTACAGAGAAATATCGGCTTTTCACTGTCAAAACATGCAAGATTAACATGCCGGCACAGCTGTTGTCTTCCAATCTTGGAGTAAAGAAGTCTGTCATCGAGAGCTTTATGTTTGAAGGAGAATGAGCTGGAAAATGATGTGGATACCTTACCTACCGAGTCTTGAGCAAGTGAGGTATGACAAACGTCCGTTGATGAACCTCTTGCGAGATTTTAGGATCATTTGATTTGTCAATCTTCAATATTGCTCATGCAGAAGTTGTTCAAGCTGTCGTGACGCTGATTGGAGATTCCAAAGGAGGCGAGGAGCAAAGGGGAGGATATAGCCACAAGTTGAAGATGCGAGAATGTGCTCCTGATTCTTGCTACAGAAGCTTTCGATCATGGGACACTCATCCTTAGAATCCAGATCTAGGATTTGAGAAGAGAAGCTGCGTCGTAGACAAGGATATGAAAATACCAACTACTTTTCGAAGCTTGTCTTGAGCCTGTTGGGTACCAGAAAGACCCCTGCTATCTCACACGTGACCGTTCATTGGGGGACCGATTAGCTTTATCTTAGCGCCGGCTAGCAAAAATTTCGAGCGGATAAAGCTCGACTTTCTCGACAAAAAGATTGGTAGGACACCGCTTCTCCTACCTTCAATCTCCAACACAAACCTCGGTGGACAATCCTTGATTTGAAGTATCTGGACAATCTTTGATCAAGGTTATCCATTTCAATATATCTTCTGCGCAGAAGAACGTGTGGAATTATCTATCTTGTTTTGTTCAAGATGCCTCTTCTACCTGGTAAGTCGCACATCCACCACAAAGCGCAGACAGAACGCGCGCTGACTCTGGAATAGTTGCCCTCTATGGGCTTGAAGTCCCTTGTGGAGATATTATGGTCCCCGCCGTGCCAGATTTCCCTGCAACTGTACGTTGAATTTGTTTTATCATTTGCGCCCCGCCTTTCAAACAGTGAAAGTGTTGCCCGCACAATGGCGCAGATTCACATCGGTCTCAATGCTGACAATGACATCCACAGTTCCGCATCACTATGGCTGCTCTTGATCCTACTGAGGCTGCCCAACTTCAAGAGGGTGCCAATGGTGCTACAGTTCCCAGAGCGACCTTGAAGATCGTCCGCCAACCTGAGGGATCCGAGGACGACGATGAGGACCAAGAGTACATGCGTGCTCTCCTGGCTGATAGTGACTCGGAGGATGAAGAAGAAGATGAGGAGGAGACAAATGGTGGACCAAGCGACCCAAGCAAGTCAAAGAAGGCCAAGAAGGCGGCTGCTCTGGAACAACTGATGGCAACCCTCGGCGAGGCCTCCGATGAGGAGATGGAGGATGCCCCCAATGGTGCCAAGGTTAGCAAGAAGGGCAAGGCCAAGGCAAGCAGCGACTCTGACGAAGAAGAGGAGGAGAGTGAGGATGATGAGAATGAAGAAATCGAGGTCGAGGAATTCGTTCTCTGCACTCTTGATCCCGAGAAGGTATTTCTGGACCTACGACACGAAGGCATCTGCTAACCAGTCTATAGCATTACCAACAACCCCTTGACATCACCATTGCCGAGAATGAGCGAGTTTACTTCAAGGTCACCGGTACTCACACCATCTACCTCACTGGCAATTATGTCATTCCTGACGACAACGGACACAACCACCATCATGAAGTCTACGATTCTGATGATGAAGAGGAGGACGAGGATTATGATTTGTCTCCGGATGAGGACGAGCTTGAGCTTGAGTTGGACGATGATGAGAGTGACGACCTGGATACCCTTGAGAACCCCCGTATCACTGAGGTTGATTCTGACGACGAGGCTCCCAAGCTTGTTTCCAAAGCTGACAAGAAGGGCAAGAACAAGCGCTCTGCTGATGAGATTGAAGAAGGTGCCTCTCTTGACGACATCATGGCCAAGTCCCTGAAGCCTGAGGCAGATGATGAGACCAAGCTTTCTAAAAAGCAATTGAAGAAATTGAAGAAGAACAACGGTGAAGCTGCTGCAGCAAAGACCGAAGAGACCAAGAAGGATGAGACGAAGGGCGACAAAAAGGTCCAATTCGCCAAGAATCTCGAGCAAGGCCCAACCGGATCCGCAGAGAAGGCGAAAGTCAAGAATGCCGATGCAACCAAGGCTGCTCCGGCTAAACCCACTACTGGCGTGAAGACCGTTAACGGCGTCAAGATCGATGACAAAAAGCTCGGCTCTGGTCCTGCCTGCAGAAGCGGCCAGAAGGTCAGCATGCGCTACATTGGCAAGCTCGAAGATGGCAAGGTTTTCGACTGTAAGTACCCAGACTCCTCAACCTTTTATAAGCATTCACTAATGATTTCGCAGCGAACAAAAAGGGCAAGCCGTTTTCATTCAAGCTCGGTGCTGGCGAGGTCATCAAGGGATGGGACATTGGTGTCGCTGGCATGCAAGTTGGCGGCGAGCGAAGATTGACCATTCCATCCAAGCTTGCCTATGGCAGCAAGTCTCAACCCGGTATTCCTGGAAACAGCACCCTGATCTTCGACGTCAAGATGCTTGAAATCAACTGAAGTCGTTACAAGCCTTCACGATAAATCACGATCTTTGCTGAATGTCTACGATACCATGGGAACGGCATTGCTTATCGACGCCTCTCAACTGTACAATTCTGATACACCTCTCTTGCGGCAATCGTGCTGCTTAATTTCTTTCATTGTCTCATCCCACCAGTACGCTGTTACACATAAGTCTCTGACCTACACAGTTCTGTGATGAAATGTCTTCTTGAGGCGAGGAGTAGAAAGTGCAAAGAGGGACGAGGAAGTGTGCATTGCATAAAAGGCGTCATCAAAAGTACAAGTTGCGGTTTTCGTGTTCTCGATTGAGACCTGGCTGAATTAGCAGTTAATTAAGGTTCTTAAATTGGTCTGGCGTGTGGTTCCTTCCGTGATGGTGACTTCGCGCCTCTTGCTTTGTACCTTCCACGTTGGCTCCTGTTGTGTTGGTTGAACTCGCGCAACGCTGAACACTGACCTCTATTTTACAACAGCAACCACAAAATCGTTGCTGCTATCAATATTGTTTCCGGCATTCTCACTCCCCATTTCTAACTAAGTCCCAATACCCCTGTCTCCAATAAAAGATACCGACCCTCCGCACCGGCCAACACTCCTTCGCCATGGAGTACGAAGCTGGCGGAGTGTCTACAACTCCGACAAGTACAACTCGCGGTGCGCAGCGATCTCCGCCCCATTCGCCTGTCGAGGATGAGCGCCCGTCGAAAATGCGAAGACACGGGTCAAGATTGGTCTCTGCCTTACGCTCTTTCAGACAGACAGGTTCGTATGCGTGTACATCTAAAGTTTGCATATGGCACCAGACTGACATATACTAGCTTCTCAAGTTTCCACAACTGAGTCGACCCAGTTACCCTCTCCACCGAGTAGTCCTACAGGCATGGGTCGTATACTCTCGGCAGCTTTGCTCAAAGCGCAACCAGAGCCAACAGTCGTTCACCGTGCTCAGTTCAAGAATCGACCGGGACTCATCTCGTTGGATAAAGGCATCATAGAAATCACTCCTGAGTCGACACCTTCTACAAGCGCCGAGTCCAATAGCAACAGCGCGAAGTCATCAGTCCCGCGGCAGTCAACGGGAAAGACGTCGCTCGATTCGAAGTTCTCTGCAAAATCGCAATCTTCGGACAACAAGAAAGCTGCCACCAAGCAGGTAACAATGGAGGGAGGCTCAAACGAGAATACCCTTGCTCCTATCGCGGAGGTAGAGCTCGTCGAAACACCAGAACCCGTCCCAAGTAAGTTGAAAGTGCAGAACTTTTTCTACCGATGCTAATATAGAAAAGCCATTGTCACTGTCGAGAAGACTGCTGCTGCAAAGATATTCTTGGAATGTCATTACAATGAAATGATGTCTCGAGAATTGACACCTCGGTCCATTCGCAGACGACAGCTGGAAATGGCGCTGATGCAAGATGCGACCTTGATGCCAGCAGAAAAGCTTGACAAGAAGCGAGCTTGGCTCAAGTACGAGACCGATCATCTTCGCGAGACTCGCGTCCTGAAGACCAGATCTGCCAACGCATTGAAAGGCAAGGATATTACGGCATCCCACTATGAGGTTGTTAAAGTGCTTGGGAAAGGCAGCTTTGGAGTTGTGCGCCTGGTGCGTGAAAAGAGCGACGATGACGAGCAAGTACCTTTCTCATCAGCTTAGTGGTACGTACAACTAATGGGTTGTAGTAGATTGGCAAACCCCAATCGGAGGAAGGAGATCTTTGCTATGAAAGTCATCAGAAAGTCCGACATGCTCCGTAACAGTCAAGAAGGTCATCTTCGAGCCGAACGCGACTTTCTAGTATCTGCTGAAGGGTCTCAATGGTAAGATCTCATCATGATAAACATCTCCCTCAATGATATCTAATTCAGCATAGGGTCGTTCCTCTGATCGCAGCATTTCAGGACTTGCACAACCTTTATCTGGTCATGGACTACATGCCTGGCGGGGATTTTCTTGGCTTGCTGATTCGTGATAATATCCTCTCAGAACCCGTCACAAAGTGGTACATCGCCGAGATGATCCTCTGTATCGAGGAGGCACACGCTTTACGCTGGATCCATCGAGACGTCAAGCCCGATAATTTCCTTATTTCGGCATCTGGTCACTTGAAGATATCAGACTTTGGTCTTGCCTTCGACGGACATTGGTCACACGACCAGTCCTATTACAACTATCATCGCTACTCAGTACTTACAAAGCTGGGCATCAGTGTCGAAGGCGACTCGCTCGACAGAAAGGAAGGTCGCACTGTGGCTGCAGCGATGAACATTGCGACCGCCATCGCCGGTCCGAAGGAAAGACACGAGGTTCATTCATCTAGCTACGAAGCCAGTGAGGGAATTTTGAATTGGCGCAACCGCTATACAAACAGATCCCTGGCGCGTTCTGTAGTTGGTACTAGCCAGTATATGGCACCGGAAGTGGTGAGGGGTGAGCATTATGATGCGCGCTGTGACTGGTGGAGTGTCGCCGTTATTCTTTACGAGGTAAAAACTCTGTTTTAAGCCCCCTGGCCCTGAACTGACTTCAACACAGTGCTTGTACGGACACACTCCGTTTTTGGCCGAGGAAGGAGGAAGACAGCAAACCAAGATGAACATTCTGGTATGTCAGCACTGATCATGTTCTACGAGGCAGCTCTTAACTTTTGGCTAGCATCACAAAACAACATTTGGATTTCCCCACAAGCCTGTGGTCAGCAAAAGGTGCCAAGATCTGATACGTAGCATCATTCAAGAGAAGGATAATAGGTTGTGCTCCAGGCGCTACAAGCAAAACCAACATTCTGCCTTGCATCAACACCGAGACTACGCTGGTCGCTACGTCTATCCACACGACGCTGAAGACATCAAGGCGCACAAATGGTTCAAAGACATTCAATGGGACCGATTGCACCAGATGGTGCCGCCGTTTGTTCCAAACATTAGGTCAATGGATGACACGCACTACTTCGATGAGGAAGATCCCATCTCGGATTTTTCTGACTCTCATTCTGGTCCTCCTCCAACGGCCATGGAGATCGACGATGCTCTCAAGCCTTTCAATCGAGAGATTCAGATTCTTACCAGAGGTTATATTCAGCGTCCCTACGATTCAGTGAGACTGAAGAAGGTGGAAAAGGAAATTGATGGTTTCGTAATGGGCGAGGAACAGAAAGACTATTTGAAAGCATTCGTACGACACTATGGACATAAGGAGAAGAAACGGCCTCGCGACAGATTGCTTAGAGACAGAGAGTTGGCACCAAGGGTTCTGGAGTTGAGGAAGAGGGGTGCATTTCTGGGATACAGCTACCGCAAGTTCAGGCCATATCATCAAGCAAGTCTTAGGGAACATCGAAATCAAGGTTCGATTACCAGTACGTCTTCGTTGGGAAAGAGAGGTGGTTGGCATCGCGCGAGGTTGAGCATTAATTAAGTAAGAGCTGGGACTGGGACTGGGATACCGCGGGCTGCAAGGAGGTGCGGCAGATAAAGCAGCAGCCAAGTATCATTCTGTAGTGAATAACTCGGATACCTTCGAGCTGGTCTGTAGTCGCATCAGTAATGTCAGCTTTCTCTGCTTCTCTGCGACTTAAAAGAGAGTGACGTCTTTGACATTATACCCTGTCAATGTTCCACAGTACTGTAGCAGGGGTAAGAGGAACCAGAAGCGAGTTCATGGGTTGAGAAATGCCGATATAATTATGAGAGTTACCGACACGAGGTGTATTTCCTTTGGTTTCCAATAGGACTTGTATGCGCGCGTTGTGTATCTTTGGCCATTCGGAATGTTCGGCCATGGCAGTGCGTTGCAGCTGTGCATGGCTGAGTGAGGTCCTCGGCTCGCAACAGTTGCCAGCTTCCACACACTGTGGGCCGGGGACAACATGATCAAATCCTAGTCAAGTCCAATTGCCGTTCGAGGCCGTTCCCTGGAGCTGCTTTGGGTAGATCTGCTTAGCGGATCGTAGTGAGGATCTGTTGTGGAACGATGACATTGCATGGCTTCGAGCTTAGATATTGCATTGCATACCGCTCAGGCCAGCTTTGCGCGAATGTCATCGTGACAACAGGATGTTTGATCAAATCTACGAAGATATCGAGGACGGGTTTGTGAGTATGACATTTCTTGGAGTTTAGTCTTTTGAATTCAGTTTCTGAGACTTTGAGATTGGTGCGGTGGTTGCTTATGGTGAAGTTCAACGGTCGAAAACTTGAAGATTGGAAATGTTCAGGATAAATCTAACCGATTCAAGATAGAGAATTTGGAAAAAGGCAAGTCATTGGATAAAATACCCTGCCTGCATCAGGCATAAACCTAGGCATTGACATTTACTTGTTCGACTGGTGGAGCTTGGAGGGTTTCCTTCAAAGCGGCATCGTCATAGGCTTTTAAAAAGCACGATATCCGTTGTCATACCCCAGGACTTTCTATCTTTCTCGCCAATCTCTCTCGCTGATAAAGGAGCTTCAATCAGCATCCATAGTTTGGGATAGAATTCCAACGAAGCACATATTGTGTAATGACGTTTACAGATCCTGGGACGGACGGCAATGCTTTGACGATCGTGGATAAGGCTCACAAGATGAACGATCAGGCAGAGACTAATGGCGTAGCCACGAAGAAAGCAAATGTTGAAATTCTTCATCCGAGCTTGGTGATAAGGACGAAAGAGACGCCTGATCCAGAGGAGTTGGGTCTCAAGGAAGAGTTACCTGGGTGGCATGGGTATGTGGAATGGGAGAAGTACCCTGAACGGAAAACGGCTATTAAGAAGTATATGAAGAAGTTTAAATTTCCTGGCGTAAGTTGTCTTGGGTTCCACATTGTCACGGCAGGGGCTGTGATAAGAGAGAGAGAGAGAGATGTGAGGTAGATTGACACGTGACAGGCTCCTGAATTCCAACTTGTTCCACTTCCGGACACGAATCCGATACTTGAAGGTGTGAGATGGAAGCAATATCATTATGCTCTGGGTCAAGCCACGAAAGACATTCCGGCCGAGAGCTGGTTGCTTGTTGAGAAGGAGAAAAGTCCAGGTACTTAGCAAGATTCTGACTGCAAGCTTTAGGTTGTGCTGACTCGATGGTAGACATGATCCACGTGCTTCAATTCCCGTATAACGGAGAGCCTCCCAGAGTGTGTCTCAGCTAAAGAACAAATATCGAACACCATATTGACTATTATGATAGGACCGACTTGTTGCAACTCCGATCACCCGGAACGAAGATCACTTTGTCAGAAACCACGGTGGAATTCCTGAGATTGACGAGGATGCGTATTTCTTTGACGTGGAAGGATTGGTGAAGAATCCGAGAAGGATCACAATGAAGGAATTGAAGGACGAAAGCATTTTTCCGCGACAGAGCAATGTTGTCACAATTCAATGCTCCGGCACGAGAAGAATTGAGCAGATTCACGAGTATCCCGGAGACGGTGATGAGTTGATCAATGCACCAGTAAGTAAGCGTTCTTGATGATGATGAGGAAGTGTTGACAAGAATATAGTGGGGAGAAGGCGCCATTGGAACAGCACGCTGGACTGGCGTCTCTCTGAAGAAGATTATCAAGTACTGCGGTGGTCTCAAGGATCCATCCGCTTCAAATCATGTCGAGTTTCTTGGAGCAGACACTTACTTCAAGAAAGGAGAAGTCTTCAACTACGCAGTCTCCGTTCCATGGAGAAAAGTCAAGGTCAACGAAGTCATTCTTGCCTTCGAAATGAATGGAAAGCTGTTGCCCAAAATCCATGGGTATCCACTAAGAACGGTAGTCTTTGGGTACATTGGAGCTAGATCTTGCAAGTGGCTGACCAGGATTAATGTCATTTCCGAACCATCAATGGGACCTGTCCAGCAGAAAGAATATCTCTACTACAACTCGCAAGTTGGGAAACACAATGCTAGTTATTCTTCCGGATTCAGCATCCAGGATATGCCCGTCAGTTCGGCTATCATGAGTCCGATCGACAAGGACCAGATCATTCATGATGGCACGATCAAAATGCGAGGATGGGCGTTCTCTGGTGGGGGTCATTGGCCCGTGAGGGTTGAAGCTAGTGGAGATGGTGGAAGTATCTGGTCAGTCAAACCCGCATAAAAATCTCTACTCTTCTTTCAGGTAGCTCCGAGGGTTGAGAGTTGTCTCTCGAGAAGCGAAGCGAGAGATAAATGGACGCTCGATCTGACACAACCTCCAACCACTTCGGAGCTAACAATTACATTTCGGTTTTCATAGTACTAACTTTTTGCGCAGGTACGAGGTCCCATATCAAAACATGACGGACAAATATTATCACGCATGGCGTCTTTGGGAAATTGACCTTCCAGTCGATGCCGAAGGCTGGCTTGAGCTCGTGGTCAGATGTTGGGACAATGCTCTAAACACTCAACCCACCTATGTGAGATCTGCTTGGTAAGTGCTTCCCTAAGGGTTGGTCATTCATATCTGACAGAGTTAGGAATTGGGATCTTCATGTGACTTCCTCGTGTCACCGGATCAAGGTATACAGTATCAACAGATCAAGACCCAAGACGGCTGCGAAGCTGGAGCTGTTTGAGAAGGTCGGGATTCCTTTCTTGCCCATTACACAGCCAGGCGAGATGGATCTTGAAGATGAGGAGTCGTATATGCATGAGATGGAGAACAGGGGAGGTAGGGATCCTAAAGAGTGACGAACAAAATTCTCTAGAAAATGCTTTTAGGGCACCTGGCAGTTCTTTATATTCTAGAGAGTTCAAACTTTGAGCTCTGATATGACCATCTATTGCATCTCGTTTTGAAATAAACGCTAGCTTCCGTGCATAATCCTATGCATTATTGTCTGCTTTGCTTCCAATACGACATGCATTATGTCGAACGGGACACTTTCTTCATGATTAATCCAGCCCTGAGGTGATACTTCTCTGCATCACTGTGTCCACCATCCGGTGGTAACATGTCATCATTTCCGTTGGCCAAATACCCCCTCTGCGAGGGTCGCAGTCCCAGCAACCTCAAAACCCATGCCATAATACAATTTCTTAACAGCAACGTTCCGAGAATGAATCATGATCCTCGTCCTTGTCACTCTTGCCCTCCCACTTTGCTGACTGGCAAATTCCAAAGCACTAATGATCAACATCTTCGCAATACCTTTCCCTCGATGATCAGGACTGTTGAAAACAGCCGTCATCTGCCATCTCGTCTCTCTTCATCACTTCCAGTCATTGGACCTCCACTTTCAGGCAACTCGTAGATCTCCTTTGGACATGGACCCAATAAAGTCGCACTTCCTACCCAATTTCCAGCATCTATGGTCTGTCGCTCAGGTGCTGTTTCTGCGTCATATGCCACGGCCAAAAATGTGTGTACCATTGGTCTCTTCAGTCGTGAGATCCATTGCGAGGATGTGAACGCTGACTCGATCTCGAATGTAGAACTGAAAGCGGGTGCTGAGACGGTGAAGGCTGACAGGCGAAGTGAAGCAAATTTGCCGGCTAGAAAGGGGAGTAGATCATCTGAGGGTGGTAGGTGATGGATTCTGTAAGTGTACGCATTCAAAGTGGTTGGACTGGTGAAATTCTCAATCGCGGGATACTTGATGCTTGAATAGGTGCAAATCTCAAGGACTCGAAGGTAAAAGATCGGAGTAAGTGGTTTGTCATCCAAAAGTTGGTTGATTACTGATGGTTGATGGAAGACTACCAAAAGGGGACCGTCAAGATCTGTCTCTCCCCAGAAACGTGAGGCGATACATGGTCGACTTGGCAATGATTTTCTTGATGGACTGAGTAGCTAGTTATAGATGAAAAGCAACTGGTGACTGGGTTTGCAGAAAGAAAACCAACGAACGAACCGACCAATCACGAACGTCGGCTTGCGAGACAATGATAATTTCTTACTCCCCTACAAACACGGCGTATCTTCAAGTGCTCTCGTTAGGTAGAACTTCGAGCTCGTTTGCGACACATTGGTGAAATCGTGCTTAATAAGAAGGAAGCGCGGGTCTTCAGTAACTTCGGACAAGGTCATATCGTGCATCCGCTTTTCGATATACTTATCAAGAGTAAGTCGGTCCCAGGATGGCTATCGATCAGAACAGACAGTGAGTACATTGACAAAACCTTCAGTCCAACATCCTATCCCAAAGTCTCGCAAAGGTTGATACTAGCGCAATGATCAAAGTTGATCAAAAAGTCCTCGCTTCTCTCAAGTCTGAACTCGAATGGCTCTCATTGAAATGGTCTACGTGTTCATCGCGTCCTGGCTCTATTGCAGCATAAGGTCCGCGTGGACTCTCTAGTCCAGCAATCTGGCCGACGAGAGGTCGAAGAGGTAGGCCAACCTGGTATTGTTAGAAAGCTCATCCGCGTCGTCTGGCTTTGAACCTACTTCAGAGTCTCCCTTCTGTTGAGACTGCTTCTGCTTCACCTCTCGATGTGCTTTGAAGATGCTCCAAGCAGTCTGATGACAAGTCAGCGTGGCATCCTGTGTGATCTAGGAGGCGAGTCTCCCAGTCGTCAAAACAGCACAGTCATGAATGAAATGGTTGATTTGGCGTACCGTGGGCATTGAAAACACTCCGATAACGAATGGAATTAGCTGGCCTGCATGATTTTCAACCGACGAGCTTCATAGGATGTGTCTTGTAGATACTAGTATTTAAGATGTCATTTACACCTTGGATGTCATTCTTCTCAATCATCCACTCGATAGAGGTAATTGACCACACAATCGAGACGAACATTAGCAAAGCGCTAATAAGTGTCCAAGATCTGGAATCTATTAGAATGGTGAAGAAATTTGAAACATAGAAGAGGATGAATTTACAGTTGACTATCAGAGCTTTGCAACAATTCTTTTATCTCATGGTATTTACTGTTAGTTCTGTTCATTCGAAACGTGGCTTTCTTTTTCAGTCCTCCTTTCAAGTCGTTGTACCGTCTTACTGCCACGTATAGGACTGTGAATGAATGAGCAGGAGCTTAGACATTCAACTAGACAGGAGAGGAATTAAAGAATCAAGTACTCCCCCTTGGAGCTTGACTGCCAAAAGTCTCAAAAATTTGGGAGGTGAATTGGACGTACTGAAAACATAGAGTATAAGGATCAATGGCATAAGAATCAGACCGACAATAGGACTGTCCTTCAAATCCACAGGGTGTGCGAGAGGAAAGATTCGAATTCCAACGCCCTGTTCGCCACCTGAAAATTTGCGGTAGCCTCTCGCAAAGAAGTAAATTGCATACCCCATCATAGCGAGGAACGTTGAATGTACGAACAACTGTCGTGCTGCCGTGCTAAACTTCTTTGCTCTATCTCCATTCACCCAGTCCTCCGGAAAGGATCCAGTAGTTGTAGCGCTGACGATAGCATCACCAAAAAACATATAGAGCAGTATAATAGGCACGACAACTGGCTTTCTTTCCTTATTCGATCCAATTGGAGGCTGCTGATTGCTGAGTACGATTAAAGCGACGAGGTTCGCGAAGTCGAAGATCGTTTGTGAATCGCCAATAGCTACGCTACTATTGGGGTTGAGAACAAAGTCCATGAATCCCGAAAACTACAAGAGGTAGAACCTAGTCCGAACGCCAATTCCGTAGAAGTCGGGATTACCCTCAATCCCGTGTTTGGCTGCTGATGCTTCTTGTTGGGGACTAATGATCGTCCCTTCAAGCCATTTCTTGGCTTGGTGGGTGCTGCCCTGCCCTGTATCTTTGTGGCAAGAAACGATAGACGCAGATGCACATAGGAGGAAAAGTAATAACAAACGGGAAGACATGACGAAGAACTGGATCGCTATTGCGGTATCGAGAAGTATGGGAGAGTAAACCTCGGTCGTCTGCTAAGCAAGATGGCTGAGAAATCTTGGAATGTTTCACAACCTTATACAACTCGCATAAGGCTGAGTCCATGTCGCACAAACAAAAGAGATTGTGCATCCAAACATCTGCCTACAAACCTCTATGCCGCTGTGGGCGGTCATGTCCTCCAGCATCTTGTCAGCGCCAAGGATCCAGAGGTGAGATGATTTTCGAGAAGAGGCCGGATTGCCCTGGATCTATGAAGTGTATAAGGCTATGCCGCAGCCATCATGTAAAGTTGTCGAAGCTGAGGTAAGTGCATCAGCAGTCAGCACCGGGCTGAAGTCATCAGCGGGCAACAGTGTGGGATAAGATATGCAGATCTCTCAGTTTGATTTTATGTCGCTGCCTCGCGAGGTTCATCTCCGGGAAAAATAGCGGGCAGTGTGCTTGCAATAGCAGAAGGGGCTAAAGACGAGTTTGGGTATCAGTCTTGCGACTACGCCTCGAAGATATATGCTTCGTAATGTACAAACATGGAACAATATTGGAAGGACGAGCAAGAAGGTGTCTCGCGATCAGCGGGTTCTTGGAATAGAGCTTCTTTGAGCTTCGGTGGTGAATAAGCTGATAGAATAGTATACTTCGGTACAGTCTCGCTGCCTGTTGCCTCTACTTCGATAATCCTGCCGCTTTCGTAGAACGACTAAATTCGTCAGTCAAAACATCATTGATTCATTCCACCATCCCATAGGATGGCTCATCTCAATCCACGACTCGCGTGGAGAGGGAGGTTGGATCTTAAGTTTCTCCTCGGCCTTCATTTTCATCTCCTCCGCATGTGCCTTCTTTTCTACCTCCATGTCTCTCATGGTCCGCACGAACTCGATCATGTCTGGTGTATCGGACTGGATGGTAAGGCCACTTCCTATAAATATACATGCAGAGACACTCAGCTTGAGATATCCATTCCCAATAGATTTCCGTGGCAATTCGTACTTGCCGTCAGAGCTCAGTCCTGCACAGCCTCGCGGCTCGCACGAACTGGGAGGGGGATCGGCCGAAGTCGCAGCCGGCTGCATGATCGAAGTCAACAGTTCCATAGACCTGATCTGGACTTTTGACAAACTGCTAATTCGATTGTCAAAGTGCTCATCGAAAAGTTGGAGTCGTCGGGTTCCATAAGTGATGCTGCAGAAGTCGACATAGTCCGAAGAGAAAAGTTCAAATTCTTGGTTTATGATGGAATCCTGAGGAGTAACCTCATTCTTCTTCATGGCCAGCCTGATGGCCTTCTTGCAAGCCTTGTATGCAACGTGGATATGAGTCTTCATCTACCTCTCGTGGTCCATATCTTCCTGCTTCTGATGCTTCTCGTTCTCTCGAATTCGTATCGGCTCGCATTTTCGCTCTTCGCGCTGTTCCCTCAGGTCGGTGAAGTCTTTGGTGCCGGATTCCTCGCAGGACCTCCCAGATTCTGCGTCCTCGTCCTGACAGTCGCAGCTCGAGTCGAGCTCATCACACTTACACCCGTTGGCATCATCTCCTTCGCTTGGCGAAATAATATCTTCCAGGTCCCACAGATCTCCATCAAAGCCTTCGGGGTAGAAGTATCTGTTCTAAGTGAGCTCGATCTGAAAAGTGCAATGGAAGCTGTGTTTGCATCCTTTCAATGCGCTCGCTCTCTTTACTCTCTTTCGGCATAGCAAATCAATCTCAAAAGTTTTCCTATCCATACCATGCGAATAAGCTCTTTCCGAAAGACAGTAATCAACTTGCCTCGACAAGGGATTTATTTATCTTTCCCTTTCCTATTCACCTCAAGCAGTCGCAAAGAGGCTCCTACCAATGGCTTTCGTTCATCGCATCATTCGCCCAAGATTTTTCGTACCCAGCTTCATCCAACATTACTCACTCTATCGAAGATAGTGAAAGCATCCCATAACAACGACTATTTTGCCGACTCTTATCACAGCATCTGTATGTTAAGCACATACATATACAAGCTTGAGGTTTAGAAATTGTGGACTTTTGAGATTTGATCAACTCAATAGCTCGTGCCCATACTTCCTGATGAGGGTGCGCACTTGAGCCGTTAACCTTGACTCGACTAGCCCCCATGCACATGCAGGCCACGTTTCAAGCGCCTATCACGAGTCTTGATGAAGACCTTCAACTTCGCACCCTCGGTGTAAACCATCTCTTTTCCCAGGATCGAGCACTTCAGCGAGCCTTAACGCCTAGGGTTAGAGATGGAGTGGGTGTGTCGCAATGAGGCTTCTCGAAACGTCAACCCTCGAGCTACACGAGTTCTTGAACACCAAAACCCCTCAATATGCCATATTGTCGCATCGGTGGGAGAAAGAAGAAGTCACCTACCAGGACTGGACATCCGGGCGAGGGCCAAGCATGATCGGCTACTCAAAGATCGAAGGACTTTGTAGACAAGCCTTGTCAGATGGCTGGAAATGGGCCTGGATTGACACTTGTTGTATAGACAAATCGAGCAGTTCCGAGCTCTCCGAGGCAATCAACTCAATGTTCAATTGGTATCGAGATGCCCGAATCTGTTACGTGTATCTGTCTGATGTACCATTCGAACTGAGTGATTGGTGTCATGCCTTGGAAGGCTCAGATTTTCGCAGGAGTAAATGGTTTACACGGGGCTGGACATTGCAAGAACTTCTAGCACCGAAGTATATCGTGTTCTTTGATCGAGGATGGGGTGAGGTCGGGACTAAATCGACCCTCGAAGGACTGATATCCACAGTCACCGGTATCCAGGAGTTGAGGACATGGAACTCAGCGTGTATAGCACGCAAAATGTCGTGGGCATCAAGACGCCACACGACTCGAATTGAGGACCAAGCATACTCTTTGATGGGGCTCTTCAACGTCAACATGCCCCTCCTGTACGGGGAGGGCTCAAAAGCTTTTCTGCGGCTACAACTGGAAATAATCCGTGTATCAAGTGATGAATCAGTCTTTGCTTGGTTCGTGGATGGTGACGGAAATGACGGTCTGCTAGCAAATTCTGTCTCCTCCTTCATGGAATCAGGAGACGTCAAACAAGACTTCACAAGGATGGCCCCTCGACACCCATACACAATGACAAACCTCGGATTACACCTTATAACCTGCGTTATTCCTTGGGATGAGCTGCCACTTGAAGACTCACTCGAAGATTCCGCCACGACTCACGTTTTGATTCTGCAATGTAGCTTTGAGTCGAGCAGCAGAGTCATTGTGATATGTCTTCAAAAGTGGCATGATTTTTCAAACACCAACCTTGTCAGCCATCGTGGGAGTAGCGTTGAGAAGGGTCGCATAGCAGCATATCTACAGGCTACCAGTGATAATAACAACGTCGAAATCTATGTTCCCCAGTGGGAACCTTTAGGAGAGCAGTCTCAAAGCACGAAGATTGTCACGATCGCCCGAAGGATAGTAGATGGTCGTGGCATAGCCTGGCGAGTCCTGGACAGCTGGATGACGGCATGGGCTCATTATGATCTAGGGCATACCACTCAACTACCATACTATGAGAAAGAACCACTCTTGGAATCAAATTTTGTGCTGAGGATCCATCCAAGCCCATCTGAAGGCACTGTCTTTGCATTCCTGTACATGAGAACAATGCCTGACGAGAACAAATTATATTGGATCGACCCGTTTGTAATTGTCTTCGGATACGAAGACGAAACATTTGGGTTGACACTGTTTGTTTCTCGGGATGGCGTCCCGGGCCGTTCTTCCTGGGAACAAATGAAGAAGGACATAGGGAAAACCTCAAGAGACTTGGGCCTTCGTGATAGAGTCTCAGGAACTCTTGAGTCAGGCAGGACGGTCTCTGCCTCGCTCAAGCCACGCATTCCGCCCAATGCTCATTTTGTAAACGAAGAAGGCTATGCGATAGATATCACCATTGACGAGGACAGATCGCCTGGGCTGCCAATAGCGCTAGGTGAGACTACTCAAGAAGATGAGCTGGAAGAATCACTTCATCACCATGGGCCACCAATCCAGATCACCATCGATTAGGCATTATCCCGACAGCAAATGAAGCCCGCAATCGTAGCCAGTCAACCCTCACGGAGTCTAGCCACTTTTCAGGCAATTTCGACGACGAATATCTCCACCTCTGGAAGTTTATTTGCAATGTGGAAAAGCAAAATAGAAAGAGGAAGATATCATGATCTCGCTCCAAGTCAAATATCACTCGCGAGATGGGTACTTCAAAAGGCTCCAGACCCTTCCATTGTCTGATTACTTGTCTGATTACTGGTGTGAGTTCTGGACACTGACGACAAGACCTCAGAACTTTGGAGCATGATGTTCAATGTATGTCTATATCATCCTCGAACACAGATACCACCCAATAAATATTCCCTCGGCTTGAACACTTCAAGCCACTGTTTCAGTGACTTCGACCAACTTTTTTTTTGCCTCGTCGTTCTTCTATAAACATTGTGCTGCCGTTCTCGATAGTTTGCAGCTCGGTTCGGCGTTCTTAGTTCGGCCTTTTGTTTGGTGATGTGGTGTACACATCCTACCCTAGCAAAGTACTTAATGGGATCTCATGATATGTCGGCCTGTTAGAACAATGAGAATGCTCTCATCATTTTTCATGCGGTACGATTGCGCTCGTGTCTTCGATCCACTATGAAACGTCAGCTTCCTGTCCCAATCTCAGAGCAAAGCAGCCTCGAACTTTCGATCAGATCCCTCATGAACCCGATCACAGATGTAATGAGCACTTACATCAAAAGCCATCTTCAATCCTTGCTCTCGACAGAACTCCTTCAGCTTATTATCACCAAAATACACCAGGCTCTGGATCAGTGCCCCACGCTGCCTCTCTTTCAACCTCCTCTTCACATTTTCTCCTGCTCGTTTGCGTAGCTCAGTAAGTCTCTTCTTAGGATCAAGCACCTCCGGTCTTTTCAACGTTTCAGCCAAGTCGACCGCATCAAGAAGAGCACAATTTGCTCCTTTGCCTAACATCGTCGATATACTAATCTCATCAGCATTCTATTCCCGTCGCAGCTCAAAGGATAGTCATACTTGAAAACAGCATCCCCCATCAACGTCACAGAACTCGTATTCCAATTCTTGATAGCTTGACAGTCTCTCACAGCATAGACATAGGCTGTGTTTAACACGCAGTGCTCTGCCAACGCAACGAACTTCGGATCAGTCTTGGGATCAGCTCGGACTCGTGCAATCACTTCCTCTTTCAATTCTGCGGATGTGAGTTTCGTGGGCGCCTTTGACTTGTCCAAGAACTCGCGCACAGGACCACCGAGACCGAACATGATGAAGGATTCCTCGTTTCCAATATCGAAGTCTTGGAAATCAGTAAAGTTGCTGAGGTCGGCTGTGGGGAAGCCTAGGATACATACCATCGAATAACGTCGCCCACATCTTACGAGGATTGATCCAAGTATGTGTCATTATGTTCTGGTTTCTCTGAGCAAAAGCCTATCTTAGTCAGTAAAACGTTCCTCTGAAACGTAAATCGAGGGGAATTTACCACAGAAGCCGATTTTGTTGGCAGCAAGTCCTTTGTATCCGGCGTGAACGGAATCTTGAAATATATGACAGCCAAATCCGTTTCCGTAACTCTAGCCTCAGGAACAAGTTGCTTCCTGACCCTCGATCCTGCACCATCTGCTCCAATGAGGAGGTCACACTCATCTGCACTCCCATCCTCGAAAATTACCTTTACTGCACCGCTTCGGAGTTTCTCGTATCGTTGGAACGTCTTCCCAAATTTGACGAATTCTTCATGTTTGTAGAGGAGAGCCTTTCGGAGAGGCCATCGAGCTACAGAAAAGGTATCTCTCATCTCTTCAGCGTCGAAATTGAACATCTGAGTTCCAGAGCTATTCCCTTCATCAGTATAAGAGAACTGTGGAACTGTATGACACCCTACCTCTTGATAAACTTCAACTCCTGTCCGTCTGGTGGTTGGACACCAATACAGCTTGCAACTCTCGTCCACACATCTCTCCTTAGCATAGCTTGCATATTCTGCAGGACGAAGTACGAGAGCATTACTCGATACCCGCTCAATCGATCTACACTATCGAGACTCCTCTCATAGACGGTGACTTGAACGTTCGGCGTGCCATGAAGTAATTGAGCAAAAGTCAATCCACCAATACCTCCACCAATGACACCAACTCGAATGATCGGTCCAGAGCTACCGAGGCTCCAGGCCGACAACGATGACCAGGTTGTCGACGAAGAGGATGATGTCTTTGGAGGATTTAGAGAAGCCATCTTTGTAGCATGAAGGTTTTATCGAGACGTCGAGCCAGCAGCGACTCTCACTATGTACTCTTTCCTTTCTCATCGTCTCCAAAAATTTGAAGAAGGCATCAAGGAAAGGGAAGGAAGTTGTCGGCTGTGCTCGTATTATGACACAACAAAGAAAAGCACCAAACGTGGAGTACCTACCAATAAGCATCGCATGGCTGTGGTGTGATGTTGGAGCAGACGCAGGAGCCTCAGAACTTTTGATGGGTATGATCTTGGCCATCCCCGCTATAACAGGGATTTCTGCCGTTCCGGCAGTGAGCCGGTGGGAATGAGTCGGGCTGAAACATGAGCCAAGGGCAAAGAAGTACTAAAAGTAATATATCTCCCCGGTCACCTGTTGTGGTCGGTTGCTGCCGTCCCACACGTCCATGTGCCGACTGAATCAGTGGTATGCTGCTTGTACCCGAGGTCAGTGCGTCGAAACCTGCGTTGACCGCGAGGACTTCCTTATTTTAGCACCCAAGAATGCTTGTTCTCGTTCCAAGAACGGACATCCCCGCGAAATGCAGAAAGCACCCTGAAGCAAGAGATGACAAGGCGAGAAGCAGGTCAAGTCCCACCTCAGATCTAAGATTGAGATTCAGCATGAAACTGATTGTCTATGTGATGATGGGTCATGTGGACCTCGAGTATCGTATTTAACGAGAAAATCGTACTTCGAGGCTGGGACCTGGGAGATTGTATCATGGATTGTTTGCTTCCCGCTCGATCCAAAGTAGGGAGAATAAAGGCTAGCGGTTCAAAGATCTCGGGTGCTCCTGAGCGTACAAGAGAGCCACGCGGAGGAAAGAGATTTTTCTTCATCGAGAGCTTGGTCATCCGATGATTTATGACACGACGTTGAGCGGGACCAGCCGGTAATGGCCAAGACAAGACAAGCTCGGTCGATGTGAGCAGCTTCTTATTGGCTGACTACAATATTCCGTATCGACTGGAACATGCACGTATAGTACAAACACTATTACTACTGTATTACATTGTCAGCAGCCAGCCAGCTAACATGACAACACCCATTCCCATGGCCACCCGTGCCAAGCCATACCGTGAGGCAACCAATATCTACTCCTATTTTTTAATTAACGAAAACCACACAAGCATTACACAAAGCAAGCAGCAACCACCCCCAGAACACCAAATGGTATAGCCAAAGTAGCAAATCATGGCTCAAAAGCACAATGACACAAAAGTCCAAGAGCGCCCAGCAACGCCCAAAAAAATCTGATGAAGAGCCGATTTAAGTCGTAACCATATCTTCGCCAGACGTGAGAGACCCAGGCGTTCCGAAAGGAGACTCACTCTCAGCTGCGAGAGCTGATCCCTCGACCCCTTCTATGTCTTCTCCTTCTGCCTCAGGTTTGCGATCAGCTTCAGGAGCAGCCTTCGGCTCAAGAGAAGCCGCTGCCTCCTGCACTACCCTCGAGCTCTCTCGATCTTCCAAGACCTTGAGCACCTCGGCCCGCATCTTGCGTTCCCATTTGGGCATCACTTTTTGGCCTTGCGACAAAGCAGTTCCAGAGATCACCTCGGTGTAGTCTCTCTGCATGCTCACGAACACTTCATCTGCTCGAGCTGCCATCTTCTGCTCAACCTGCTCGCACATGCTGATGAGGCGATTCTTTACCTCCTCACAACTCTCAGTAAACATGTTATTCCGGGCAACATCAACGTGCGACGTCATGTGGGATTTCATTCTTGCGAAAGAACCACTTCCTGTGCTAAGATTAGTAGGATAATCTAATTAGGGACAAAGACACACACCAAATTCGTTGGCACAGTGATGATAAGCATCAGCAAGATTGCGCGCAATTACAGGAGTAAATTCACGGTTGGCCTCACGCTGTAAGCCATTAATGAATTCGTTGATCTCTTGGGCCAGAGTCCCAAATTTGGCGTCATAGTTCACCAACTGTTGCCCCAGGAGCATCAGGCCTGCAGCTCCCTGTATTAATGTTAGCACTTATTTGTATGGAGTGTCGCATAAGCACGTATAAGCACAAGAATCGCGGCCCAATGTCCAACCGCTCGGAGGACATCATCCGGGTATCAGGATTTATGAAAGAAAGTGTCTCGACGCACAGTGCCTGTATTCATGCATCGTAGCTCAACCTCACGATGGAAGGCACTTAATAAATGCTTGGACTGCCGAGTGAAGGACGACAAGAGACGTGGCATCCGTTGCTGGAAGCATCTTTCCCAATGAGTTGCCAAATGCTTCATAATGGGCTCGATCAAGTCTGCATTGAAGTCGTGGGACCCTGAAGCGTTCGTAAAGACACCTTCGCGTCTCATGATTGCTTTGTACGTTGCCCAGTAGTATCCACCGGCCTTTCGATCATCTCTGTTGACAGGACGATGCCACTTGCTCACAGTCTGGTTGGCCTCCTCTACTGAAAGTTCGACCAGTTCATCGTAATTTTCGAATATCTGTTGAGCAAATAAATCGTTCATGTCCTTTAGACAGTCCTTGACTGCACCGTCAAGACTCTTCTCAAGAGACTTCAATCTAGCCTTCAGGAATCGGGTCTCCGCAGCGAGTTGAGCATCCGTCAGATTCATCCCGGTACCATCATTAGAGGCCCAAAGTCCCAGGGAGTTTAGGACTTGACAAAGGTTATTTAAGAAGGTACGACAATTAGATGCTCTGCCTGCTTCCGTCAGCTTCTTGCAATGAGCTTGAAGTTGTGGAATCTCCGTCTCTTCGGGCGATCGGAAGCCTGGGACATCGTTGTCGCGCTGTAGCCTGCCCTTCATCTTTTGGTATGCCCTAGAGCTTACGCAAAAGACTGGAAGGGAGTTTGCAACCTCGTCATAGTTTCTCAGATCATCTTCAGGATTGAACTGATCAGGGTCGTCTTCTTGAGCTGCTTCTCTATAGGTAAATCAGCATATGTTTGTATGGATGTCTTAGCAGAAGCCCGGAAGCCATGGTCTCAATGTCCAACCGCTTGCAGGACTTTCGCCTGTTTGGAAGATCGCCTTCTAGAACTCTATCAGAGGAATGGCGGGGTTGACGTACTGGTCCAGCTCGCGAATACCATCAGCGAAATCTCGTTGGATCGCGCCCTTAGAGTAGTTGTTTCTGCCTGCAATGCAGACAGCACTCATATCGGTCTCGATCTCCGACTTTGCCTTCTCGAGCTCCTGTTGCTCCTTGTTGGCTTCCTTCATCTTTTTATCGACTTCTAATCGTTCCTGACGTGCCTTTTTCTTGTCTTCTTTCAGAGTTGCCAGCTTAGCATCGATAGCTTCCACTGTAAGAGGCTCACCCTGTCCAGCCGAGGAGTCTGAATCGCTACCGTCCGATTCGTTGTCCTCGTCGTCCTCAGCCTCGTCAATGAAACTATCGCCATCTTCGTCACTTCAATCAGGTTAGTGTGATGTGCCAAGACTTGTGGGTGACTCGAGACTTGTGAGTGACTCGAGACTTGTGAGTGACTCGAGACTAGTGAGTGACTATTAAGTCGTGGGTGATTATAAAGTTGTGGGCGAATATAAACTTACGGAGATTTTCTGAACTTCTTCCGACCTTTCTTCTGTTCTACCGATCGTTTCCGCTTCTTGGAACGACCGCCTGGCGCATAGACAGTCTCTCCATCCTCCACTCTTTCCTTTAATGAATCCCATTCCTCGATGGCATCATCTGCATCGTTCATAATCTCCGTGTAAACGCCCTTAGACTCTTTCAGGTCCTTCAATAAGCGCTTTAATGTACTCTGCTTCCTCTCCATCTCATCAACCTTGTCCCAGTCAGCTCGCATCTCTTCTTCCAAGCCGAGACTGTCGGTTGCTTCCGTGAGGGAAATGTCATCGGTCTTGGAACATATGAATGTAATACGGGAGTAGGTGCCGTCAAACTTCAACTGCCGCTTGAAGGACTCTCCAAGGAGCGATTTGGCAGCCTTGTCGTCAACAGCACGATTGATAGGTGCGACAATGAAAAGCCCTGAGTAATTAGTAGACTGTAGCTGTACTTGATTAGAATGGACATTCACCTGTGCATTGTTTCATGTATCCAGCGGCTACAGCTGCTCTGGCAGCATTTGAATCGTGCACCCCAGGTAAGTCGACTATCACAGCACCGGTGCTTAGACAATTGGCCTTGGTGTAGACTACAGGAGATTAGTACTATGCTTCTGCTCAGAAGGACTAGGCGAAAGGATGAAACCCTTCTCGGAAGGAGATAGGAAAATGGGTTCAAGGATAGGAACAAAGAGGTTTCCTGCTTACTCCTCACAACTCTGATCAGAGGCCAGAACTCCATCGTCTTCGGTTCTGATTTCTCACCCCTCTCCTTCTTTTTCTTCTCGCCCGTAGCCTACAGGAGTCAGTATTAGAACCCAATGTGTCTTCATGTTGTGGAGTTCCGTAAAGGTAACATGTCCAGATCTCTGCCGCAGATTGCTACAAAAGCAAAAATAACATACCTTCTCCTTGCTGTCTACGTAGCTTTGCAGTGCCTTGTGGAACACATGGGAATCCTTCTTTGAAATTTTTCTGGTTGTACCGAGGACATTTCGTACGCCAGGCTCTCTCATCATCTCCTCAACTGTACAATGAGCAAGTTCATCCTTGGTCTTACTCGGGTAGACTGGAAGAAGTTAGTCTGCGAGTGACTCCAAAATATGTATGCAACTGACCTGCTTTGATCTTTGCATACGCAACACCTGCTTCAGTTTCAGGATTTGTGCAATCCCTTGAGACACTACAGGAGATTAGTACTATGTTTCTGCTCAGAAGGAACAGGCGAAAGGATGAAACCCTTCTCGGAAGGGGGTAGGAAAAGGGGTTCAATGGTAGGAACAAAGAGGTTTCCTGCTTACCTGCCACCTGCATCAATCAGCTCGGAGAGAGACAATTCTAGATCTTTTCTCCAATCCGATGGCTTGATGAACTCGATGTCTGCACGGTACTTGGCGTTCTCATCTTCCTCCGAATTCCAAGACATCTCCGTTACAACGGCAGTACATGCTCGCATACCTATCCCGATTTTCATGGTTAGTGAAGTTTTTACAGTACTTTTGGAAGCAGAATATTCCAAGAAGACTGGGATATTCTAAATGCATTTCCCAGAGCTAAAAAAAAAAAAAAGGCGTGAAGTTGCCTCGAAGGGTGACATACAATTGGTTGGCACAAGTCTTTCTTCCTCAAGCATTGCGTTGATGACACTAGACTTTCCGGCGCCAGTGTTACCAACCACGCCGATAATAGTAGGAGTATTGATCTGGTGCGATTGCAGAGTTTCTACGCTAAGTCAGTCAAAGAACTTGCAGATGAAATTATGAATATACCAATTTGCTTGGTCCAATGTGCAGCATCCTTGTGCTGAGCAGCGTAGGTGAGCATTGGCTTCCCCAAGTCCCCCAAGAATAGTTGACTTTGGCGGACTTCTGCTTCTAACGCCTCTGGATCTCCCTCTGCTAATAGCTTCTGTATACGGTCGTTCTGAGACGGCTGTTTTGGTTGAGGGGGAGTTGCCGAAGAAGGTTCTACGCAAGGCGTTTCCTTGGGAGCATCCTCGGCTTTCACTGACGCGTCGAGAGCAGCACTGGCCTGAACACTTCCAGTGCTGGAGTCGTTTTTGGCTGGGCTAGGTGTGGGAGAAGCTAACACACCAGTGTGCTCATTCTTGATGACAGGATCCAACGTTCCATAAAGAGTCGGCGATATCGATGCGTCTATCATGGAAGCATTCTCATTCCCAATATATGGCGACGCCTCTGCCCTGGGTTCAGCTTTGACATGTGGACGGTCTTCGGTGGGCAGGAGCAGATTGGAATTGGCGGATATCTGGGAATCAATGGGTTGGAAAGGACTGCGAACAGGAGCAGTTGCCGAAGCAGTCGATTGGGGTGTAGGTCGATCCATATTGTCTGCCTCAGATGTGAAGACAATAATGTTATCTTTTAAGTGATTTAGACTACGCATTTGCGTCCCGTCTGAGATTGGTATGTTCGCTTGTTTTAGGATAATCTGAAGATAAATGTCCGGGTTAGAGTGCTAGCTTCAAGACTTGTTGCCATGGGGGACATTGAAAAGAAGCTACCACTAGCAAAGGTGGTGTAATACGCCTCTGAAATTGAACAACTTACCTGGATCTCGTTCTTTTTTGCATATGCATTTCTGAGTTTCCCAACAGAATGTTTCTAACAAAAGTCAGGTGTCAAAGTCCAGGAGAGATTTGGAAAATGGTGAGAGAGCTTACTGGCTTAAGCTTGAACCAATGGAAATCGCCAGCCGTACAAGATTCAGAGGTCGAGTTGTGATCCAAGATAGCTACCGCAAAAGTGTTTTCCTCAAACGTATCTTTTACGTCTTCTTTGCTCTTCAAAGCGAGCTTGTGTAACCTTTCAAGACTGTCTCCCAGTCCAAAGATATCATCGGGCGTGGAAGGGCTGCCCTGGCCAGCCGCGCTTTCCATCAGTGTGGAGTTGTCTTTGGCAATGGCAAGAGCAAATGACAACAGTTGCTCCAACTATGCCCGAGTGCTGGTAGTAGCAGACCCCACGTCAATGAGGCTGAATCGACCGTGAAACACGATTTGATGGGTTGATGGGTTGATGGGTGGGTGGATGGTTGCAAGCCAGAAATCCACTCAAGCCGCGAACGCGTCCAAGATGATCAAAACGCGCTCAGAGAGTCACGTGTGACAAGGGTACTTTACGCGGCTAGGCCTATTTGGGCGGCAATCAATTTGGGCCATTTTGCTACAGTTACTTACACTTCTATTGTGTTACACGCGGTGCCTTTAAGATTAGGAGTGCCCGAGGGAATGGCCACTATCTGTTTATAGAACCTGAATGCATTGAGTGCAATAAATCAATTCCTGGTATCAACAGCATAGAAGCTTTTTGCAAAGAAGCTCCCCAAATATACACAAAAGATACAAACAAAAGAGCTCTGCCCAGGAGTCAGAAACCTGCTCGAAGTAGCCGCTAAATGTGAATTTTAATATCGGCCCTGTCAACAGTGACCCGGTACCGCCCAATCCATTCGGAAAAATATCCACCAAATATTGTCCTCAATCATTACATGAAGGTATGAACGCCTTTCGCAACGCCAAATGTACAGGGAGTATTAATCATGGACGCGTTAACCTGTCTGCCTCAGTATGAAATATGATTACGAAGTATTCTTCCTGTGGAAGAATGCTCTGTTGCGGGATTTCTCCCTCTTCTTCCCACTTTCTTTATCGGTTGACGAGCGTCCAACGCGAAACTCGGAAGATTTTTTGGCGTCTTGCATGTCATCATTGTATTTTGATTTGTAAATCCTAGCGAGTGTGTCAGAATAGTGATCGAAAACACATTCAGATAACTTACCAGCTGTTTCCTACCATGCTGATTCCCTTTGCCTCAGCTTGTCTGTAGAATTTCGCACTCTTCTTGAGGTCTTTCTTGCAACCAATACCCTGGGCGTAGCAGAAACCGGCCTCGGCTAGAGCATCAGCGTCTCCCCACGACCCAGCAATCTCAAAACACCTCAACGCAAGCGCTTTGTCCTGTTCAATGCCCCATCCGTTCATGTGACTAACACCTAACTCATAGATGCTAAGAGCGAACTGTGCTTTCCGAGTTTTCTGCTCCAAATAATCAACAGCCTTCCCTTCCTTAATCATGTCTTCGTCACCAGCCACCTCCAAACTAGCAGAATCAGCAGCTTTACGCAGCCACATCACACCTTCCCTTTGATTCGGGCGCATGCCCCATCCGTGTCGGCAAGCAAGAGCATACAAAAGCATGCCGGTGGGATGATTTTGCCGTGCGGCAAGACGAAGATGGTATGTAGATTTGGTGAGAGAACCTGCCTCATGAAACTCAATGGCCTTCTCAACATGCTCTTCAGCTGACCATTCTGCCGAGGGTGCCAAAGAATGTTGCGACTTTGCTTTGAGAGTCGAGGATGCTGCCGAAGCTGATAGCGGTCGATTCCAGTTTGGAACAGAATTCATTGAATGAAATCCCCTATCTAGTGACGGCCTGCCAGGTTCCAGTGTCGGTAATGTCGATATGTTTGGGTCAAAGGATGGTCGCCCTGGGTCGAGTGAAGGCCGTATCTGTGAATAGTCAGGCCTAGCTGAGGAGGTCGATGGTCTAGAAGGTGGCGACGGTGGTGCGGCGCCGTTGATAGTCTGGACGTTACTAAAGGGCGTGGATGGTTGTTCCCACGAAAACTGTGCCTGGTGCAAATTTTCCTGGAATATAAGAGAATTTCGTTGCAGCATTTTCCCGCGAGGCAAAGAAAACTTTGAGTAGACATACGAAGGTGCTGGCGTATTGTCGCTGTTAGGGTCAGGGAAGCCCTCACTATGCATACTGACGGGTGTATTTGCAGTATCATCTGCAAGAATAAATGATGGTTGACTATCCGACGACGCCTGCCTTAATGGAATCTCCACTGGCAATTCATTCATGCTTGCACGACTTATTGGCCTCGAGAAATTCAGAGCTGGCCGAGGCAGACGTGTACCACCCACGGATATTTCTGAGCTAATGGAGGGTGATCTGGTGGAGTACATGGTTGGCGATGTTGGGGAATTTGAAAAGCCACTCCCCGTGGACAACTTGCGATGCGGAGATAGGGTTGGCGGATTCAGGGAACTGATGTCCTCGTCGCTCTCCATTGCCAACGACCTGGGGCTTGGTGTCCTCTGGCCGAAGGGAGAGCGCGGTGGTGCCAATGCTCTTGAATCATAACCACTAATCCCCAATGACCCATCATGATCTTTCCTATATGGCTGTGCACGCTGTCGCATTGATTCATTACTCTGGCGAGGTCCCATATGGGGAGGAGATGTTCTTATCGTCCTTAGTGGTGGTCTGGTATCCAGCGAAGGTGGTGATTGTTCTCTTCTGGCGCCAAATGATCCCTCCTCCTGAAGTGGACTCGGCGGTCTTCTCCCCCTGAAGCTCTCCTCCTCTAATGAATCGAGAAGTCGAGGTGTCGGTGGTATGGGAGAAGCTGCCGAATCCCTCCACCCGCTTACCGTAGGGTGTATTGATACTGGCCGGAACCCGGTTTGGTTCTCTACCTCAGTCTTCACGCCCGGTGCGGTTGGAGATGATGGTGTAGGTCCGTCGGCAGATGTTGATCGGAAGAATCCAGGTCTACCTTGATTCAGAGAACTCGCAATGGTCAACGGTGGTAATCTGCTCATCCGTTGGCCCCCATTATTGCTCTCCTCCAACTGCTTCGCAAGCAGTCTGCTCTGCGCAGCAAATGCATCGAGGGGTGATAATTCAGGAGGAACGTCTCCTGCCACATGTAATCGTGGGGATGGCAGACTTCTTAGACTCGGGGTCTGATTTCCAAAGGGTCCATGGGATTGCGACCGGAGGTCAATGAAGTTCGGTGTTCGGGTGGTCATCGTGTCGAGGGCCTGGCTGCCACAGTACCGTTCCAGACTCTCCACCCTCAATTCTTGTATTGTCCCCTTTCCCTCCGTATAAAACTCTAGTCGTTATCGATATGCATGCGATGAGTGAAGTCTCGAGACTCTATGGAATGGTCAATATGTGGTCCGTTGGGGATGCGCGAAGGGAATGTGTTGATGCGCCAGTGTCTGATGGTCCTGGCTGAGCACTCGTAACTAAAGAGAATCGTGATGGCGACGAAGTTCAGATGAAAGGAGTGAATGCCGTTGGTTTGGTGATGCTGTGAAGTTCAGACAAGGAAGTGCTGTGTGCATAGAGTCCTATTTCGCCGAATGGTGTGTTTGAGAAGCCCGTTCTCAGAACCTTTCGTTTCCTTCCGCCAGAAAAAGGAGAGTTAGAAAACAGGAATGAAGCAAGACGATCGAACCATCACGAGAATGCAACTGGGCGAAAGACACGAAACTCTTCCTCTCGTTCTAATAATACCCCAATCCACCAGAATCGCAATACGATTGGCTAATTTCCTTCCTCTGGTGGAGTACATAGCGGACCCTGCATTTTAGGGGGCAACGGTCTTTGCCTCCGCATTCTATTCAGGAGAAATAAGAACATGGCTCCGAGCTCTCCATACGACGACATTTGTGCAGCCACGAGCAGACGCAATTGCATGAGTACATTTTGTTCTGGCACAAGACACCGTTCTGGAAATTCCGACTCTGGGTTTCTTGTCATTGCTGATTGCCTGCAAGAGGTCATCATCCTGCATATCGGCGGCATTCTCGACGATGAGACCTGACTAAGTGATACGAGCCTACGCTACCAGATCCAGATTCCAGAATCGTGTCCACTAACAACCAACAACCATCGACGACACCACTGCACCGGAGCCTCCCCCTCGCCGAGCCCGCCTCGTATTCTCCTCTTTCGGCCTTGCTAGAGATGGTGACTTCATGTACAGCTCGCGCAATCTGCAGCTGGCGAAATCCGGGGTATATGCCGCCAGCTAATCTCCTGCCCGGGACCAATCGAAAACGGCTTGTGACACCGAGATTTTCAGCTCAGAGCACCAGCCCAACCGGGAAGCTCAGTCGAGGATTTCACAGGTGCATGACTTTTCTTCGAAATGATCAATTTGTTTAGTAATGAGCTTTTGCTGAAGGCGCTCATACTGACCTCAAAGGCATTCGACGACAGAGGTTTCCATGAATAAAAATTCGGGATGTTAGATGACGGTCAGCCGTGCTGCTTTGGTGGTCGGCTTCGAGGAACCACCTGCAATATGGCCTGAATGCATTATTATAGGATTGCCTCGAGCAACGGTCACTTGGCAGCGTGGCAGCAAGTGTCTGAGATCCTGACCGTGTTGATTTGGTTGGCACCAGAGCATCAATCTTAAGGTCACGGCACCTCGAGGATTTTAGTTTCATGACGTTTCTATTCATGCCTGTCATCTCTCAATCATCTCCATATCAACTCTCTCTCCAGCACGCACAAGCCACCTCCTCAGGCCCAACCCACCGAGATTAAAGACAAGCAAGGCAAGTCCCTGGAGAGGATCTGTAATCACACCCCTCAGCACAATGAACGCGCTGCAGACACAGAACACTATGGGATTGACAATCCATGTTCTAGGTACTGGCTGTCCGGTTCCGGGTCGTCGGCGAAGGATGAAGAGTGCTAGGACAGCAAAGAATAGGAAGATGTATTCAGCGATGCCAATAAACGTGAGCAGAAAGCTGAAGGTGCCGAACGTGATGTAGATTAAGGAGAGGGAGAAGTTGAACAGAAGGGCATATCTAGAGTTGTTAGTCACATTTCCGATACATCCCAGACGCTGCATCAAAAACATACACTGGCACCTTATGGTCCCATCTCAGAGTCTCCGTCTTTTGCACCAAAGTCACGAGTATGGAAGCCATGGGTTTTGGCCATCCACGGAGAGACTCTCGACAACGATACACTTCTTGTTCTTTGCTCTCATGCGTAGAATCAGGATGTCCAAAGAAACTTGGAATGTATCTTCTTTCACTAGCTGCAACGAGAAGTCGTCCTAAAGCAAAGATGCTTGAATTCAAAGCTCCCAGACAGGATATAGCGACAAGTAAGGAATAAGCAATTCCTCCAAGAGTGCCGAATACTCGAATACCGAAAGTCTGCCGGACATTAGCGAAATACTGACAGAACAGAAAGGCATGGCATACCACAGCAACAGCTTTCCGCTCTCTGAGTTCATCCATAGGAACCACAATGTAGAGGGCAACATTGCAAAGGACGAAGCCAACCATCACAATAGCCATAGCAGAGTTGATTACGCGAGGTAAGTCTCTCATGGGATTCTTCATGTCGCCAGCCACATAATTAGCAGTCTCCCAGCCACCATATGTGAAGAGTGCTCCAAAAATTGCTGTTGTGTACTCTCCCACCAATGTCCAAAGGGCAGGCTGGTCATTGTCTTGAGCAACTTTGTCCGGAATCCAAGCTGTAAGATCATTTCCCTTGCCAGAAGCCCCCACAACTAGTCCAATTACCACAATGGAGAACAGTCCAGTAACCTTCAGCACGAAGAAGCCGTTAGCAAAGCTTGCTCCAGTATTTGTTCCCCAGCAATTGATAGCTGTAATCGCCCCAGTTCCTAACAGCGCAACCAGTTTATTGATCCACTCTGACCTCCAACTGTCTGGCAATATGATACTGTTCAAATGCTCTGCAAATATGCCTGATATTATGGCAACCGAACAAGGCTTCCCAATAACAATATACCCAAAACTGAACAAGAACCCATATTGATCACCATAGCTTCTCCTTAAATATTCTTGTACGCCTCCATTATGCGGTATTCTCCTCCCTAGCTCTATGAAACTCGCAGCTCCTGTCCAAACAAGTACACCAGCCACGATCCATACCGATATGCCGAGGAGAGGAGAGGACACATGTTTTGATATTTCCGACGGGGTGGAAAAGATTCCTGACCCAATCTGGAGGGAGACGACGATTGCTATGCAGTTCAGGTATGTGAGGCTGCCCTTCTGAGGTTCTTTGAGTTCCTCGATATCATGGTCGGGAATATCTGTCGACGATGAAGAAGTGGAGGATGATAGAGACTGGGTGGAAGGTGAGCGTTGGAGGAGTCGATCATGGGATTCGTCTTCGAGTTGTAGGGTTGTTGTCGAAGCAGCTGCGGGAGCTTTCAGGGGACCGGACGCCATTACGTTTAGTTAATGGATCGCTGAACCGCGCTGGAACATCGCTATCATTGGGCGCTAGAAGGGAGCTCTAAGTGAGGTTTACTCGCTGGCAAATGCATCTTTGATTCTTGTATGAGGACACAATTGCTTATCGTGAGACTGACCCGTATCTGACGCGTCTCACACGAGGACGACAGCATCCCGACAAGCCAAGCTCCCCTGGTGTGTGGCGCCTCCAGGGTCCCCGAGGTCGATCTGGAGTTGTGGCTGATTCGTCTACAGTAAACATCAAATTGTCGATCACAAGATGCGGTGAAGTGGTTGCTTTTCATTTTCATGTCCAAATCAAATCTCTTAGCTCTAAATCTTTCTCATTCATCATTACCATCTCAATCTCTCTCTCACTCCAAAAATCCAAGAATGTCTTCCTAATCTCCCGCTACCAACTCTAACACCGCGGCAGCGGGATCAACAACGCAACATTCAACTGTCTGGCGAGATGTACCAGACAAGCACAGAAAATGCGAAGATGGAGGGCGTCACCGAGGAATACTCGAGATTGTGACATGGGATACGCCTGATGACGGATCAGGAGAAGCATTAGGTTGGGGAGCGTGTATTAAAGAGGAAGCCGATGATCTGAAGAAACAGTTCGAGGTATGATCAGGTTGCTGACTTTTTTCATAATCTTAGAATTTTCCTATCACTAATTTCGTCTAGGAAGAGATGAAAGGTGACCTCGAAAAGTTCTATGAAGAATGGCCTCAAGGATTTCGTTGGACTTGTTGTAGCTTACCTAGGGATTACAAGTGGGGTTGTGATAGTCATATCCAGGGGCAGTGTAGATTTTACAATTGCAAGTACGCACTTGCTATAACTTTCCGTTGCAGGAGACTGGCTGATGGTACAGACACGGTTTCAAGCTGCCGAAAGGTTTCGTTGAAGAGAGGAACAGGTTGGCTCATGCCAAAGGCTTGATCCTTGGTGAAGGAAATGTCAATGGCATTGATTTTGACTGACTTATGTTGTGCTATATGAAGTATTCCTTCTGATTGCGATGTAGGATATCAGAGCTCTGCAGACTTAGATGTTTTCTGTACTTACAGATCTCCGTAGATAAGAGTTCAAGTGGTCTCCGAGGTGTCTGTGGATTAATAGCATACCAGTCGCAACAATTGTCGGGCTCTGTGGCCAGACTTCTGCTTGTTATTGAACATATCCTAGTTACTACTCTCGTCAACATTAGTCTTGCGCCTTCATGTGGTCGGTCTCAGTTTTTCTTTCCAAGTTCCACTGGCGTACCAGACACCGACACGGGAATGCTTTTTGGAGGAATCCAGATTTTAGTCGCGACTTGGCTTCGGTATGGCTCAAGCTATGCCTCTGGTGGTCATATAAGAACTCCGGTGCTACTTAGAACACTTAAACACAAATAACTTTTCGAAGTACACATCCACATCAAACAAATTGCTGCGCGTCGTAACATCATCTTCTTCTAAACAGCTGTCCGAAGCTGAAAAGGATGGATTCCGTCCAGATGAAGTAGGCGTTGGCAGAGAGCACAGGAGACAATGTCCAGACCCTCGAAGAGGTCAATTCCAGCACTCCGTTCATCCACGTAGGTCAAATTCCACACCCGCGAGAGATGCTAGTGATGGATTGACTTCCGAACTCGAGATGATCATAGTAAATGCTGACGGTTGTTTGTTACTAGAATGGGTGGGAATCATTGCTCCTCAGTCAGAGTCTCGATTTTTGGGTCTACCATACGAGCTTAGGGCAGCGATCTTCGAAATCGTGGCTCGAAGCTACATAGTCCCCAGAAAAATTCATGGAAGATGCACAACTTACATAGAGCCAAAGAAAGCAAACGGGGCAAGTTGTGGTGTGATATCTGGTGTACTCCTATGTGTGGTAAGAATACAGATCGATTTCTTCGAGCTCAAGCCAATGTACGATAGACATGGAAAGACTATCCCTCATTTGTCGCCAGTCATACGTTGACATCTCGAGATGTGGACTCCTATACAGAATCACGCCTTTTGTAAGTTTTCAGGTTCGGGCATAGTTCTCTAGCTAATCATCTTCGAGGAATTCATAATCCCTTCGAGACTTGGAAATTTCTTCCGCAGCATTCAACCTGTTCATCGCGATGCCATACGGGGTGTCCCTGAGCATTGGGCTGCAGATCCAAGAAGACATATTCCCAAACTGTGCCCACCAGGCTCTATCATATCTCGCAGCTTTGCCACTCCTCCAAAGCCTAGAGATCAACATCTATATCAACAACTCCTCGGTTCCTTCCCTCATTTCTTTGAATCAATCCCGCCTACCAGGCCTACAGCCCGTCGACAATATCGAACACGGAAATCTATGCTGGAAAAGCTTAAGAAGTGCCACAGTCTGGTCAGAAATGGACTAATGAGCAAAGATGGCGGGGAGGGTGGTATCAGAGGCACATCAGAGGCTCGTGTTAAGATTTATCGACCAGAGCACCCAAACATGCCTGAACTGCGGTATGGTCGTCGTAGTAAATGAGGTTATGCAGAGGAAAATAACAAGAATATTCAGCAATTGGAGGAGAGTTTTAGAGCTATCATGATGATGAAGAGTTGAAAAGCTGGGAGTTAGTCATAGCACTCTATTCACCAGGTGGCTTGCGGAATGTGTCTCAAGCGGAGCAACATGTCATACCAATAGGTTTCTATTGCTTGTTCCATAGAATGCCAATTCTTCATGAGCTAAGATCCAGCTTTTACAGTCGATTCGGACGGCAATCCTCGATGAAGTCACTCCAATGTGCAACCAACCAGAACATCGTCTCTACTGTATGGGAAAGCTGTTCCTGTCATCCGGTCGTCCTCCATCTCATGTCTGTTAAGCAAGGAATTGCAGTATGAGAAGGTTGTTGTGTTTGGTTGATTTTCTATGCTAGACTTATCCTGTCGCTTGCCAATTCTAGACATCAAAAACTTGCAAATACTCATTACCTTTGACTATACCCCTCGGTTTATCCTCACACCACATGCGGATTCTCCCTTTCCTTCACTTTAATGGACACTCTCATACCATCATCCTTCAAAAGCGCCGGAATGATTAACTGTTAGGACGAGACTATAAATACTATCTACGTATTATACTCACAAGTTGATCACTGCGTAACAGAACACATAAGTTAAAGCTTTTTTAAGAAGACAGGGAAGCCAATGAAACATTTCTCTGAACATTCTCATCTAGGGAGATGATGAAAGTTATCAGAAGTAATGAATTATTATCATCCATAGCAGAAACTACACATTTCGAATAGCATTTTAGACAAATACTTTGCCACGAAGATTCGAGTCAGTTCTTTGGAATAATCAAGCTATTTAGCTATGCCACCGCTTATCTGACAGAGATTTTTCGGTATTGAAGAGGATGTATGAAAAGCCATGATACCATGTGAGTGATGGTAGGAAAACGCATGCGCACCAGAGTCCTTCATGTGTCACAGCTTGGCGAATGCCTCTGAATTCCTCCATATCTATACACCTTCTGGTCCATCAGTGCTTCCTATCTACTTCCTAGTCTCTGACCTTCACGCTCATGGCGGGTATGGTCATTTCCCGAAGAGAATTGAAGAGCGCTTCGAAAGTGAAGTCTCAATCAGGGACGTGATACAGCAGAGCACGCGCATGAATTGTTTTCATGGGGAGTCCTGGAGCCGGAGGACAGAGGCAAAGGCAATCCAGTCTCGCCAGTGGAATGTGGGATGACAGAGAAAACTCAATGTGGTCGCACGAAGACAAGTCCTTTTCAGAAGCTTCAAGGCCTGTCCACTTCAACACTAAGAACATCCACATCAAGTTCTTCCATAACTCCAAGTACCACACTCAAGCTCTCCATGAAACCATTGACTGCAACTCGTAGCATCCTGTTCGTAGTCGCTTTATATTCGGTTCTCAGAACTGTCTCAGAGGAAGGGTTGGCATGATCGCCGTCGCCGTTGGCCGAGGTGGCAGCAATAGTCGAGAACGATCGTCGAACGAGAGGGGAGAGCTCCTTATCAACACGCAAGGCTTGTAGAGCCGCAGACGCAAGACGAGCCGTGGGGAGGGGCAGGTCGATTGTCCTGTACTTATTAGTAAAAATGTGGATTGGGCAGGGAAGATACGCACAGTGAGCAAGGAAGTTCAGCATCGAACTGGTTCGTCATGATGGCTGCAAGTGTTTACGTTTCAGGCCATGCATGAATCAAGTCTCAAGAATGCAACATTGGCCTTTAATTTTCAGGATGGATGTTTTTTGGCCTGAGTATGCGGGCAGATAGTGGCAATTTGGTTGCTGTGGTGACCTAGCGGCTTGTGTTTCAGGGGACTTTGTTGCTACTCCCCCATAGAGCCTAGCGTACGAGAGCACAACAATAACTTCTGCTTGGGACCAAAACTAAACAACAGTTCAGAACAAATACTCTTCAATTGACAACGCTCTCTCTGATCATTATTTGTTGATATTGAATCATATCCATATTCATCACACTGCGACTACATCAGATCAGACTATGCTGTGTTTATAACGAGCGGTCAACAAATAAACAATCGCATCATCGCCGACTTTTCGTCCAAAGTCAATCAACAATCCCGCGAGGACTCTCTCACTTGTACCACAAGTGGCAGCCACGATCGTCTAAGACCTGGCACACAGCTTACCATTCTTCAAGATGACGCCTGCCGTGAAGTATGGGCAAATCATCGAGTATATCCCAGGTAAGCTTCATCACTACATTCTACATCCCAGACTGCGCAACGCATTGTGCAAGGTCTCATCCTTATTGCCGTATTATTTAAGTGCAATGGACTACTATACTCTCGTCGAGGTCGCTGTGTTCCCCTTCGGTCTCGACGGCGAAAACACTGACGGCGCATCCGAGTCCAAACTGCGCCTCGAGCCAGCTCTCTCCCCTCATACATGGCTAATATATATTCCAGACCGTTTGTATCTAGCATCTTACACCACTCCTCCCTCTGCCGACACACTCTTCCCATACCCTGATGCTGCTCCTTCGCGACGATCTCCCAGCAAGCGATCTGCAAGAGTTGATGGACCATCTGCGGTGACCTCTGACAGAGACCGTACCCCTCCGTGCTACTTTTCCATCGATGACAGCTTGCTATATAATGCATTCCACCACGACTTTGGACCACTTCACATTGGACATCTTTATCGATTCGCGGTTCAATTCCACGATATCCTCGGAGCACCGGAAAACAAGAACAGACCTGTGGTATTTTGGAGCAAGGCGGATGCCAGGAGTGAGTGACTAAGAGCAGATATTTCATAATAGAAGCTAACATGCGTTGTAGGTCGAGCAAATGCAGCATGTTTGTTGGCATCGTATATGGTTCTCATCCAATCGTGGGCTCCACATCTCGCACTGGCGCCTATTGCCCAGGCCGACCCACCTCTCATGCCATTCCGAGATGCAGGATACAGCCAGGCAGATTATGGGATTACTGTTCAAGATGTTGTGTACGGTGTCTGGCGAGCAAAGGAGCAAGGTTTCTGCGCTTTACCACAATTCGACTTGGAGGAGTATGAGAGATATGAGCGTGTGGATCAAGGAGACTTCAACTGGTTGACGCCAGACTTCCTGGCTTTTGCTTCTCCACAACATACGCCAGTCGCACCGATTCCAGCAAACTCTCCTCTGTACGCCACGTTGCCATCGACCGTTGTAGCCGTTGATGCCCATCCGACACTTCCTACGCCATTCAAAAACGTTTTGAAGCATTTTTATGAGCGCAACATTGGTCTCGTGGTCCGGTTAAACTCAGAATTATACTCTCCATCTTTCTTCACTGCCCTTGGGATAGAGCATCTGGACATGATCTTTGACGATGGAACATGCCCACCACTCAAGACAGTGCGAAAGTTTATCACATTGGCGCATGATATGATTACTGTAAAGAAGAGAGGAATTGCTGTACACTGCAAAGCAGGTCTCGGACGTACTGGTTGCTTGATTGGAGCCTACCTGATCTATCGTTATGGCTTCACTGCAAACGAGATCATAGCTTACATGCGTTTCATGCGACCTGGCATGGTGGTTGGTCCTCAGCAACACTGGCTCCACCTCAACCAAGGGACGTTTAGAGAATGGTGGCTGGAAGAGCAGTTTGAGATCAAGATGAAGGAGAAGATGGCTAATGTCGCACCGTCAACACCGACGAGAATCTCGCAGAAACAACACATGATCAACAGCCAGATTGCAACCCCTCCCAATGGACGAACCCGGTCACCACTTGGGGAAGTCGACAACGAGCAACGCCACAGCATGGGTGTTCAAGAGGATTGCTTGCCAGCGCCAACACCAGGTCAACCGAGAAAGACAAGCAGAGCTGTCGACAGAGCCGTTGACCGTCACCACCCATATGGCCGTGCTGTCTCAACATCATACAGCACCACCGAGGACGACAATCTTCTACAACGAGAAACTGAAATGATCTCAATCCACCGCTCCTCACTCGATGATCCTGATGGAGAAGACGAAGTCCAGTTCCGTATGAGAAGCCATCGCAAGCCATCGCGCTCTCCAGCCAGCAGAAGTATCAGCCAAACAACTACCCACATTTACTCCATCGACAATGATAGCAGCAACGATGTCGAGAACGTAGGGGCTGGGCGTCCAAAGACTCCAGGTACCACGAAGTCAGGCAGTGGATCCAGCACTCTTAGCAAAGTCCGAAGTCCAAAGCGAAGTGGCGACAACTTGCGAGGCAAGGAGCCTATCGGAGTTCGAAAAACTAGCGGCAGAATAGGAAGCGTTTCGGCTCGCAAGGTGTCAGCTACGTTGAAGGACTGAAGAACAATGGAAGGAGAGGCGACACTGTACTATCGTGCTTGCATAATCTGGCGTCGGTGGAAGCATACGAAACTGGAACGACGGCGTTTTTGGTGGATGCTGTTGATTTTGTCATTCGAGTCCTTTTCGGAATACTGTTGATTTTACATATTGCTTGTTTTGCGTTTGCTTGTAGGGTTGCTTGTTGGATGCGGGAGTGGGGTTGGCTTGCTTCTTGAGCTTGGTGATTACGACGGAGACGACTTCATGATGTGGATAGTGCTTGGCCTGACTTACTAGGACTTGGTCCATTCATGCAGGGACTTCTGCTGCGTTTTATGCTCAACTCATCATGTTTGTTCGGGGGGTCTGGTCTGGGTTTGTTCTTATCAATTATGACTCATGAGCCGCGCTGCATCAATCAATTGTTCGTTTACAGATATTGATAGAGAGAAGAATCAATTCATGAAAATAAATCTACACAAATCCCCTCTCCATATTGAAGTATAGTGGTGATATGCCGACTGAAAAGACAAGCTCCCAGTCTCGGAAAAGCCACAAACCATAATCCAAAGAAGCCAAGTACATGCGTGCGAGCCTTTTGGGGATAGCTCAACCTTGGGTTAAACCAAGATGAGTCCGAGAAGTCTTTCTTGGTCAAACATTTTGTTCTGATGTCCTTGAGCTACTTCCTCTCTTATTTGCAGCTTTTGGTGCATAGGTTGTTTAGGACATGGCAAAGGCAAGCCTAATCACATTTAGCTTTACATCTGGTTCAGCATTCAAAATATGGACCTCGACTCTACTTTTGCCCCTTGGACTAAGCAGCATATCAACAATGGAAGTAGAACAGGCAATTCGATGAATTCAATAGAACACTACGGCCGACGGACTCGAAAGCCGCGGACTTTACTGCTTCGATAACTCAATTTCGACAATGACACGCTGACTCACAGCACTGTGTCATAAGCAGAAGAACATGCAAATGCCATTTATCATTTGCCTAGCATTGGCAGTAGAGACCTCTAATTTGTAGCTAACGATTAATGCAGAAATTTGACCAATCACCAGACATGAAGAACAGACTTTTGTAAATTTGCTATTTTTTTTGGTAGTAGTCTAGAAAATCCATACCATCAGACCACGCAGAACAAAGCCAATGCCATCCATTCACCACGCGGATTCGCCAGAAGGAACATGAGCTCAACTCTATTTAGAGAGGAAAGAGAAAAACAGGATGCTGGAGGGTCGAGAGACATGCAGGATGATAGTTGACCTAGGCGAGAAGGGTAATTGCAAGTCTCCAGTGCATTAGAGTTCTATAACACTGCAAAGCAAAGTTGTGGACCTCCAAAAACTCTTCGAATGCTCATACCCCTAACCTTTGAGAGCTTCCATATGCTGCCAAATATGCAGTCAACACCATGCGTGCCCACATCAACCGCGACCATACCAACCATCGACGCCATCTCAAGCACTTTACTCTGCATCAGCCTTTGTCTCTGCAGGGGCAGCCTCTGGCTCCTTGGTCTCGGCGGGAGCAGCGGCGCTTGGCTCAGCAGCACTTGGCTCGGCCTCTGATGAAGTCCAGAGGGTCTGAAGATGTGGTTAGCCTTTGAACATCTCAACAGAGATCAGAACTTACCAAGTTGTCTCTCAGCAATTGCATGATCAAGGTGGAGTCCTTGTAGCTCTCTTCGCTCAAAGTATCGAGTTCTGCGTGGTTATGTGTCAGACAATTATAATTCTTTCCTATTTGGCAAAAGAAATCATGCGTACCAGCAATAGCATCATCAAATGCTTGCTTGGCTAGATGGCAGGCCTGGTCAGGGGAGTTGAGAATCTCATAGTAGAAGACTGAGAAGTTGAGAGCAAGGCCCAAGCGGATTGGGTGGGTTGGTGCAAGATCGGTCTGGGCAACTTCGGTGGCGTTCTTGTAAGCCTCCAAAGACTTGTCGGCAGACTCCTTTCGCTTGTCACCAATGGCGAACTCAGCGAGATAACGGTGGTAGTCGCCCTTCCTGTGATCCAGTCAGTCAGACACTCTCAGTATGCAAGGCTGAACAAACATCTTGTGGTAGAAAACCTTGGACTCTCCGCTCTTGGCGGAAGGAATCAAGTGCTTGTCCAGAACCTCAAGGATATCTTCGCAGATCTTGGCAAGTTCGGCCTCGATCTTTTGACGATACTCCTTGATAAGACCAACTTGAGATGAGTTGCCCTTGGATTCCTCCTTCTGCTCAATTGAGGTCACGATTCTCCACGAGGCACGACGCGCACCGATAACATTCTTGTACGCGACAGAGAGGAGATTGCGCTCTTCGACAGAAAGTTCTTGGTCCTCAGAAGCAACGGACTTCATGTTCTCCACCATTTCTAGACATATGTTCAGTATTCGTTGCCGCGCATTTGTTGGATTTGCTGGGTTTGCTGACCTTCATAACGTTCAGCCTGCTCAGCAAGCTTGGCAAGGTAGACAGAATCTTCGTAACCCATGATTGCGGTTTTGTGTGATTATCTGCAAGCACGTTGGTGTTAGCAAGGTGGCCTCGAAAATATTATAGAGACTGTGAAGCGGAGGCGGCTGAAAGTCTCCCAGAGCTAACGGCCAAGAGGTGAAGCGGTCTGGACGCCTATTCACCGAGGAGCATGCAAGCCCCCAGGACGCGGCGAATACCAAGTCGGCGATATTTGGGATCGCATTGATCCCCATATGTCGATGTTCACGTTGACAAGACGTTGTAGAAGATGTCGGAATCCAGAAAATGCCCCTCAACGTAAGGAGGGGCAGTCGGCAGGCGCCCCTTGAGCCATTTCTGTTCACCAAACCCAATCCTGGAACCATTCTCCGCGTTCCATGTATTAAGGAATAAGTCTCTCGCTTTCGCAGACGTTCAATCCCCGTGGATGGAGTGTTGTGCGATATCCATGGAATCCCAGGGAAAGAGATGACGAAATATAAGGGGTATGGGGAGCCTCACCGAACTTGAAAAGGGGTGTGTAGTCGTTGTACAAGGGGAGGAAGATGCTCGATCTTGAAGGAAGTGCTGTGTGCGGCGGGTTCTCGAAAAGTGTTTGTTGATGATCTCAAGAACGAGAAGAGGAGGTTAAGTCGTAGGCGGGACTGGAGAAGTTGCCTTTTGTCGCTAGCGCCAAATCGGTCGCTCCTGCAATTATTGTGCGCCGGGTTCTGGACTGACTGCAATGCACGGCACGGTACGGTACTGTTCTCGACGACTCGTAAAGGTGGATTGTGGGAGTTGGATGCAACGTGCAAGTGGCAAAATAATCAGAGTATTTATTGTGTTCTCTTCGTGTGTCAGGAGAGAGTGCTGAGGAAGGGTCGATTCCACGGGTCACAGAGTCAAGATGGTTCAAACTCGAGCGAAAGGGCAAGTCAGTCTATTTAAGGAGGCAGTTACGAGCATAATCCAATCCAACGCTCTGGCTTTCCCTCCCGAGGTCTCTCGTCCCCTTCGTCCACCTGTCCCATTGCAGGGCTGACAGAAGAGCGAGATCCTTGTGGTTTATGCTCTCGAGATTTCCCCACAACGGTCGCCTGACTGTGACACAATCGAAGGACGTCCCAAATCTCGTGCTGGTTTGCGGCTGATCATGCCAGTCATGCTTTCGCAGTTCGAGCCCGCCCTGAAAAGTGTCATGAAACCTGCTTGTTGATCTCAAGACTTGGGCTCTGAGTGGATTCCGATGTTGTGTTGTGGCAGTGCTGCCACGCAATGGAAGTGACACCAACGATTTCGCTGTGATATTTCAACTTTAATATGTACGGAGCCTCGAATAATTACTGTGACAGAAGTTCAAGCCCCGATTAACAATGACGACGATCATCACTGAGACCCATCACTCTTTCAGCCAAAAACGAAAGGGGGTGAAATGCATCATCACATGACTGATCACATTTGCCTACATTACAGCCATGAAAATCGGGCCACAACCTGGCTATTGTACGGTGACCAGGACTTGACTTTGATGGCCTGCCTGTTCTCCAACCACGACCCTCCATCATCTAGACAACCCCTGAGACCAGAGGTACAAAGCATAGCTTCCCCTCCAAAACTCATCCGATTCCACATCCAAATCCACGATCATGTACCGACAATCCATCTCAAGAGCTGCTCGCCCAGCACTTCGTTCATCCCTTCAATCCCGAGCTACCTTCTCAACCACCGTCCGAGCTATGGCTGGAGGTGATACTGGAGCTCCACGAACTGGCGGAGGTGCCCAAGGGTAGACTACTTCCCGGTCATTGCATATTGTATACCAGCGAGCTAATAATCTGTTCTTCCAATAGTGACGCATTCACGAAGAGAGAAAAGGCCAACGAAGATTATGCTATCCGCGAGCGTGAGAAGGAGAAGCTCATGGAGCTCAAGAAGAAGATCGCAGATCAGCGTGCACACCTGGACAAGCTCTCGGACCACATGTGAGATAAGACCAAGTTGTTGTATCCGGGAACGGGTTGGACTGACAATTGCTTCAATAGTGACGAACTTTCCAAGAGCTCAGGTGGCGAGCAAAAGTAAGTGTATTTTCGTGTGGTAGGAAGGATTTACGGTCTGGAGGATGGGAATGCTTGCAACGAGCAATGCTAAATGTGGCTGTTCATACAGTTGACGAGTTGAGGAAAGGAAGGGGAAAAACGAGTTACGATAGGTGATGCTGCTGTATACAAGTTTCGATGACTTTTGAAGCATATGCAAGGAGCTTCTGACATGCATATCTTCTTTTTTGGATTACTGTACAATGCATACATCGTTGTATGCGGCAAATATGAAAACCTCCACTCCAGGCAGGCTCTTGAAAATTTCAGGGCCAACATATGCTACCCTCCCAGTCTTGAGTACCAAGATCCCTCGAAATGTTCTTAACGCCAATTGACATGCATAAATTACCGCCCGGATCTGAAAGAGCGATAGAAAGACTCTGCAGCATCGCTTTCAGGACCATTATAGCCATTTGACCCAATGCTCTGACCCATCTTCTGCGCCTCGACGACCTTCGACTGCAAAGCTAATGCATTCTCATCGATCCATTGCAATTGGGTAAGGTGACTATTCAGGACTCTGACAATGTGTGAAAGCTAGAACGGTATTAGTATACACATAAGACGCTTTGCTTGGGACACTTACTGGGTCATCTTGCTTGCTTGTCTTGCTCAAGGTGTTGGATGCCTCGTTAATAGCTTCGATCATGCCACCAAGATTCTTGCCCATCTCATCAAGTCTCTCTGTCAGCTTCTCTGCGAGTTTGTACGTATTTTCGCGCTCCTGGTCTGGACCTTGAAGTGTCTCTCCTGGACCGACTTGACGTGAGTACATCTCATCGACATCAGCCTCGTATCTGTCAAGCCATTGGGCCAATTCATCTTGTTGGCTTTCAACATTTGACAATTGTCGCTCGATCTCCGTACTTTGTCGTTCAGCCTCGAAAGTACTCAGGTACAATTTCTGAATCTTGTCTCCGTTTTCCACCATCAGTCTATCCCAGGCTGCGACTTTAGTTGCCTGCTCTTGGAACTCCTTTTGGTACTTCGACAAATCAGAAGCCCACCGGGTGATGATCTCATCCATGGTCTTGTTCTTGAGACGTGTCAAATGTGGAGCCGGACCTGCAGTAGACGCGCCAAGGCCTGTAGTAGTACTTGGTTGGGCATTGGCAGTTCCTGATGTCGCAGGAGCAGCAGCAGTTGAGCCGGCTGTTGAAGATGGTTGAGTGGATGTGTTTGTGGCAGGTGCAGCTCCGAAGAGTGGTTTTGCTGGAGCTGATGTCGTGCTCGTAGCAGCTGGGGCGGACGTTGAAGATGAGGTATTACTACCCAAGCCAGGGAATAGACTTGGGGCCGGGGGAGCGTTTGATGTGGCATTGTTTCCGCCTAAGCTGGGGAATAAACTCGGGGTAGGGGTTGATGTGGAAGCGGGTGCAGTTGAGCTCGGGGCAGTACTTGTTGCTGGATTACCAAACATTAAAGGTGCTGACGAGCCTGGAGTTGCTGCTGAGCTAGCGGGAGTATTTCCAAACAATGACTTTGCTGGTTGAGCGCTCGTGCCTGCAGCACTGCCAAATATGTTTGGAGTAGATGTTCCAGATGTAGACTTTGGTGCAAAGAGGGTACTTGCTGGGGTCGAGGTGGAGGTAGGGTTTTGGGTAACGGGTGTGGATGCACTCGGGTTGCTAGGTGGGAAGCTGAAGGTTGGCGGCTTCGAGGTTTCCGGAGCACTTGTAGATGGTGTAGCAGAATTTGGGGGTTGAGAGGTTGCATTGCTGAATAGGCCAGAGCTAGGAGGCTTGCTTCCAAACATTCCACCAGGAGTTGCCCCTGCGGCGCCAAATAAGCCACTTGAAGTAGCGGGTTTCGACGTCTCAGCAGGCGTTCTGCCAAACATAGAGCCACCAGAACTTTGGCCTCCAAGATTGCCAAAGAGTGACTTCTGAGCTCCATTTGCAGGAGGAGGGCCTGCAGGCGTAGTGGAATTCGCAAAGGGTAACGGCTTAGCTGGAGTGGTTGCGCCGGTTGATGCAGTGTTGTTGCTTGAGCCTAAATTGAACAACGAAGAGCCACTAGATGGAGTGTTGTTCGCACCTCCAAACAAGCCTGGTGTAGCAGTTGCAGGCGCTTTGTTCTCGTTGCTTGCCGCCGGTGTCGATGATCCACTTCCACCTTGATTTCCAAAGCTGAAGCCACTTCCAAATGAGGGTGTAGATGTGCCAGCGGTGCCCGCATTCGAGGTACCCGGTGCTGCTGACGTTCCCGGAGCACCTGCAGGCTTTCCGAACATGCCTCCACCACCAGTAGAAGAGGTATTCGCAGTATTACCGCCGAAGATGGACGGATTAGAGGCTCCAGATGTATTTCCAAATAGACCACTTGATGTACCTCCGCCTGTACTCGCGCCAAAGGACCCAGCTGGAGTACCACTTCCACCTGCAGTTCCAAAGATGTTCGATCCTCCGGGCTTCGACGTAGCTGCTGATGCTGCGCCGAAAGGTGAAGAGGTAGCTGGGGTAGTTGAGGAACCAAACAGGCCGGCGGAGCTCGTCTGGGCAGGGTTTGATGATGATCCAAAGGGATTGCTACTTCCATTCCCGGTACCACCAGCACCGCTGGCCTGGCCAAAGGTGAAAGACATCGTGGTTGTGTGAGGGGGAAGTCGAGGAGGGGGGAGGAAGGACTGTTGATTGCCTAGTAGTATATGTTAGAGGGCTTATGCGGGGAAGTTTTGAGGGGACTCTGACTGCGCGTGGATTCAGATCGGAAGACTGAAGGTTAATTCAGCTACAGCAAGCTCTGATCTGAATTTGTGGATGCGGCGCATGAGCTGCACTGGTTGGATGTTTGAAGCGCGTTCTTCAAAGCTGGAGAGATAATTTTAGCGCGCCCGACGTGCAGGGGTTAACGTCTAGTAGTATCAAGAGAAGCATGTTCTCGCCAACTCTATCGAACAGCAAGAGGTCGTCCGGCTCATTCGGGCGCAGCCTTTTGTCAGTACATTTCTACTGTCTCAATCTACTGCTTTGACGTTCCCTGAGCTTCTGCTTCAATTAAAATGGCACAAGACGAGCCCGAAACTCTTGAGCCTCCTGCAAGGACCAGCATTGACGATCCAGGAGCCCACGAACTAGGTAAGATCCAAACGCACGCCTCAGACAGCACTTGTGCTAACAGGACTTGTGTAGAATCTTCAGATTCTGACGACCATTTCTCTGACGCTCAATCTGGTCTCGAGGCACCGTCCGGAGTCGAAACTCCCTTCATACCCCACACGCGAGTCGAGAAAGTCGATGATGAGGCACGATATGGCGAAGAACCTGGTACCGATGCATACAAAATGAGAGAAGCAGACGCATCTCCCGATGAGATAGAAATCGTGCCAGAGGCCCGCAGATCTACCGCCAGTCTGTCAATCAGTAGCCCTGCATCTCCCGGAGGACAGCCTATCCCAACGACTATCGTCGAGAAGGTAGACCCCTCAGAGCCCAGCCATGGAGAAGTTCCAGGAACTCTTGCCCACGACAAACGTCTTGCAGATGCTGTCCCAGATCTGGTTGTAAGGAGCAGTGACCGAAGCCGCTCTTCCAGCGTGCGGTCCAGATCTGGAAGCACTCCTGGGGACCTTCCAATTCCGACAACAAAGGTTGAGAGAATTGACTCCAAGCCCGCCCATGGAGAGGTCCCTGGTACTAAGGCATATGAATTGAGACGAGGAGATGCTCAGCCAGACATTGTGGAGGAAGTGGAAGACATTCCAGGTAAGAACATTTGCGTGTCTCTTGCTTCAGAGCCATTGACCGAATCAGGGTCGCCAACAGTGCCTGTTACTAGGTCCCCAATCGTAAATCATGCGAGACGGAAGTCCTCAGCGGCGGGCAAGAAGGGGGCGCCTGTTGCAACAGGTGACTACAACGAAGCAGAAGATGGGTCAGATGGCGGATTTGGAGATGATTTCGACGAGTTTGAGGAAGGAGAAGAGTTCGATGAATTTGGCGGATTTGATGATGGTTTTCAGGAATCAGCACCTGCTCCTCCTCCACAGTCTATACAGATAACACCCTCTTTTGTAAGTAGCAAATATAGAGCGTACAAACCTCTGCTATGCGTTTCCGCGACTGTGACATCTGCTGATAATTCCTAGCCTGTTTTGAACTTTGATGATCTCGATTCTTCAGAGGACGTCCAAGCCGCAACGGAGCCTTACATGAAGGCTCTCTTCCCACCAGATACAATCGACACCTCAGTCCTCCCACCCATCACAGCCGAGAACTCCATATTCTTGACCCCCCGAAGTGCATCTCTCTGGTCCCAGCTCGTCGCTCCCCCGCCCCTCCAGCCATCGAACTGGATCCGTTCTCGAATCCGCCGCTTATTCCTAGTATCACTCGGGGTCCCAGTTGACCTCGACGAAATCCTCCCGGCATCCAAACAAAAGAAACTCATCCTCCCATCCATGAACCTGAATCCTCCCTCGGGTTCGCCACGAAACTCCACAGACTCACGTCCCATCTCTCGTCTCAAGAACGGCGAGAACACATCCTCCACTTCCATAGATTCGCAAGGCAAACCTTCAAGATCCGATTCTAGGAGGAGGAAAGGACCGCCTCCTGCTCCGCAACTGGATCTGGTGTTTGCGAGACAGCTGTGTACTATCACAGATGAGGCATTAAATGGGCTTACGATTGAGGAGTTGGGTGTGCATGTGAAGAAGTTGGAGGAGATGCAAGGCACGGCGAAGGAGGTGCTAGAGTATTGGACGAAGAGGACGGATGAGAAGTTAGGTGATAGGGAGGCGTTCGAGGGTGTGATTGAGAATTTAGTGAAGCATGCTAGGAAAGTGAGGAAGTAAGGTAGATGGTCAGGAGGAGATAATATTAAACGAAGAGCCTCTTATTCCGCTATTTATTCATTACAATTACTGCTATAAACAAGTGACTGATATGTAGACGTAGCGCTCAAATTATCTTCCAGGGAGGTTCCTGTTCGTTTATCATGCATCACAACGAAACCCCGATAATAGGCCCTTGATGAAGGATAGACAAGGTCACCAGTATATTATTCGATCTCGCATGGACAGTAAGCGTTGGCAAAAGGTATTTGAAGGCTAGCCGCAAGTATTGGCAATACGTGCATCTCTGATCATACAGCGACAGTCATAGAAGTTACACGATCTGCCTTGATTCTAGGCAATAGGTCGCACGGGGAGGACGAGCTAATTTTTACCAATTAATACATCCTATTGTTCATAATCTGTGCATATCGCGCCAATTCAGGTCCATCGTGCTCAAATCGAATATTCATCTCGCAAGTGGCAGGTAAGATGCAAATAAATGTCCATCCATCTGAAGTCCGCTGTAAAATAAGCATTTCCCGAGACGAAGTCGCATGTAGGCGTACATTAGACACAATACAGCAAAACTTGTAAATCGCCGAGAGATTTGTAAACGCAAAAGATAGGTTGCAACATGTTGAAAAGAACACGCCAGCACGTACGCAGAATATGTTGAGGACGTACATTCGATAGCCAGTCTCGCACAGGCAGCAAGCCTCCGAAAAGAGTCTAAACTTTTGAGTGCAAAGATGGCTTTTTTGGTAAAAACAACGTAACTGCGCAACGTTAAGAAGGAAAAAATAGGCGTGCTCTAATAAGCATATCATAGTGATGAATCCCTCGCATCCAGCTAAGCCCATCGACGATAAACCTCGCGTCCTGCAAACAACCCCATGCTGTCACCCTATAGCTCAACGACACCTGGAAGAAAAGAAAAGGAGGCAAAGCCATGCATAAGGCACCCGCACAACCACAACCATTCCCTGCCCACAGATCGACCCGACGCCCGATACAAGCGGCAAAGAGAAGCCATGCGAGACGAACCCCAGAGGAGAGTACATGTTGTAAGTAACGAGGAAATGAAAAGCAGCGCATGTTAGACCCTTCGTGATCGCATGAAAAGGAGACATCTAATGCACTTTTTGTACATGGGCATCATGGAAAATGCAGATCCCCACCCATCCGATACTTTTGAAGTAACGCTAAGAGGAGAAAAGTTATCCAGGCATTGGACGCGTAGAAGATAAGCCATTAAAGGGCAAGGTTCAAGTGCAGAAAGACGCCATGATCGCTATCAAACTCCTTTGCGGGACACGGAAAATGCATGCTTTTACTGCTGAGAAGTTAGTAAGATCTAGTTCAGAGAGGAATATGAGGGGCCAAGATCACTCACCTGGAGAGGCTGGAAGTTTCCATATGGGTTTCCTTGCGGTGGCATGCCCATAGAGGAGTATTGTGGTGGAGGGGGAGCAGGGCGGTATGGAGTACCAGCTGGTCCAGAGTTGTTTTGAGAACGCCCCCAAGACAGACGGACCCGAGAGTTGCCGATGGGGTAGCCTTGCATTTGGTTGATGGCCATCTCAGCAGCATGGCGTTGAACAAATTGGACGAAGCCGCAGCCTTTTCCTGGTGGGATCTTGACATAGGTGATTTCACCAAAGCCTTGGAAGAATGAGCGGAGCTCATCCTCAGTGACGTAGCCGGACAGACCACCAACGAAGACCGTGGTGTTGTTGGGGTCAGTGAATTGGTTCATGGGTTGAGGAGCACCATAATAGCCGAGAGGGGGAGGGGCACCCATGCCGTACATGCCCGGGGCAGCCATTTGACCACCTCCCCCACCACCCATGCCTCCTTGTTGTTGCATCGGCATTCCAGCGGGACCACCACCACCTGACTTATTCTTAGGAGTAGCAGTGGAGATTCTCATAGGTCGATTGCCGCAGTAAACACCTTGCATCTCAGTAAGAGCTCGTTGTTGATCTTGCTCATCGGCAAAGCGGACAAATCCATAGCCTCGTGACATTCCAGAGATGGGATCAGTCATGATCTTGGCAGACTTGCAGGATGGGAAGCGTGCTTGGAAAAGAGAGACCAAGACATATTCGTTGACCTCTGGGCCAAGGTCGCCGACGAAGATAGAGTACTCGGGGCCGCGATCATCACTATAAAGTGTAAGCTTCTGGCTCACCAGGCGCAATAAGCAGGGGGTTGGAGGAATATGAACCGAGATTCTGACCGTCTATCGGCTAGACCACCACCGGATGCCCAGTTGAGCTTGAAAGGGCGAGAGGTGTTGGGGATCATAGAGCCGTTCAATGAGAGAGCCTTGGCGGCGGCAGCCGGGGAAGAGAAATCGATGAAGCAGTAACCGGCGTTGCTAGATAGTGTCAGCGAATTTCGAGGCGTTGTGGTATGGTTAGATGCTCTTACCCTGAGAACTTGTCGCGGATCATTTTGACGTTGACAGACTCGCCCATGCCGAACCAAACAGATCGGATGAAGTTCTCGTCAATCCACGGCTCGAGTTCTCCCATCCTAGCAAACAAGTAGTCAGCATCATGGCAACACCAGAGGCTCTTGAAGCGCGTTGTGCATAGAGCGTTGAGTTTGATTGTGGCTAGACTGCGACCGTGGCGACTCGCGCAATCTGAAGCCGATGAGAATAGGCACGGGCGGCCTTCATAGCTACTGTCGCGAGGACAAGCTGCTGATAGGTTGCGCGCGCGCAAACTATACAGGAGATTGCGCGAGATCTAGAGCAGAGGATGGAATGTAGTGAACTTACCATAGAGTGGTCTTAGCATCCCCACTGACACTGCCTCCAGCGCCCTCAGGACCACCTTGCTGCGCGAAGGGGGCTGGAGAGCCGCCTTCTTGGCCAGGCTGCTGTTGCATACCCTGTTGAGGTTGTTGCATGCCCTGTGGCGGGCCTTGCTGTTGTTGCATGCCGTTGCCATTGTTCTCCTGTTGGAACTGGCCTTGCTGGTTGGGATCGTACTGGAAAGACATTTTGTCTGAACGATGAAGACGCGCTGAATGTGAGGACGGGTTTACAAAAGTCTAGAATGAATTTGTTCGTGTAAAGTTCGAAGGTAGAGTGGATAAAGTTGTTGTTGATAAAGTTCGAGTTCGAGGACGAAATAAATTTGAGAGACCTATATATCCATTCACTGCGGTTAGCGAGAGCTCTCGAGTCATCTGATTCGCACTAGTGTGGCGGGTGAGTATGGCAGACCCTCGTAAAGACGAACGTAGACCCCAAGATCAAGAACAGAAGGAGAGATCGACAGATGTAGCAAGACGACAGTATGCTTCTGAAAGTGAAGTGCTGAGGACGTGATGTGTGCTCTTTGAAGCTGTCCCCGATGCAGATGGAAACTGGTACCAGTGTTGGTTGAGGTTGTCGAAGCAGGCAACTGCAGTAGAACCGGCACTTGAAAGGCTCAGCAAGGCTGCACAATAACAAATGAGGTTTGCAAAGTTGACGTGATGTGGGCACCTTGTAACTCTCGTGGTGCTTCTATTGGGAGAAATGGTCGCAGAGAATGTCTGGAACAAACACACTCTTGAAGAGTAGGAAAGGATGACGAGCAGCAGATTTAAGCGTTTATATCATAAGCCTCAAATCAGAGCACGGCGGACAGCAACGACCCGTAGTTGATAACGATCATGACGTCGCCGCAGACTTGCTCAGTGATCATAAGGGTCCAAATTTGCATGGTCAATAGGTAGCACCACAAGGTGGTAGCAGCAGCAAACCGCACAGCAAACATGCGTAACACACCAGATATACAAACGGGGCAAATGATGTCTCCAAGCAGTGCAGATCAATATCAAGCAACGTGCCACAAGAACCTGCAAGACACGCAAAGTAGGAAAGACCACAGCTCGATGCTGACCAGGAGGCTCCAGCAGCCAGGAACACGTATACATTCGCAGGTGAGTGTGAACGACTGCAACACTAAAGCTTCAAAGAGACTCGATAAGTAATGGCAGATTTTGGGAGCAGTGGTTGTTGATGGCAAGTGTGTTGAGATACTGCCAGCATCGCAGTGCTGGGGTGGGAGTAGCTCGCTGATTGCCCTTGACTTCTCTCGCCGTGCAGAAAACATCAAAACAAGGCAATGCCATATCCCCCACAAAACTCCGAATAAGCACTTCCTCTATTTCAGCACGAAAAGTGAATATACTCTTGATGTTCAACCGGATTCCCGGCGACAGAAACACGTTGATTTGGTGAACTTTGGCGTTGTAGATGCCATTCGCGCGTCTGGACAACCACATACCAGTGGCAAGGGATCTCCAGTGCTCGATAAGAAGGCCTTCAGTGCGTGGCAAGGATGAAAATACTACCCGACTACGTGTAATTACGTCTCCTAATCCCAGAGGCAATGGGGTGTCTGCTAATGTGCGCCCAGGCCAGCTCCAGCTCGATGGACGCCAGCGTCGACAGCTAAGCCATTGTTTACAGTACCGACAGAGCCTCGAATCGCCCGAGAATTGCAGTCTGCTTTGGGGATGACAAACAGCAACAATTGAAACAGAGAATAGAGCTTTTTTGGAAATTCAAGGACGAGCACCGCGCGAAAAGCTCTCCGGCTTGTGTGAACTGTTGATCAGGGACAAGGACCGCTAGTTGAGAGGCCTTGAAAGATTCGAAGTACCACCCACCAGGCAAATGTAGTCTAGAGACTTTTACACTACGAGTCAATGCGCTGATAACCATAGTGGCAGGAAATTCGACGAAACTCCTCTGTGACTCAGGGGAGAAGCACCACCACTTCAGCCAACATTGGGCTTCATCTTCCATAGCGGAATACGACCCGAAGTCTTCCTCATACATGTATCATAACCATGCCAAATGGCGAAAACATAAACAAGAACGCAAATACGAACGCAATTAAGATCAGGAATTTGTCCAGGGAGTCTCGCCTTGCAAACCCCCTGGATAGTCGCTTGGCAGATCAACATCCGCCTCTCGCAGAGATATAGAGCTGACACTTCTCCAATAGTGCAAGGCACACCCGTTACAGCCTACTTCCTCGGAGTTAACTCCTTGTGCATTCACGAAATTCAACCAATTCCGTGTAGGATCCTCAACCAGACATTTGGTGACAGCATATCGAACCAATGCTACTCTCGACTTCGATTCGGTGGAGCAAGATTCTTCAATATTGTCGCAAAGCGCTACTATCTTAGACATTCCAATTGGAGTGCTAAGTGTAGCTATGCAACAGCACCTAGACAGCGGAGTTGACATGGATGAAGGGCTTTTCGTCTGCCATGCCTGTATAGCCACACAGGAAGGACTTCATGTATGCGAGCAAACAAGTAAGACACCTCCTCTACAACATCGTTGCTCCATCGCAATCTCTCAAGGGTCTGCCATCTCGTGTATTGGGGCTCACCTCAGATATTTAGGACCAGCTCGAAGAAGATATCCGACCTAACCTTCGTAATATTCGTTACGTGTATCGACAAGCAGTCCAACGCAAGACCGTGATCGTATTGAGTCGAAGGATATGACAAAGTTTGCACCTGCAAAAAGTTCGAGAGCGAAAGGGCGTCAATGATGGTGGAATTCGCTGGAAGGAATCGCTGAGGATGACTCCAAAACTGGAAGCAGAACCACAATTGTCAGTCAATGGTTTTCAGAACGAAGAATAGAGAAGAAAGTATGCGGATTGGCGAGCAGAGGAGGTGTTGTGTTCTGTTGAAAAGCTTTGCGCCGAGCTTGACAGCAAACGCACATCCGGACGACCAGCAACGAAGGCTAGCGACCAGCTCCGATGCGCCAGCACCATGAAAGCTATGCTCGGAATGCAGGCTTCCATCAACGTGCGGCCATGCCTTCAGTGCTTGCCCTGGCGACAATAGCTGTGGTCCCGGGAGGGCATAGCTAGCTGATGAGGGGTTGTGCTGAGATTGAGCCTCCATCGCGCAGATGCGGACCAGTTACGCGCAAAGATCTTCTCTCAATCGAACAAACGGCTGCACTTACGAAAACTTGAGGGATTCCGATGGGAAGCTGCAAACTCGAAAACGCGGTGACACGGAAGGACACGAGGACCGAGATATCGACAAATACAATTGACGCAAAGCAGACGGACGAATCGTAGGTTCGAGGGCGGTGGTGATGGTGGTGGTGATGTAGGAGGGAGGTGGGTGGGTGAGAAGAGGAGAAAGAAGCGGAAGGAGGGGGACACTGAGCTACTGTACTAGCACCCTAACTGTGAAAGTCTAAAGTATGGTGCGTAGTGTGGTGTAGTGTAGTGTAGTGTAGTGTAGTGTAGTGGTGGTGCAGACTTCGCTCGTCTGTTTGCAAAGCTAAGGGGAGTAGCCTTGGAGTTCGGAAGCAGATGACAGGCAGTGTCTCGCGCGCAGAGGGTGAGGGTGAGGGTGAGGGTCACTCGGGATATTACTCGATCACTATTATCACTCATTGTTCGTCCACGGACACCTTCACAACCCACACGCAGGTACAGACACACCGGCGTCCATGGTCTCTCTTCTCTCTCGCTCACTGGGCCGTCGCCGATTCTCGCCGTTGTCTCTGTCAGGTCCAGTTCATGTCACTTCCATTCAGCTTGGCTGGCGCAGGTTCCGCTTATTCCTAGGTAAGGGCCCAGCAGCGTGCGAGTGCGCGAGTTAAATTTTAGTTTAGTGGACTTATGGCCGGGCCACGGCCTATAACAACGACGCCTGGGGGCACGGTATGGTGTGGATGAGGATGAGGATGAGCATGAGCATGAGCATGAGGGTCCTGTGAGATGTTCTGCGATGCGGTGTCTTCGGATCCAGCATTTGAGCTATGCAGGACGCTCGCTGGCTTCTGAGCAGAAAGCGGGACAACACGAGGAGAATAGTTCCAGGAGGGGAGGGCTGATGATCGACGACCAAGCCCTTTTGTGTCCAACCTGGCGAGAGGCTTTTCCAAATCGACCAGGCCAGGGCCCCCGTCCTTTTGCCGTTTCGACCTACCATGGGTGCCGTATACAGACGAGGAGGAGGGTCCAGTGAAGCTCAGGGCCTCGCTACATCGACAGCTATCTCGAGAAGGTGGAAAACGGTGCTGGCTTTCTCAGGCAAAAAGGGGTTTGGGACCGGACGTCCATTTGAGGTGCGGGAGATTTAGAGTTGGAAGTCACAGCAGACATTTGACCTCATCCTCTCCTTGACCCCCGCCATGACGACGAAATAATCGGCAAGATCATCGGATCTGGCCAGAGTTTTCACCACTCAACTCGGCCACATCACCAGCGACTGTATTTGGCATGAAAGTCCCGGTCAGACTGATTGCCGGCCATCTGATTGGTAAGTCGGATCAATTAGACGTCCAGAAGCCTCACGGGTTGCATCTGGCTTGAGGACAACAGCTCGTTTGGTAAGATTGAATTGATCAAAAGCTGCAGGTACCTCATGCAGAGCATCCGGATGCAGCTCGATGCAGCAAGTGGCACTGGGAGAACATGGATATTTATGTCCAGCAAGCGGACGATATTTGCTTGAAGCGGTCTTTTCTTCTGTCATCTGTTCCGCTTCTGAACAGGATCCATATCATGGGACGCCGATGAGTGTGAAACAGCCTTTAAAATTCCAAGGCAAAATGTCCAATGATTCTGAGACCCTCGATCCCTGGGCACCTGAAGGAGCTGGAGCGCATGGTCGATATGTTTCATTTTCGTGCTCGTGCACCAGCTATTCGAAGATCTCGCCTTGCTCACTTGCTCGTGGCTGCCCTGTAGGGTTCAGCAAGCTTTTTGGTCAAAAGTTTTATGAAAGGGTTTTCGACCCAGGTGCCTTTCCATCCCAACATCTCGACTTGACTGAGCAAATCTCAAAGCATCACAACCTCTTCTCCGTTTCATCGGAGGCCCGGTGGCTTTGTGCTGCGACTGCACTTGCACTTACCCGCTCTCTTGCTGTCCGTAGTCCCAAGATCCAGACAGCGATGGCCTCGATTTGACGCAACTATTGCGTGCATGAGAACGCCAACGTCGGCAACTCATTCGCTCACCAAATCGCCGGACTGCTGCGCGGATATTTCGTCTGATTTGTTGACCAATGTACGCGATTCAGCACCTCTAGTAGTACCACCACTCTCGACAGGCTTGATACTGGTATCGTACAGCAAGTACGAGGGGATGATAGGCTGAGAGAGAAGCCAGCAATGACGGCTTATAAGACCGAGTATACAGACCTGGTATTGAAGTGGTACTGATTATCCAATCAACCAGGTCCTCCCATCTACGGGTCCCAAAACTTACAGCTCAACATGCAAATCAAACCCCAACAAATGTACCCATACGATCTCGATGTCGGCCGGAGTACATACCCCTTTGCCCCTCCCCCTCATCCCTTACATGACCGGTCACATTTGGCCTCGCAAACAAGTCCCAGCCTGGGGTTACACAAGATAGATAAATTAATTCGGATCTTGTGACCGGGTCGTTCCGTGTACGACGCATGTTCAAGTGTGAAGCTTCGAAATGCGGGAAGAAGCAATGCAGTGACTACCTCGAGACTGATACTTATCTATGGAAACATTCTATAGGTGTGTAAAGTCGTGAAGTGACGGATGTCACATTTCACACCAACACCAATACCAACACTAACATTACCACTTTTCAAATGACTGTCATGTGCCAATGAAAAATCATAACCAAATCATGTCCTTTTCAATCTCATAGCATCTTCATACCCATGCTGTAGTTCATTCTGCGTAACCAACCTATGCCGTATCCAACCACATTGTTTGCTCTTGAATAACGTGTGGATGGTTTTGGGGCATCGATATCTGAATTCATAACTGATGTGCCATGCCATGCCCAACCCTAGGCTTCTCATACTTCCAACAACCATCATTCGTCCTTGCCAGTAATCCTGAACATCTATAACACTTCTTCGGCCATATTATCCTTCAAGTCAAACAATGAGTGAGGAACACAATCCCAAGAAATCGAGACGTTAAGTTCACATGCTCTCAAAGCACCTCGCTAGATCATTCATCCCATCAGTCCCAGATGAGGAAGCTAAATCCTTACAACAGAATCTTCATGAACTTAGACCAAGAATCCCAAATTCAGCGGTACATTTCAAATGTGCTGACATCCTTCGTTTCAATCCACCTCATCAAGACCACAATGCGTGAAGATATGCACGTCCCCGATTTGCAGAATAGGTGAGAGAGAGGTCATACTTATCCGGTGCTCCAGCACCCATTATCATCAACTCCATTGTATCTTCAACCGTCCTTGGATTTTAAGATAAACAGTAAAGGTCATAAGCTACCTATCTAGCACTCCCCAACTCCCCAACTTAACACCTTCAAGTTGATGATTACAGTAAACTCTCCTTCGAATCCAATCAAGACCATCATGAAAAACACTTTACTTTCCTCTCCAATCCTAAGTACACTACTTCACTCCTCTTACCCCAGCCCCAGCCCCAGCCCCAGCCACAACCGAAGCAGATGCAGATGCAGAAGCAGAAGCAGAAACATGAGCAGAGCTACACCCCAAATCCTCCACTCAGAACATGATCCAGACAAACCTCCTAAGACAAGATAAACATCAACAACACTATTCAATCTATCAACATTCTGAGAGTTTCCGGTTATCGAGAAGATATAAAACAACATAGCATCCCTTCAAGTCCGTTCCGGGTACCGACCTTCACCATTCTCGTCATTCTCGTCATTCAAAATATGATCTATCAAAGCTCCAGAGCCCAAGTTGTCAAAGCCAGAGAAAGATAAGGTTCTCGTGGAAGTTCTCTCTTCATACAATGCAACACACCTCAGATTATACCATTTTAATTTCAAGCTATCAGAAAGATGTTGAACATTTCGAAGTATCTTACTCCAACAACGTGATGACTCTCGTACAACAATCTCCATATCACAAATAATTGAGTTACAAGAACCTGGATTATGAACTTCGTCCTCCGTATGTTTTACTTGAAAGATACCACAGAAAAGCTAGACTCGAACCTACATTCTCTCAAAGTCCTACTTGAAATATACGATCGAGATATTTCTCTCTATCATCTAGTCAACTACGGCCTATGATCAAGCGTAATGCCCTGCCTGCATTTGTCGTAGACCATGTTAGCGAGAAGAAACAGTCTCCGTTCCCAACTCAAATACCAGTAGGCCTTCCAGGAAAACATCATGTCACTACTCGAGGCTACAAACAAGATCACGCATTCACGATAAGATCAAAGAATGAAAGAGAATTCGTCAATTTCATGACCTCATCTCATGTATCTAGCTCAACTAACATAGCGTAGCGACCCTCATGCCATGTCAAGCCAGTGAGTAATACCACTTCCCCTACGCTCATCTAGCGCTTCCATCTTCACACCTCAGCATCGCCTCTCCTAGCTACCGCCAGATAGGAAAGTGGAGAAAGATGCACAAAGGCCAATAAGTTTATAAAGAGAACCCTCAGCTTCGGCCAGATCGAAGGAGTTCCGCAAGCCATGATTGGAAGAAAATCAACAAGAACCAGCACTCGAAACGCTCCTCAATATGCAATGAAAATATCAATCGGAAACTCAGGCAATTCAACAATGAGACGAAAAACCAGCGCGGACCTTGATACACCATCCGCAAACGACAACGCTGTTTCCATGTGCATGTGCCATAATGTCCCTTGCCTTCCAAACTCCATGCCCAGAAGAACGCCGAACGATTTGAAGAAAATCTCAAGCCCAAATTTCAAGATGAATGTACAAGATCCGAAGTCGAATCTTGAGTCTCGCGATGGTGGTATCTAAAGGAGAAGACCAAAGGAGCAGCACGTTGTACTGCGACGAAGAGAAGTCGGGAGTCGAAATTGTGTCTAGCTACTATGCGCGCGCATGAGAAGCTATACAAGCTTTAGCATGGACTTCATTGAACAGGTTATGGGATACGTACTCTTGCAAGAGGATCATCTTGATCGGCAGTAACAATGGCCGGACTTTCTAAGCTGCCGTGGCTGATTGGACCCGTGGTCGTCAACGCTCGAGGTTCAATTGGTGGGCGGAGCATGGAACTACCTGGACTTGGGCCTGGGCTAGCGGCTCCGTTTGAAGTGGGTGCCTTTGGTGTCTCATCCTTTGCAGAAGTACGAACGTCTCGACCCTTCTCGAGTAGAGCACCACCAAGTGTGGCACACTTTAGGATGGTTTGGATGAGATGGTTTTGCTTCAAAGGCTTGGACAGGTACTCATCCATCTGTGCTTGAATGCATCTCTCCCTATCACCAAGCATAGCATGAGCTGTAAGAGCGATGATTGGTGTTCGTTGAGTTCCCAAGCTTCGCTCATACTCTCTGATCTTGGCAGTAGCTTCGAATCCTCCCATGATTGGCATTTGCACGTCCATAAGAATAACATCGTATCTCTTCTCCTTGATAGCGTCAAGGGCTTCCTGTCCATTTCCGACGACAGTGACGACGTGATGGTACTTCTCCAAGATCTTGACAGCCAAGCGTTGATTGACAATATTATCTTCTGCCAGAAGGATGTCAAATGACTTTGTGTTATCAGCGAGCGACGGCGCAGCTCTGTTCTCCAAGGCCGGAATCATGCCATTGCCAAGATCGATGGTTAAGCATGGAGTCGTCATGTACGAGGTGATGCCGAGATCGAGTGCTGACTTGAGGCTAACGTGCACGACCGGAGCGAGAAGGACTATCGGGATGTACTTGAACTCGTCAATGGATCTCATGCGTCGGGCGGTCTCGATCGAGTCAACAATGATAACATCGTACGAGGAAGCGACCTTCGAACCGCCTCCAGTCAGATTGATATTCTTCTCGGAATCAACCACGACGGGCATAAGACCAATTTGCCTAAGCATAGCAATGATCTCCTTGCCATGGCCGGTCTGTCCCTTGTCGATGAAGAGCACATTGTGGCCTTGGTAAGGCTTGAGCTGCTTCTCGATAAAGCTGATGTCGGATGTTGCAAGGCGAACGGTGCAAGTGAAGAAGAACGTGCTGCCTTTGCCGTATTGACTCTTGACCCACACATCACCGCGCATCAAGTTGACCAATCGCTTGGAAATGGAAAGACCCAGGCCAGTACCACCAAATTTCCTGGTCATGGAGCCGTCGGCTTGTTGGAAGGTGTCGAAAATCAAATCAAGCTTATCTGCCTGAATACCAATTCCGGTGTCGGAGACGGAAAACTCAATGGCGTACTCATTGGGAGCGCATTGGTCTTGTTCAGCCTTGCGGATCGTCAAGGATACCTCGCCATGCTCGGTAAACTTGATGGCGTTACCAACCAGATTGAGGATGACTTGACGCAGACGGAACGAATCTCCAACAACGTGATCAGGGACAGAGCTATCGACGCGGTAGGTCAAGTCCAAGAATTTCTCGTTGGCTTTGACAGCTAGGGTCTTGAGGGCGTTGAAGACTGTGCCACGGAGTGTGTACGGGATTTCTTCCATGACCATACGATTGGCCTCGATCTTCGACAAATCGAGAATATCGTCGATGATTGTCAACAAACTATTCGCCAAATTATGCACGATGTTCAACATCTCACGCTGGTACTGGGTAAGGTCGGTGTCCAGAGTGAGCTGCGTCATACCTATTACACGGAGTCAGTATACTTCTTCCAGCACCATTCAGGAGCAGAAGTGCATGTCTTACCAATGATACCGTTCACTACAGAAAATTGAAGATTAGTATTAAATTTCTCCTAAACAGAGACAAGCGAGAAAATCAAACCGGCTCGAAAGCCGCTAGACAACAGAAATGACAAGGGAGACGAAGGAGTTTTTTGCTTACTGGGAGTTCGAATCTCGTGAGACATGTTCGCCAAGAATTCGGATTTCGTTCTATTTGCAAATTCGGCAGCTTCTCTGGCAGCAGTGTTTCGTTGAATGGAATCTCTCAGGTTGAACACCATCTGGTTGATCTTGCGCTTGAGCTCATCCATTTCTCCAGATGCCTCAACCGTGATCAGCTTGGTGAAATCGCCATCCGTGGCCGCGTTAGTGATATCCCCAAAAGCGCGAACTTGAGCGGTCAAATTCATGGCCATAGTGTTTACATCTAGGGAAGAGTCAGCAAATGCACGCACGCACAATGGGTGCCCAGGGGGTGAGGCGTGGGTACGGATTCTTACCAGTGGTGATCTCCTTCCATCGTCCACCGATACCAGCGACATCAGCTTGGCCACCCATCTTGCCGTCGACGCCCACATCCTTTGCTACACGTTGAACTTCATTAGAGAAGATGCTCAGCCTGTCTACCATGTTGTTGATCGTCTCCTTCAAGACCAAGATTTCTCCTGCTGCTTCAACCTCGATCTTCTGGCTCATGTCGCCGTTTGCGATAGCTTGGGTGACAGTCGAGATACCTCGCACCTGCGACGTCAAGTTACTTGCCATCGTGTTCACATTCTCTGTCAAATCCTTCCACTTTCCTTCCACATTGTCGACCTGGGCCTGGCCACCAAGCGTACCGTCTGTACCGACTTCTCGAGCGACCTTGCTGACTTCGAATGCGAATGTGCCGAGGCGGTCTACCATGGTGTTGATGGTATCCTTCAAAGACGCGATTTCACCTTGTACCTCGACCCCAATCTTCTTGGTCAAATCACCCTTGGCTACGGCGGTTGTGACCTTTGCAATTTCTCGTACTTGCGTGGTCAAATTCATTGCCATTCCGTTGACATTCTCAGTTAGATCGCGCCAGGTGCCTTCGACGTCATGCACAGTAGCCTGGCCACCAAGCTTGCCTTCAGTTCCGACCTCCCTAGCAATCTTTGTAACTTCGCGTGCGAACTGCTGGAGTTGGTCCACCATGGAGTTGATGGTTTCCTTGAGTTGCATGATTTCGCCCTTGCATTCTGCCTTGACTTTTTGAGTTAGGTCTCCCTTTGCAACGGCGGTAGTAACCATTGCAATGTCTCTGACTTGTGTAGTGAGGTTGTTGGCCATAGCGTTGACGTTAACGGTCAATGTATTCCACATGCCCTTTACTCCTTCGATTTCGGCCTGTCCACCTAGAATGCCTTCCGTACCGACATCACGGGCTACGCGAGTGACTTCCGCAGCGAAAGTGCGAAGCTGGTCCACCATGGTATTGATGGTCTGCTGGAGTTGGAGGATCTCGCCTTGGGCAGGTCTCTCGATCTTTTGAGTAAGGTCTCCATGGGCAACGGCTGTTGTAACGGAGGCAATTTCTCGTACTTGATCTGTGAGGTTCTGTGCCATGACATTGACTGGGACAAGTCAGCGATCTGCTCGTCGTCTACTCAAGCTCGAGATGTGAGAAGGCATATGATGTGAACGAAATTACGTTAGGCGTATTATACAATGCAGAAACATACCATTGTCAGTCAATTCCTTCCAAGTACCGTCAACACCCGAAATTTGTGCCTGGCCACCAAGAATGCCTTCAGTTCCGACCTCTCTGGCAACACGGGAGACTTCGCTTGAGAAGATCTGTAATTGGTCCATCATGGTATTGATAACCTGCACTCGGATTAGATATTCTGCGGATCAAGACCTGGGGTTGAATAGTGCTGCTTACTCTCTTGAATGTAGTAATTTCAGGGTCCATCTCTACAGAGTGGATTTGAACCTTCTTGCTCAGATCGCCTCGAGCTACAGCGGTGATGATCTCTCCAATCTCTCGCAAAGCTTTCTGGAAAGCCTCATTGGCTTGCTGATGCTTCTTGAGCTCACGTTCAAGAGTCGCAACACGCTTGGCCTCGAATTGGTTGATCAAGTGCTGCTGGTGTTGTGCCTGCTCCTCCATCTTTGCTTCAATGGCAGATTGCTTCAGCTTTCCGTTCTTGATTTGCTCCGCCTGATCAACAATCTCCTGTTGTAATGTCTCAATAAGTTCGTCGTTGCTGAGTTTTGGAAGCTTTTGTGGACGCTCTCCTGTCGAAGAGTTATCTCGAGGTGGCAGCGAAGACGAGTATTGGTGGTTTCGTATGGCGGAGTGCTTCGAGGAATTTCGAGATTGGCTGCCCGTGAGGACATCCGCGAATGCTGAGGGTGCGCCGGTCTCGTTAGGAGTGTCAGGAAGGTTGTGGTTGTTGACTGTGCTTGCTTTTGCTTCCAGATTTTGCACTCTTGCAACCAATGCAGCAATCTCGTTCTCAAAGGCGACCTTGGCTGGCGTGTCCGTCCCTGGGAGTCTGAAGCCCGAGTTTTGAGCTGTTGGATGGGGGAAATTGGCAGAGACACCGATATGTTGCAGGACCGCCGTCGCGGCTGCAAGTGTCGATTCTTGTGCCATGATGATAGTTTACGCAGCTAAGCTGCCGGATCTTAGGTTGAAGGGGAGCCTAACAAGGAGGCATGAAGTCTGGTTGTGGGTTTGTAGAAGGTATAGGTTCAGGCTGGGGTTGCGAGTACAAGAGCCTGTTCGTAATATTAGAGGGGTTTCCAATGTTGCTCGCGGGCAGCATGAGGTCTGCGATCGCAAGAGACGAACAAAACAGTTATGAGCGTGAAGCGCAACAAACCTCCAGATGAATCGTCAGGCGTCGAACTTCAGGCTTTCTTGGGCGATGAATGTCGAGGACGACGATAAAGCTTTCTCTTCCTGCTCTTCTCCACCTGGCTCTAGCGTGTTGCCGACTTCCCGGTCAAAGGCAGGTGCAAAGGGTAGCACAAAAAGACCAAAAGGAAGGAGGTGCCTTTCGCAACGTCAGTAAGGAATGTGTATCTTTGTCGCTGAGCGGATGCCCTGGATCATGGATGAATGGTTGTTGCAGAGGCAAGTTGCGTGGACACCTTGAGAATTCGATACAGAGTACAGTACAGGAGCACCCGTTACGAGATGCGGTTTAGAGCAACTTTAGACACTATTCGACGGCTTTTTGCACCTCACCTCGCAAGATCAATTAAGTGGGCTGGCGCTTGACGGACGCTGGGCGGCGCTCAAAGAGGGATAAAGGAGACAAGGGGCAGAACTTGGTGAGGGCCGTGTCCTACCCACGCAGATGAAATTGATAGGAAGTGCAGGGGACCGGCTTGAGAAGGGATTGTGGTTGACTGTGGTTGCGCCCGGCCAATGGGATCACGCGTCGATGATGACGGGGCGCCCTTCCGACATGGGGCAGACACCCACAGAGATAATGTCCCTCTCACTCTGCCTCTCTGCCTCCTTGACCAGCCGAATCACCGCTGTGCCGAGTCGGGGTCACCGTCGTGGTCCAATCCATTGATACTGGGCGCAAGGAATGTCGGGGTTCATCCTGTAGCCCAGAGGCTGAGAAGTAAGTACACTTTGGAGCGCCCAGGACCAGCTTTGTATATTCATTGCAGAATAACGTTCAAGATGCGTGGGCAACGCTGACTGGCTCAGAGGCCGGGCAGTCAAGGCAAGCAATGAATGAATGAATGGGCTGTTGACAGCGAGCTGGTGCCCCTCTCTGTTCATTCCTCTTAGTGAGATCTTTGAAATGAATCGTGCACTAGTTGGAAATACGACCCAACAGTCAGGGATGGCCCGCTGAGATTTCAAGGACGAAGGACCCCTATTCTCATGTTTGATATCTTGAACTTCAAGTCACCGCTTCCCCAGACAAGCTGAAGCAGAAGTACTCAGCCCGACCAGGACCAGAAAAGCAGAAAAGATCACCAGGAGGGCCACAAATCCTGAAACTTATCAGATAGGCGAATCAGCAGATCTCATTTGGCGGACAAGGTGAGATCTTCTCCAAATCGTTGCTGATCATTACCCCCTTGCGCCGTATTCTGAGTGCCTCAACGGGAGTCATCCGCAAATTCAAATGCGATCAGCAACCTCCTTTCCTTCAGGCACAGCATAGCCCCTTCTTTCCGTACCCTTTCGAAGCATATGATGTCAATCTCGAGATGATTGTACCTGTCGCCGTTTCAGATCGCATCTTGTGGGCAATTTAGTGATGCCGGAGGAACCACCTGTCAAACGTTCCTGTCCTCGGGGTTCAGCAGTTGACCAAACTCAATTTACACACCATTGGGCGTAGTCTTGTGGGACCACTCCACAAAGAGTTAAAAGATTTTGTAAAATACTGGTTGAGCGGTATAATATTTACGGCACGAACTGCCAATAATGCTTCAGCCTGGCAAGGTTCCCGAACGGCTTGGGATACCGAGGATGCATCGGAATCGACTCGGAAACCGGAGCGGGTAGCATGTGCAGTAAACTACTGCGCTAAAAATGCAGCATGAACGGCGAACGCTCTGCTCACGACCAAGACGACGAGAGAAAGGCAAGAGTGCCCACTTTCGGCATCGATGTTGGTGTGGCACATAGATGGGTACCGTCACAGAATGGAGTGGGGAAGAGCTCAGCTTTCGACGAACCGACCTCGGATTAAGCCACGGTAAGGCCGATCGTTTTAGGAATGACTCGAGAGTTGGGAAAATATAGCAAGACTTCGGGCTTTGATGAGACGACGATGTGGAGCGAAGGGCTCTTTGATGCCTCTTACTTGACCGCATATTCAGTGGCACGGCACGTGCCTACAAATGGCCTGCATGCGTTGGACATCACGAGGGCAAAACTGTGCCAATAGACCCCTTGTAATGTGGTTGCACGAGGGAGACTGTTCAACGAATTGTAACGTATCGACCGATAGCAAGGCGAGATGGCACGAATATCCTGTTATTGGTCGCTAGATGATATCCGGTCCCTATTGGAGGCAATTATTAATTATATAGTGAAAGACCAGTACTTACACCGAAAGAGAATACATAAAAATACAATAAGTCATTCATCTACTCAACAAGACATTCATTATTCATAAGCAATATGGTATCTCTTCTAACGCCGCCAAATATTGCAACAACACTCACGATATGCGTATTCCCAGGAAACACCTTCGCAATGCACATCAAAACGCACGAATTCAACGCCTCGGAAGATTGTTCCGACCAAATTGGGGTCCCGCAGCAAGACTTTGCCTGACAATCATCTCGGCTGCGGCAGCAGCTGCAAGTCTCTCCTTCTGCCGACTCCTGTCCCTCAGGTAATTTGCTGCCTCTGGACGCATTCTTAGAATCCTCAGAATCATATCGTCACTCGGATCTGCCTGTGCCTCCTTCCTTTTCTCTTCCTTTGCCTTCTTCATCGTTCCCAGATTCCGGCTCATCATGATACTTTTCGACCTTCGCATCGAAGTGGCACCCATCAAACCCCCAAATGATGCTCCTAGACTTGGTGGTGCAGATAAGCGATTTCGTTGTTGGTTTGCTCGTTGTGCAGAGGCCGAGGCCATGCGCTCCGATGTGCGAATGAGATTGTCGGTCGTATCGAAGTAAAAGAAGTTCAAAGAAGCCAGCTCGTGATACTTGGGTGACTTCAGAACATCGGCAGGCACACCCATAGCCTCTCCTGTCTCGTCGTCCCGAGCATGGAAGAAGTCGAAGAGCAGTTCCAGCCATTTGAACACAACATCCATTTCTTGTTGGGTGAGAGGACGTTGGGTGGATGGTTTGTCCGACAAGGGTGGGACCAGTAGACCTTCTAGAGCCAGGAGGACCTCTTTCCACAATCTTGTCATAACCATGACCATAGAAGCATCAGTCAAGGTTTGCTTCATGATGGCAAAGTTCTCATCGAAGTAGTTGAAGAGTGGCTTTAACGCATGTTCGATATCCACTTGGGTAAGTGCTGGTGCGATTGACTGCCTGTTCTTCCAAAGACTTGTCATTGTGGAAGTCAGACCACCACGAGATAATAAGTGCTTGAGTGCTTCGAATGATAGAGAAGCATTGATGTATTGGGAGAGCTGTCGGCCTGGTTAGCAAAGATTCATCTACTTGAGTATAAGATAGTACCTTGTCGGTGATTTTTCGGATCATGTCTCTCTCAGTCCTCTTGAGAAGACGGAATGCTTTGCCGAAATAGAATTGGATATCGTCCCGTTCTCCTTCCATGCTCACTCGCAGAAGAAGCCTCCCCTGAGTGTCCAAATTCAACCAGTACTCTCTTGGCATATAATCGCTAAAGTGGGCAGGATCTAACTTCAGTGACGTCCTGCCAACATAATCATGATCACCAAAGGTGTCCCAGTCCCAAATAGTCGCAATAATGTTCAATGCTCCTTGTACCGTGATGTCGACTGACTCGTCCCATCGCGGATTTAGATTCCTCATCACGACTCTTGTTTTCGCCAGGCGCTTCTGGTATTCATCACCCAGGACAACATATGGGTCACTGGTTCCATTGGGATCACAAGCTTTGAGCTCCTCTGCCTCAACAATCTTGATGGTGAAGACATACTTCGAGGGCCTCTTCTGCTTTTCTTTTGGGGGTGCGTTCCTTGCAAGGACATCAGCGCACGCGTCGACGTTCATAGTTTTCTCGAGCACATCCAATTGTTGTACCGCGTACTCGATGTTATTGAGTTTGACAAAAGACTTGCACCTACTGTTAGCTTTGGATGAGACAAGTCATGGAAGGTACATACTTCTGGGTAGAATTGGAATGGTTCAATCTTCTCCTTATTGTTCCAAGCATCCTTGGCCAATTGCATCCACTTCTCTTGTTTAGTTTGCGCGAGAGCAGCTTCTTGTGCTGGAGAAAGGCGGTCCATCTCTTTAGCAAAACGCTGCTCAAGGACCTCGCAATACCGTGCTATGCCGATGCCGAATGACTTGGATAAAGCAGTCATGAACTTTGCATATTGGACATCGTCATCCCACTGGAGTTGAAAAATCTGGTCTGCGGTCTGATTAAACAATCGGAAGATATCGACAATAGACACGCTGTGGCGTTCATCATCCGTAGCTGGATATTCAGGATGTTCGGACCTGACTTGAAATTGGTCTTGCTTGATAGCTTGATCAACAAGATCTACCATCTTCGATTCGGACACACGAATCCACCGCCAGACGAAATCGGCAAGAAGACCCTCGATGTGAAATGCAAAAGGACGGTCTGGCAGAGATTTCAGATGGATTGTTCGAATCTCGACCAGTTCTCTGTAAAGGTCGAAGCCGTCCTGTAGGTCGACCTCGGAGTTCTTGGTCTGAGCTACCTGAAGGATCCGCTGAATAAGATCACCAGCATCATTCTCGAAGCTGGGAAACATCGTCTCGACCAGAATAGTCAGCGGGTTTACTCCCATGATTTCAGGGTTCTTTCTATATCTCTTCTGGATTCGATCGCATAGCTTTACTACTGACTTCCCAAGCTGAACAACATGGTAAAACTGCCACTCCTCTTGATTCTGTGGCACCTCAGCCTCGAGATATCCACGATACACTGCTGCAGCCTTAGCTTGGAGCCCTTCAGCTAATTGCGCTTGGTAGGCTTCAAGCTCGCCAGGGCCAACGGAAAAAGAAGGATCACTTTGAATATGCATCTCCAACACCATTAAGACTGGTCCAGGATTAGGAGGCTTTTGGTCGTAGCAGTGCTGGAGCAGATCGTATAGATCGCGGAGAAGACCTTCATGTAAGCTGGTGAGGACTTGTCGATATAAAGCGAAGTCTTGGATTGTCCAATGACTTTGATCCGACGATGAGAGACTAGCCATGTGATAATGCCCACTTGCTCGTTTGTTCTCGGGAGGAGGGCTTTTCACAAATTCGAATGCAGAATCAAGTTCGTCGAGGCCCATATCATTGTCTAGAAATCGTTGAGCGGCTACATCCAAGAAAAGCACCAGTCTGGAAAACTGGGGTATTCGCCAACGAACGCAGATCTCATTCAGGAGTTCAAGAGAATCTTTAGACAATGGCAATGTGCCACTTGAACCCTCAATGGGCTGAGGAGCATGCAACTGATCAAAAATCATGGCGTGAGTCAGGATTGCCCGGTAGTATGCCCGAGGTTCTGATGGTATGAAGGTGTAGGTCGATTGCTCCAGAAATAGTCGAGTCGGCTGCTCGTCCTCCAACGATAATGCACTCATATCCACCGGTTGGTCAAATGCATAAGACGAGTTCTGATCAATCGGGCTAGAAATAGTTCTCGCGAGGTCGGAATAAGCCTGGTCGTCGTTAGGTGAACTTGATCCCTCAGGTGGAAGTGGTTTATTCGACCCAGACACCGATTTTAATAGCTCTGGCCTGGCCTGCAGGATTTCAGACATCATCTGGGACAAATCTGGACCTTCCGCCTTCTTCCATGTTTGGTACGCTTCTTCAATATCGAAATCCTCAGTACGGAGTGTGCGTTTTGTGCCTGCGTTGAGACAGTGCTGGTATGCTTTCAGATCGGCAAGAGCAGCCTCCTCGGTCCACATTCTTTTGTTCTGATCAATGCCGCTTTGAACTTGAGAATTTGTGAGACCGAAAATCCTAGCAACTGTCTGAACCATATGCATGTCCTTCACATCTGTACTAAGTGGCACCACGACCTCTATGGTACTCCCCCCAAGTCCATCCCCAGAGTCAATATATAGGTCTTGGTCGAATTTCAAGAGCTTGTCTTCCAAGGTTCGTAGTCGACTCATGAGCTCTGGTTTGTCCTTATCGTTTCCGTGGTCTTTTAGAGTTGCGCTGATCAGCCGGACGAAGAGAGCAACATGCCGATCCACGAGAGGCTTCCAGGAGTCATCATCTGGCCCAGCACCCTTTTGCAAAGACTTTGTAGCATTTGAGTAGAATATAAGAACCAGGTCTTCAACTCTGCGCTCTTTGTCCATGCGTTTCCGAAAGCCTGGGTCTGTAAAAGCCGTGAACGCTTCCGCAAAGGTCCTTTTGAGTGCCTTGTCATTGTATCCTGGTAGCTTCTCCGTCCCTATAACAACACCTTGCATCCGCTTCTCGAGTGGCGACATAAACCCGTGAGGAAACTTCCCACTTTTTGAGTCCTTGAGGGAGAACTCATTCAACACATCCCCAATCATGACAGTCTTCCTGGGCTTCGGCTTTTTCGGTGCCGCGACCCATTGCTTTCTCTTTGCTTTAGGCGACAATAGGTGGTGAAGGTATGCGACTCGGAGGGCATAGGTGTATGCATCGGTATAACTGATCGTCTTCGCTCGGGCTCGAGAAGGGTTTCGCGATAATCGGTCGTTGCTCTGGAGGCTACGGCTGTTGATGCGCCTATTGGGCCGAGATCGAGCTGAGGCGGAGGACATTGTGAAGTGAGTCTGGGACGCGCGCTCGAGAAAGACTTCGTATTGAGTACTTCAGATCCAAGATGGCGGGGCTCGAGAGTTAAGAAGCCACCTGAGCTGCTGCGACCAGGTAAGAAGGCTTGGTGTGTTGCTGCTCGTCTGCACAATTTGCAAGAGCAGCAGAGCTGAGGTTGGCTTTCGGTGCAATCTCACAGGGAAGCTGGTGGTTGTTTTACGGTCGTCATTGTATTAAATCTGGGAGATAAAGGCAAGGCGTAGTCTCGAAGCAACCACATGCCAGGGGCGTCCACGTTTAGCGGGGGGCTAACGTCACAAATCATGCGCTTTTGGAAGTCAATATCACCGCAGCATAATTTCTGAGAACGGAACAAATCGATGGGATTTGCAATAGGATGTTTCTACCTGCGCGTGTCGAGGCCGTTCCACTACCTTTCTTGGTAGAATGCCCTTGCCGCCAGCATACTCAAAGGATAATACAATTTTTTACAGTTTTACCGTTTCTCTCAGATGCAGCAGTGATTTGAAAGGATCAATGGACAGACTCTCCTAGCCCTAGAGTCGCAGAACTGATGCTGCGGGACGTAAGGAGAGAAGAAAAAGTCCACTACTCAACTAGGACATTCTGTATGCTTACGAGTGCTTTTGTCTGTGCCTTATTTCTTGTATAGCTGTATGACCGTGGTCTATTTCTTGGAGAAGGGGTAGCTGCAAAGACTTGGACTTGCTCTTTGAAAAGGATCAAGCAACAGCCTCCTAGCGAGTCCTTGGAACTTACCCAACCAGCTTGGAATGGTGATGATGATGATATAAGAACAATTTCCGCACGCAACAAAGAGCGAGGCTGGGAGACTACAAAGCAACAGTATGAAAAGCGTTTCCCCGGACTCGCCTCTACCTTAGTTGAGCCTGGTCTTTAACCACGTGATTTAAGTCCGTGCAACCCTTGCTCAATGCACGGTTGCCAGAACATTCAGAGGATCTCAGCAACTTCTAAGGGTACATACTCTCAGATTCCTCCCAACGACAACTCACTTCTAGGAACACTTTGAGCTCATTCTCTTGAGGTCACTTCTCGAAATCGATCACGTTTGCTTGGTAGTCTACCTACCAGCAATGTGTGAGTCGATCCAGGTCGCGCAGGAGAGCCTAAGCTTCGAAACGCAGCTCATAACAACTGGATCAGCTCCTCAAAGATCATGACGACTGGTCTACCTAGTCCTGATCTTGCGTTCAGCGATACAGCTTCGCAGCCTGACGACCACCTTGTCACCGTGCCGAAGACCTCTGCAGCCTCTCAACCTAGTAGCGGGTTAGTTATCCTCGAACACGCCCTGTCTATCAATGCAGCTCAAAATGCACACATCCTCCTGAAACAGCCAGCTCTACCCTGAAGCTTCTGAAATCATATACTGACTGCGACTGTGTAGAGGCATGAAGTCTACCGATCTCTCCGACGACTCGGACGGATACCAGATGGGTACTCCGGCGTCGGTAATGTCCCAGCCAGCTAAGAATATCGATCCGAAAACAAAGATATCAAGCCTGCTGAAGGACAAGGAGCAGGAATGGACTGCAGTAGTGGAGAAGAAGGGTCCTTTGAGGCTGCTGGACCTTCCTATGGACGTACTTAAGGAGATTGTGAAGGAAGTTACTCATACCAATGATCTGACGGTAGGCTGAACCATCCGGCGCTTCTAGGATATTGTCCTTGCTACGTCAGAATGCCGAAGAATATACTGACTTGCTATTTGGACAGGCTCTCGCCCTCACACATTCTGCTCTGCATAATCTTGCAATACCTCATATATACTCACGCTTCGATATTGTATGGCCAGATGCACATGCCACTACGGATCCTAGGACTGGGGTAGATGCGCTGACATATGGATTGGCAACTCTTTGCATGGGTGATGTGTTTACAGACCATAGCCAAGGGCAAAAGTTCGCCTGCATGAACTGTGGTACACAAAATATTGCAGAATGCAATCATGGCCTCAAGTTTGGATCGGGAGCTGGTCAACGACGACTTGGAAATCAATATCCACAATTCACAAGGAAATTCTCTCTGGGGAACGGTCCGGCAGATTGGGTACAAGAATATCTCATTACAAAAGAAAGCGGAAAGATGCTCGGAACTCTTGTCGCCCTAGCTGTTGCCAGGATGGTTAACCTCGAAACATTCGTATGGGATATGCCTACTGGAGTGCTCCGTGATGTTTGGCTTGCTCTGTCTTCATTGCAAAACAGACATCCGAACCAGGAGTGTCGGCTGGACAGAGTGTGGGTTCGATGGCACGACAACTCAGATGCAGCCAATCTTCCTTCTGGCCAAGCATCAAATGCCGGTACGAGTACAACGCCCCAAATGCTGGCTGGCAGTACCATGACCTCTGTTGGATGGACGGCTCCTCCGGGCGCTCAAGCAAATACCCAGGGACTTTCTCAGCCACTGTCCTATGCTCAGAGCCGCGTTGAGTACCCCACACTTAGCGTTCTCCCTCCGCTGCGGAGTCTTTCTGTCCTTGATATTGACGAGCTGGATTATCTGGACGAAATGAGTGTCTTAATTGCAAAGTCAAAAGATCGCCTCCGCGAGTTGAGAGTAGGCATATCCGCCAAGGCAGTAAATCGCGATTTTGCTATAGCGTGGGATGGCCCCGACCTTCAACAAGTTGACCACAAAGCTCAATGGCCAGGAGCAAGTACCATTGGCGAACGTCGGTTAGGAGGTGTTCTAGGCGTGCTACTGGGCAGGGTCTTCGATATTCGGAAAAAGCAGAAGCCAAAGCTCGAGAAGAAGGACAGAAACGCATCGGTACCTGCTACTGCAATCGTGGTACCTGGACATCAACAAGAGTCCCAGAACGCTGTTCAACTCGGTACCCAAAATAACGATATTTTGCTCAACCACATACCCGAAGCCCCTGAGAACTCGCCTGACGAAGACTGGGCTAGTAAAGAGAGCACAACACTTAGCGAGGCGGTACTATCTCCTCCAAACCACCCATACAATGCTGTCGTTGGATCTGCACCGATCGATGCTAATGGTCTGGACCTGAATCCTCCACATCTGACCCCATCTGGAGCCGAATTCGCTCAATCTGATGTAGATTCACTTACTGCGTTGATATCAGCACATGAGATTGGTTCAACAACTCAGCATTATGCGGAATCTCAACCTGAGGTTGTTGCAGAACCTTCACTCAGGCGGTCTCATACTCACACCCGTAGACCTTCTCATTTCGCAGATGTGCAATCGACTGAAAGAGAGCGGTTGGAAGGCAAGTTGAGACTACAGACACTGGAACTTGAGCGGGTTCCTCTGTCGGTTGCTGTACTCCAAAGAGCTTTCGACTGGTCTGTCCTGACCAATTTGACCGTTCTCGACTGCGCTCAGCATGATAGGCTCTGGATCATGCTGAGGCGACACTTTCAACCCACACCTCTTGGGCCTACCCATTCTGCGAAACACAGCGGAAACATGCAGTATCATCTCAATCTTAAGAAGATCCATACTGACGCAGCATCTCCGGCTTTAATTTCCTTCCTAAAAGAAACCTTAGGACCCAATACTCTCGAGACTCTCTTTTTGCAGGACCGTAAGCGATCTAGCACTGTTGCAGTCACAATTGTATGTGCATTAGCCTATTTGTATTACCTACTCTCTAATATGTATGCTTACATGATGTCACATAGGATGCTATCTACCGGGGACCTCTCAAGAGACATCGCTCGAGTCTCAAGAGGTTGATGTTGGACAGCTCGGATAGAATACCTCGAGGACCGACCAGCAGTTCAGACAATGCCCGTTGGAGATCATGGATGCCAAACCGCGACGTTCTGAATTTCATCACCAGTGGTCGAATGAGTAGTCTTCGAGAATTGAGCATTGCCGTCGACTACAAAGATTGGGTACGTTGTCACCCTTGATCGTGTTCATACTTTTGTGCTCGAAGTTTATACTAAACGTTTTATAGCATCATTTCCTCCAGCGCCTCCCGCAAGTCCCACATTTGCGCTCCTTGAATATCCCTTATATTGCCGATCATGTTACACAGGCCTATGATCCTCGAGATCTCGCTATGCAGGTCGTCGACGTTATTGTCCTCCGTCCAGAAGTGGAACTATGCTACATGGGAATCTCGCACAAATGCTTCGAGATCTTGGAGAATCGACCACACGATGATGCCCATGGGACGACGGAAGCTCATTCGAGTGGTGCAACCGGAGGGGCTGGCGGAGTCGTGACCGATGAAGAAGACGAAGACGAGGACGAGGACGGCAGCGATGACGATGAAGAGGAGGAGGAAGAGGAGGACGACAATGGCACTGCTATTGGAGCTCCAGCAGGAATTGACCCCGATGAGACGGAGTCCGAACTTTCAGATCACGACGACTCTGACACCGATTCGTACGACGGGTCCGAGGACGGTCGATCCAAGGTCAAACTTCGACTTCGGGAGATTCTTTTCTATGACGACAAGGTGGCCATTTTCAAGGCCCGTCATGGCAGACTCTAATAGCCGAAAAAAAAAACTTTGATGTATCATCTCCTCTTGATCTCCGACTCCCCGGATGACAAGGGAGCGCTTTATTTACATATTTCACGGAGTTATTGATCTAGCGCGTTTGGGTCAACGAAGCATTGCCAAAATGGCGCCGAATCAGGATTGGGTCGGATTTGCTCCAAGGAGTTTTCTTTCGGGCGACATACCCTGGGCAGTATATGGAGGACGGTCAAGGCAGAGAAAGCTCATCGAATAGTTTAGGAGAATAAGATACCATATCGTACCTCACCGGTCTCCTCTGATATCTGAGAGCAAAGATGCGCCAAAGTCTCCAAAAGTGTAGGTTGAGATTGCTCGCAGTCAGGCATTGACGAGAACGCATGAGGGAGATTTCCCCGTGTCAGTTCGATCAAATACATGTGCCACAAGGCTGGGGTCATTGTCCTCGTGTCAGTCTCCTGTTAGTTGCTTGCTTTGGAAGCCTTTCCCCTCAGCCTCTCTGCAACCGCGCGTCCCGTTTCATAAAAACGTAGTACTCTCCTCGTCGTATCTTTCTACCAATCTAAAGGCATGCTTTGCCGCGCTCTCACAACTGCAGGTCTGCATCTTGGTATCATTGTCAGCAGTTCTTGACATAAAAGATTCTCGGGGGCCATTTTTGAGACCTGCTTTGTGCCCCAAGCAAATCAGATGTGATTCTTCATATATAAATATAGAAAAGTTGGGTGCCGAATCGTGTACAGAACAGAAATTGAGCGGTCTTCTCAGCAATGTGGATAGATTAGAAGACGAACATATGTGGTTCTTCATGGTTGAATGGAGTAATACATATTGTGGTGTTTGGAGTCTTTTCAGTGCATGACGATACCGATTCCCACAGGAAAGACAGCTCACTCAGCTCAAGAAGTATCTAGAGTCAGACTTGAAGCCTCACTTCGGAATCACCGACTGATTGTACAATTTGATATTGAAGCTGAAGCCAAGTCATTCAAACTGGCAGGTGAGACTGAGACATAGTCTTGTAATCTTCCATACCCACAACTTCAATCTCCCAACAGGCTGTTCTTCTCGTCTAGCTCATCTCGCTCGTTTCGCTCGAAAATCTTTGACATGAAAATACCTGACCAAAGACGATTCTGCTTTGGGACAAACCTGATCACTGGGTCGTCGTTCAATTCCAGAAATGATCGCCTTTTAGTCATATATCTCGGCTTCCAGATTGGTTGCAGCGTTCCCGCCCGTGATGCCAGTCTGCCGGTTCACGTTTATTTTGATCATGGCTCAGCACCTCTGGGCCGTGGCTCTCTGTTCGAGCCCGATTCGAGAGAAGGCCCTTGGCCGATCAAACCACCCGCCGCACAGGCACAGCCATTACTGACCAGGATATAGGCTCCACTGAATAGATGTGATGAGGGGAAGTTTCTTTGGTCGGCGAAGTCGGCCCCCGTGTCTGGCACTGGGGTCTGTGAATGTTAATGTTCCTTCCAACAAATGCAAGCCACCACCAGATGTCCCGACTCTTCGCAGCGGCACATCAATGCATGGGATGTGACTGAGCATAAGGCGGGAAGATAGGTGTCTGAAACGATGCTAATCCTTATTTTAGGTTACACCAGATGGGAGGACCCGGAGAAGAAATATAGAGTTTTGAGTTGAGTTGGGGTGAGCAGGCCTCGGATTCCCTGATTGGAAGAGGGTAGTCGTACCCGTCGGATTGGGCAGGTGAGAGGGAGACTGACAACGTTACCCTCACCTCACCTCACCATCCGCTTGTATCCGAATACCAAACACAGGGGGCCTTTTGTTCTGGGACACCCTGACACTTTTGATGAGGTGACATGGGAAACATGCAGGAGCCAGGAGAAAGTTTCGTGGGGAAAAGAACGAACGGACTTGAAACTTGGGACGGGAGAGCTTGTTTTGACGCTACGAGACTACGAGCCTACGAGACATCGGACTGACCTCATTTCGCTTGCATTCGACCTCAGCTAACCTGCTTTTGACGCTTCTCCGTTGAAGAAAGTCGGCGTAACATCCATATTCTGCACAGCAGCTACGCTACGTACTGATGTCCAAGACTCCAAGGGCTCTGGACGACCGATGACTTCGACCTGGTCGGGGCCGAACAGATCGCAGAACACCAAGGTCTGCAATCTGCAGCATTGTGGATGCTATCGGTGGGTTATCGAGATAGCTTCCACCCATACACGCCATAGACGCTCCCTTCCCTTCGTGCCCGCTTTGTTTAATGATCCTCCTCCCGGCCCGCTCGGTCGGTCGTCCTTGGGGTTCTCAGCCAACTTGGTGCCTGGATGCCTGTTCTTTTTTGGGAGACTGTACTCGAATCGTGTGGCTTGACTTTCGGCCTCCAGTGCCGGCCATCGATGACAGGCTCCTGGGGCACTGGGGTCAAAAAAGTGGCCGGCGGATACTGAGAGGCACGAGAGGCACCAGAGGCACGAGAAACACCCATGTTGGACCTTATTTGCTTGTTGGGTTTCTGGTTCGCGGAAGAAGCAAAGCGGCGCATGTCTTTCAAGTTGAGTTGCAGAGACAGCTTCTACTGCCCTGTGTGCAGATTTCAGAGCTCAGCTTCATGGCACTAGACAGATGAGCTCCGGAAATGGAAGCTCCCCAAGGCAGGTCCCTACAGAAAGCACAGTAAATCGACAGAACTTACCCAGCGCAGAAGCATGCGCAGCAGCTGCCCTGTCTTGACCAGCAAGCTGTCAACCCCACGCTTCGATCTTCGGCGTCCACCTGGCGTCGAAGATGTGCTCGCCAAACCCGGATCGTTGATGTCGATCACTCTGTCTACGAGCACGCCTGCAGCAAGATTGTTGTGGGAATCTTCAAGCTCCAGATAGAGCTTGGAGGGAGGTATAGTCTGGAGTGATTTCATCTACTGTCCAGGCCGGTGTATTCGCAGAGCTCTGCGACTAGAGGTCATGTATGCTCCAGGGTAGCTATATATCTCTTTACAATGATGGGACGACAGTTTCGTCCTTTCCCATGGACGTGGTCCAGGACACCCTGGAACAGAGTCAATGCCACAATCACAGCGGTTGATCTGCAATACCGCGGGCTGCTCGGGAGTGGAGCAGGGAAGGAGGCCAGAAAAGGTGAGGGTAACGGCAAAGTACATCCTTTCAGGCGCATTTTACTGCCAATGGCGAGTACCCATCCTATTCCATTCTCGATGGGGTCTGGCCACAGTACTTTGGCGAGCGTTTCTTCGATGCACCTCTATTTATCCTGGCCCCATCTCGACAACCACCTCTTCCGCATTTTCTAGCTCGTCTGGCCACCACGTTCTGCCACTGATCTGTACTGGCTGCGTGCACAACGTTTCACCTCATGTTCATAATCGCTAGTGTCTTGTGTCGTCTGTATCCAGCTCGCAGACATCGTACTGCAGCTTAACGGCGACGGCCACGATGAATAAGTTGTCCTCGCTCATTCTCACCTCCTCCTCGCACAAGTACTCCAGTGAACTGTGCTCTATATAAAATGCCACAGTCAGGCGTGAGGCCCAGTCCTGCGGCGTAGACTCGAACAGAGCCTGGCTCGAGTACTGGGAAGCCTTGCCGTCGCACCAGGAGCTGCCAGAAGTTCCAGCGGGAGGGTCACTTATTTTGACATGGATTCGAATCCTTTGGAACGTTCGCCCAGCCAAGAGTGATCACCCAATCATTAGAACGGCGTTCAACGCCTTCAAGGTGGCATGGGCTAGGTACATTATAGCCTTGTTTCCCTTGATCAAGTTGAGGCGGAGGGCCATGGACCTTTATGCCTCTAAGAATCCATCAAAACATCCAAAATAGTTTCTCTCCTCATCGGCTCTCAGAAGCTACTTCCCTGCTTCGAGCTGTTCTCGCTCTCTTAAAACCACACGCGATCCTCCATCAAAGCCGTTTGGCTATTTCGAGTAGTTCTCCCAAATAAGAACTGTATGTGCTGCTGTCATCATTTACAGCCCCAGACCGATTCCTCATGGAGAGTTGCAACACACAAGACTCACGTCAGTGCAGATCACGGTCGAACAGTCATCTATCATCAACCGCCGCACAGTTCCGAGGATTAAACATTCAATACTCGTCGACAGCCGAAGATAGTGGATCCTCCTCAGCCATTCATCCCACTCCGGATCGCATTATTTCCCCTCCAAACTACCTCGATCCAGATCAAGCATCACCAAAAACAACAAACTTCATCTCAGCACCAACTCCGCAACAACACTTCTCTCCATTTCCTCTGTTCTCTGAAAGTGATTTGGATACCAACTGGAACTATCTTTCCTCGACAGAAGAACAGTCCGGACCCTCGGCGCGTTTTCCTCCACCTTTACTTCGACTGGACCCAGCACAGCCTGTCGAGCACCAGGCGTTCGGCGATCAAAGATCCATCCGTTCTAACTCTAACCCATCAACCATGAGGTAGAAATCACCTGCTCCGACCCAACTTTCTCATCAACTAACGATGCTCAGTACTCTCGGAATCCAGCAGTTCGACGATAGATTTGATCCCACTATGCACGGCGGTCTTCGACACACTTATACATGGCCTCGTAGGTTGCGCAACCTCTCTTATATTTCCAGAAATACTAAGACTTCTAGAATTTGAGCTTCATGAGCAGTACATGCCACAGACTTCGAACCCGGGGCAACTAACACCACACTTGTACGATGAGCCAAAACTCATGCCTATGTATTCGAGGTCTCTATCATCGAGCCCTCCTCGAGCCAGCCTTACTCCAGAACAGAGAGAACTCAAGCGGCAGCGTGATCATGCAAGGAGGGACTCAAAGTCGAGAGTGAGGAGGGAAAGATCTACTAGCAACACGAGTAATCCTTACCTTTCATCACAAGCTGGATCTCCAGATCTCTTACCAAGAACCGTACCAGAGTTTCCAAGCGCACTTACACCATCTCCTCTGCTGTCGCAAGATTCTTTACAAAATTCGCCAGCAATGGGGAACACGAACTTCCTGACGCCTTACTCCCCTCCACTCAATACGCAAGCACCGTCGGAGATGTACGGGCCTGTCTTCACAATGTAGGTCGTCCAACTGTCAACTCCATAAATTCTTGTCAACTAACATTTCGATTAGGAGCTCAAACGACTTCACATCAGCTCCAGCGTACAGTATGCCATTTTCCAATGCCGGAGAACAACCTAGCTTAGCATCATTGGTCGGTCGGCCGCACTCGTTGTCACTCTCTTCAGCTCCAGACCAGGCAGCACTTTACAGGACTCAGCAGGTGAGCCCGAAAGTGGTCTCGTCAGAGTCCGGCGATCATGTACGAGTGGTTCACAGCCGTCCTAAGCCACAGTGCTGGGAACACGGCTGTAATGGACGCCAATTTTCTACATTTAGCAACTTGTTACGACACCAACGGGAGAAGTCTGGTGCGGCTCAGAAGTCGAGCTGCCCGAATTGTGGAGCGGAGTTTACGAGGACTACGGCGAGAAATGGACATATGGCTCACGACAAATGCAAGTCAAGGAGGAACTCATGAGCAGCAAGAGACCAGGATCATCACGCATCGAACGGCGCAAGATATTGGATGGATTTACGGCGTCCGAATTAGAACATTCGTTTGGTACAAAAATGTTCAGTCCTCAGGTCTACATCGGACCGGGACTTTCGTTTGGTGGGAAACTTCTATACCCTTCTTTAGGATCATTTTTGGGCTCAGGATCAAGACCAGAATCAGATTTAGTTCAAGTCACAGACAGGACTACAAGACTATCAGACCTCACACCTCACAAGTGACACCTCGGAGCTGAATGCAAATTGGGAGGCTGAGGGCATGAGACCATGACCATGACCATGACCCGATGGACAACATGAGCACAAGTGAAAGGTGCGGCGCAGAAATGGAAGCTAAAAGCGACCAGGTTGAGACATCGTGGTCGCTCGAACAGGTGCAATTCTGACAACCACCGGCAAGTTCGTACGGAGGGTTGCTCATTCGCGGGGAATTCTTTGTGCAAGGACCACACGGTGGTAAATACTCAAAATAGTAGAGCGATGTGACCAATACTAAGCTTTGTTTTGATGAGCTTATCTGAATGCGCAGTCGCCATTCACATCACAAAGTTTACTTGACAGCGCACTTGACTTGACACTTGCACCGAGGTGATGTTGCTGGCGGGTTGTGGTCAACACAGCCCCGTCTATTTTAGGGAAGCTCGGCTCTCTGCTCACAGTCTTTGACTACAACATCGCGCGCACCAACCAGGCGACGGCAACCTGTGCGAACATCACTATTAGGTAAGGCAGGCCGAGCCGAGCCACAACGACATCGACAAGCAACTGCAACCTCTCAAGCCGGGGCCCAGAAGATCGTTACGTGAATGCATCGACCGATCCCCGTCCACGGACAACACAACACATCGAGACATCGTCGCTCGCTGCCGGCCAGGGGACATGAGATTGCAACTTCACACAGTCTGTCTATTCATCGCTAATTACCTTACAATGGCCATGCTGTGCCGTCGGCTCGCGTTTACGCCACGAACGAGATGAAACGGTCGGGGCTGAGATACCGTTCAGGTGCATCTCATATCCTTGTATGCTGGGTCCTCGCGGCGTAGCTGGCCAGTGGTTTCCGACCTCATCACGCTCATCTCACCTCGCTCGCGGGACCAGAGCTTCTTGTCCATGGTATTTATGGAAATACTCCGAGCCATCGCAGCGTGAGGCTGTGGCTGTCATCCATTCGGGTCGATTTAAAGTCCGTTCAGCCTTGTGGAGAAGGGCTGTACTCCGACTTGTACGATGCCCAGCGGCTTGAGGTCACCGTGGTGGTCAGTCTACACTGCACCGGCTGTCAAGGGTCAAGGAAATAGAATGCCCTTTCCTCTCTCGAAGGTGCAAAAGCCCTAGCCGGATCGTTGGACCGAGTGTATTCCTTGCTCGTGGAGAAGGTGCATGTTGTTGCTCGTGGTGGGGCCCATTCATTTGACTTCCTCCCCACATTCCACGCTATTGGGATTTGTGCTTGCGAATACATCTCCATGTCTTCTCTGTCGACATCGTGTGTTCGGGGTCTGACTTACGCCTCTAGGTGTTGGTCTCATTACGGGATGTTGATGTCCGTTTGCGCTTTGGTCTGAGGCTGAACCGAACCCGTGGAGGCTCACTAAGGATGCAGCACGGTCGAGGCGATCTCTCCAGGCCGTGTATGAGCTGTGGAACTCTGAGATTGCACTCTCATCTGCCGCAGTACCAACTATTTGGTCCTACCCTGAGGCTGAAATACAGACGTCAAATCCTTGCGGCTCACGACTCTCAGAATGTGTTCGAACTACAAATCTTGAGTTGGGAACAGTTTCCCGATGCGCTGATTTCTGCGGAAAGGCAACCTCAGCCAACAGAGATATAGGCTGGATAACCTCTAGCGCTTGGTGTTGATGAGAGACAGCATCCCTTATAAACGGAACATTGAACTCGGGCAGTGGTTTTTACAGAACATTCTTAACGAGCAAACTTTCGGCTTCATTCGTCCTGTGCTTGATAGGGGAACCTTGCCACACTAAGACTTCTCTTCAACCCATTCTGGTAGTCAAGACCGGATCCGAAAAATCCATGGGGAAATGTAACTTCAAGCATACGCAGCCTGGAAAATCAAAGGATATCTGTTCTAACTTCTACAGCAAGAACACGTGAAAACTCGATGTAGATCAAGGAATAAAACATGGAGAACGAGATGAACATTCGGTGTCCCCGAAACCCTTGCAGAGCTCATGATGCAAGTGTCAACTTTGGGAGAAGGCGATCCTTCATGCGCTAGTGCACGGAACTCGCCCTGAATATAGCACTTGGGTACAATACCTCAAGCACATGTCAGTGGCAGGCACATCCATACTCTTCAGAGGGGTTAGAAAGCACCACAATAGTCGGAGTCAATCGCACTCAGGAAGTTCTTCAGGGGAGAGCTGCCAAAGTAGGTTGACTATCAATTGCTGCCAACCTTGTCTGAACGTCCTGGCCGTCATCCAGAATGATGATCCTGCCGCTCCTTAGAAGGAATAACGGCCACTGAAGAACCCCTACACTTCGAGTACGAGGCTTGCATCGCCCCTTTGCTGCAGAAACACCGCCAAATACCCAGAACGTTCGATGATCTAGAAAAGGCGTCATCTTGAGAAGTGATTTTATACAAGGATTCGTGCCTTCACGGCACAGACATTCAGTTCAAGCAATGAAGATCTCCAAACATCGTATATTTTGACCAATAGACCAAACCACAACTCATGGACTTAAGCATATGTAGACTTATGACTGAGACTTACCACTAATGATAAGCAAGTTTCCGTCGTCAAATTGGGGGTTGCATATGCCTTCCACCAAGTAGGCTAGTCTCTACTGTCTCTCACAAGCTAGAGAGTCCGGTGTTTTTAGTTGTTACGAATCACGTCCCGTTCTTTTATCCTCGGCAATATTTGGTAATGATCTCGAGCAATTTGTTCTCAAGAATCAACAGCAGGTAGCTCCTTTCCATCTCACGACGTGCATAGAACAAATTGCTGATGGTGTCGAAAGTCAGGAGATCATTGTGACAGCCCGAGCAGCTTGTTGTCACCCAATGCCCGACCCTCAGAACTTCCTTCTTGGTGCAAACCTGTATCTTTCAATGGAGAAAATCATCTGACACAGCATTTCAGAGGCGTCTGTGAGGATTGGAGCTTTTCAAGCAGATCAGCGACGTTGACACTCGTTGCTGTTGAGGCTTTGTGCCCTCATGAGGACTTCGAGATTGTGACATCATGAATGCATCGATCAACAGCTCAATACCATGAAGAGCCTTTATGGCATCACTCACACAAGGAGATCAGAAATACTTGCTACCGCGGATATCAAAAACAAAAACCAGCTACCGATAGCCTAGCAACACTTGATAGCTGTGCTGGGAATATCTAAACAACTCGAATGCAAAAGCAGTTCAAGACTTTTGAAGAAGGCAACATGTTAGATCTGTTCTATGGTACTGTCTTTCTGAAGATATGACAATCAAAATAATGGAATAACTTCAGTCTATGAACCTGCTTCATTGATTGTGTAACACTGTGGGAGTCTTTCCTTCATACATTTTTCGTCATGAGTAATCGCAAATTAGAAACAATAACAGATGTAACCTTCAAGATGCGGATTGTCAACAAACGTGAACTTTCCATCCAGCTCTCATAATAATACGTCCATTGCTTTCACTCCCTGACTCTACACGTTCAACTTCCGCCCCCTTTATTCGCCTCTTAGCGAGTGAAGGTCTGATTGGCTGTCGAAAATCCACTTCTTTCCCACTCAACGCGATCGCGTCTTGCAAGTCGCGTTTATCTTTGCGACCTCCAGAAACCCACGACACGGATTCAAAAACCTTTATTGAACAAAAAGCCAAGGCTTCCGAGACTCAAACTGTTGGTGTGACCTGAATTCCTTATCGTTTTCAGGAGTAGGACCCCTCATTATCCTCGACCGCAACCGCATGCTGACTGATCCAGTGTTGGAAGCACGCCTCGAACAAGCAGACCTTCTCAAGAAGGTGTGAAGTTTCTTCTGAAATACTCTCTGCAGACCAGCTGACATCCGCAGATCGTCGATGCCATCAAGGATCTCGTCCAGGACTGTAATTTCGACTGCAATGACTCCGGCATCGCCCTTCAAGCTATGGACAACTCCCACGTCGCACTTGTCTCTATGATGCTCAAGGCAGAGAGCTTCTCCCCATACCGATGCGATCGCAACCTCGCGCTCGGACTCAACCTCACCTCCCTGACGAAAGTGCTCCGAGCTGCTGGTAACGAGGATATCTTGACGCTCAAGGCAGAGGACGCGCCGGATGTGCTCAACTTGGTCTTCGAGAGCAGCGAGAGCGACAGACTGAGCGAATATGACTTGAAGTTGATGGATATTGATCAAGAGCACTTGGGCATTCCTGATACTGAGTACGCTGCTACTATCAGCATGCCATCCTCCGAGTTTAGAAGAATCTGTATTGATCTTATGGCTCTGTCAGAGTCCGGTACGCACTCCTCAAATCATATTTAGGCGTTTCCCGCTGATCAGAATATGCTACAGTTGCGATTGAGGCCTCCAAAGATGGTGTCAAGTTCTCCTGCGCTGGTGATATTGGCAACGGTGCCGTCACTCTACGATCCCACAACAACGTCGAGAAGCCCGAATTAAACGTCGAAATCGAGCTCACCGAACCCGTTTCCTTGACCTTCTCCCTGAAATACCTTGTCAACTTCTGCAAGGCTGCTGGTCTCTCCAAGACAGTCAAGCTCTGCCTTTCCAACGAAGTACCTCTCCTAGTCGAATACACACTGGCAACAAGCAGTTATCTTAGATTCTACCTTGCTCCTAAGGTGAGTTCACTTTGCATTCTGGTGTATTCTTCTTGTGCTAATATCATCTGCAGATTGGTGACGAGGAGTGAACTACGAATGGGCAGTACAATGAGATATGACGGTATGGGGTATAATGCATATTCATGTGGCGTGAGGGTTGACTTTAAGGATATGGTGCTTGCTCTGAGTCAACTGCAGTAGGGGGTATTCCCGGATCTGCCTTTCTTAGGACTAAGTTTTTACGATACGAAGTAATGCATTTGTCCTTCTGAGAAGTTTCACCGCAAAATCGTATAAGCCATGCCAGTATTCTGCTGTTAGTGTGTTTTGGGTCTAGCGCGGGGTAAGTACGTTGTCGACCCCACTTCTCACTCCGAGATAAGATTTCCTCGAGACGGATGCGACTCCAGCGTTCTTGTGACTCCTCAATCATTTCCTTTGTGTTCTGAAGTCTTTACCTTCCGTCAATTGCCTCGATACCCGACGCACTCTTTGTATGCTTGACATTCACGTCTTCTCTCCCTCCAATCACCAATTACATTGTCTCCAATCGCTGCGGGACTTCAAAAATAGGCAGGATATCAGGGCTTCAATACCTATTCACTGTATTCAAATGTCGGACGACTTCCCTGTGCCCGAGACTCGCGTGCTTGCAGTCGCCAGTCATGTAGGACACCAGATACTGAAGAAGATGCAAGGGCAAGACTGACGTTCTACTAAAGGTTGTCTACGGGTGAGTCTGCCACTCAAGAAGCCATATCCAATCTGCGAATACGGCTAAGCTCTGAAGATATGTCGGAAACACGATGGCGACGTTCGTCATGCAATCACTTGGCTGTGAGGTAGCTGGTCTCAACACCGTCCAATTCAGTACGTCTTTGCTCAATCTCTCCACCACCACTCTTAAATATACTAACGACAATGTTACACAGGTAACCACCTAGGATACGGCCAAGCAAAAGGCACCCGAGCCACCGCAAAGGAAATAACAGACCTCTACCAAGGCCTCAAAGACTCCTACCTCGACGACTTCCAAATGATGCTCTCGGGCTACCTCCCCGGTGCTGCCTCCGTCGAAGCCGTAGGCACCATCGCCCGCGATCTGAAATACAAAGCTACAATGAAACCAGGCAGTTTCTTCTGGGTCCTCGATCCTGTCATGGGGGATAACGGGAAGTTGTATGTAGCGGAAGATGTTGTGCCTGCGTATAAAGATCTTGTCAGGGACGCGGATTTGATTTTACCGAATCATTTTGAAGCTGAGTATGCATTCCCTCTCCTTAGGGCAGAGAAATAGTGCTGATCAGAAGTAGGACATTATCAGGCGTCAAAATCGTAGACTTGGATACATTAAAAGAAGCCATCACCACCCTCCACGAAACATACCGCATCCCACATATCATGATCACATCAATAGCCTTCCCCTCACCAGGCGCCACACCCTCCTTGTCAGTCGTAGGATCAACATTCACATCCGACGCCAAGCCACGAATATTCGGAATCAAGATCCCAGCTATAGATTGTTTCTTCAGCGGAACAGGGGATATGTTCGCTGCATTAATGCTCGTCCGGTTCCGAGAAGCGGTTCATAATGTACCGGGGTTGATGGAGAAGGATGCGTGGGTTAGCCCTGATGATGTTTTGGCGACGGATCTACCGCTGGCGAAGGCGACGGAGAAGGTATTGGCTAGTATGCATGAGGTGTTGACGAAGACGAAGGAGGGGAGGGATGAGGAGATGGAGAAGTATGAAAAGAGGGTTGGAGGGAGGGATGCGGGGAGTGATGAGAAGATGTTGAGGTTGGTGAAGAGTAAGGCGGCGGAGGTGAGGTTGGTGAGGAATTTGAAGGCGTTGAAGAATCCTGATGTGAAGTTTCTGGCAGAGACGGTGTAGGTGGGATTTACCTAAGAGGTTGGCGAAAGATGCATGAAATGGATTATGTTGGGCGTGTTTGTTTTTGATACCATTGATGAGCATATAGAACATCCAGAAGCAATACAGCATATGAACATATTGACAGAAGTTATTTTGGCGGTGAGCAAAATGAAAGACATCCAATCCGTGAAGCATCAGTTGTGTGAAGTTAAGCTAAGCATTGAAATAATCTTTGACAGATGTGCTGTAAGCCTTGGTCTCTACCTCGGTTTATGGGCAGCATTTTCACCTTACATCTGATCTTAATGGCCATTAATACTTGGAACAATCTGGAGCAGTTGTTTAGACGCCAGAGGCACGGTTGACGTTCAATAGCATTCATGATCATAGGACGTCTATTCTACCCATCCACATCCACCGTCATTTCTCATTTCTCATAGCCCATCCACCCCCAGATCTCAACCCTTTCCCACGACAACATCTATAGAGCAGCAGCCTTTTTTTTGTCCTTCCCCCATCCACCTACCCATCTATCCAGTACTCCCAAACCCCCCACTCCCCCTAACACTCTCCTCCAACTCCTCCACCTCCTTCACCTCCGGCGTATAAATCCTCTCCAACACCAATTGAGCAACGCGATCTCCCTCCTTGACCTCAAAATCCTTTTCTCCGTGGTTGAAGAGCAAGACTTTCACTTGGCCTCTGTAGTCTGCGTCGATTACGCCTGCGCCGGTGTCGATCATGTGTTTAGATGCTAGACCGGAGCGGGGTGCTATACGGCCGTCTGTCGTTGCAATCAATGTCAGTTTTTAGGAAAGGAAAGGAAAGGAAAGGAA
>AIET01001081.1:0-128954 GCA_000292665.1 Helotiales sp. EF0021 | reverse complement strand
ATTACTTACTATTTAATACCTTATAAATATACTCTTTACTAGTCTCTTAAATATATTAATATTACTTTATTGTCTACTATTCAATACCTTACATTCTATAAAGTTGTTTTAAAAGACTTCTCGACTATGTAAATGAATTTGTACTTATCCAACCTCTATTCTAGTCGACTATCGTCGTTTCGTGATTTCTTCTAAAGCTCCAGTATATCCTGACCTGTTTTCTGGAACTCGCGGATCTTTCGGTATATATTAAAGTCGGGATGCTCATTCTTCATCGTCTGGTCGACGTTCCGTAGGGCGTCATTTATGAGAAAGGGTCCGATGCTGCCTTGATGGTCTGAGAAGAACAGGATATCTTTGGATGACAGATACCGAAGTGTAGTGCCTACCTGAATTGCGAGATGGGCGACCTCCTGAGCTCCAGTCTTGAAAACGATAACGATTCCCTCATCCCTCAATTTGGCGATGGCCATCTGCTCTGGTGTGACATCCTCGCTCGCGGCTTTGTTGAGTGTCACTTTCTGGGCATCGCAGGTCGGCTGAACGATCTTGGTGGTGATGGTTGTCTCGCTGAATGTTTGCGTTTTGGTCTCCGTCCTGTAGTGATGGGACACGCTGCTGATAACTTCAACTTCGACTTCTGGAGAACAATGTGCATGCTGAAGTTGTTTCTGTAGCTTTGCAATGAAGTCCCGCGGCATTTTGCCATGATCACTGCGATTGAGATATCGATGGAGAGTATTTGTGTCGAAGTGCGGAAAGTTCTGTGGAAGATGCCGAACTGGGTGATAGTAAAAAGAGCCTGCCAGCAGGAAGATTACGAACATGAAGATGGCACGAATCGGTCGAGAGGGAAGATTTGATAGCATCTTAGCAGGTAGATCTAGCTATTAAAGGAGGTTTGAATACGTATAAGGTTTATCTGCTTGGTCCATTCGGGGAATGTCTTAAGACTGACGTATACATTCTAAGAAGGCTGAAGATATTTTTAAGACGAGCTATAGAGATTCAACATGTTATTTTCTGTTCGAAAGGGAGGATAGAAATCCTGTCCAGCTTGGGATGCAAGGGATATACACGTGACCTCAGTATAACCTTGGATCTTATAAAGATGCCATTCCTATAGTTCGTAGATTTGTAGTAAGACTTTGCGAGACAGAGATTGTAAAGCAAAGGGAAGAAGGGAATTAAAGACATGTCTTGAATATACCCGCTTTCCGCCTCCTTGGCCGGCTTTAGGGACCGAGCATTTGTGGCTTAGTTAAAGTAACAATGCTTTGCTTATTGTAGCTGTTAACGTCGAAGACTTAACGAGCTGTGCCGCAACTCGAGAGATACATTCGAGCTGGTATAAATAACGTCAATTGCTAGATTATGAATGTTATCTTCAATGTCAATTAGGAAAACTAAAATAATCTCGAAGGTCGGGGTTCTCTCGATACCGAAGCAGTTTTGGAGTTGTGGTTCTTTTTTATGGTACTTTACAGCTCGTACCGTGTCATATTAAATATCCAATAGCTCTCTCTGAATCTGAAAATCGATATTGAGGCCTCTCTGTCTTAGACTTTCCCGATTCCTGGAAATCAAAAGACAATCTTCCCAAAGTTTCCGTTTGTCCGCTTTTCTTGTCGTACAATCGTCTGGATCTCAGATCTCAATTCTTGCACAACATCACCATTCATCCCATCGCCTTCGGCTGCCAATCCCCGTCCCCGTCCCAAGGCCGAGATCTTCACAAGCATTGCGCCGTCGTCCAGGTAGTCTCGTATCGTCTCGTCTCTTCGGGGCTACTCTGCTATCGATAACCTTAGCCGACCCTCCTCCACATCCACATCCACATCCATATCCACCCCCCAAATTCCTTCTCTCTTCTCCCTTCCTTCATCATGCCCGCCCTGCCCAGCAAGCAGTCGCGGAGAAAGACCACCACCCCCATCCCCGTCCCAAACACAGAGTATGTTTTTGACGGCATCCTCAACGCACTGGGAATGGAGCGTTTGAGCTCCAACAGCATCTCCAACATCGCCATGGATGCCGCAGAGACCCCCTCAGCGACACCACCCTCAATGCCGAGCTCCAAGAAGCTCTCGATCCTCGATTTGCCATCAGAAACACAAAAGGACATCCTCAAATATGTACAGCCTCCTCCAACGCCCGCTCAGTGCTCGTCGTGCTGATAATTCCTCCAGGCTACCTCAGCAGATTGCATCGCACTCTCCCTCGTCTGCAGACACTTCCGAGACCTCGCAGCAGAATGCCTGTACAGGACCTTTCATATTGGCTTCCCCGACGAAGATGACATCGCAAATGAGTCCCCAATCGATGCGTTGGCTAGTGGTCTAGACACATTCGTTACCAGCGACTACGACTACGCCAAATACCTGCGGGCAATCACATTGGAGACTTTGAGCGTAGGCGACAAGGGCGAACGTGCATACCGGCATTATACGTACGATGTGAGCTGCGGCAAGTTCATGAATACACTGCTACTCTTGACTTTGCGCAAAGCACGGTCATTGGAAACCTTCAGGTGAGCTCTCTCAAGTTTTGAGGAATGGCATGAACTGACTCTTGCAGATGGGACATTCGCGTCGAACTCAGTCGCCCAGTCTTTAAAGCCTTACACCAAATCCCATCCCTCCAACATTTGCAACTACGAATGCAGGCTGGTGAATCGCACTACCAACCCCCTCCCGCCCTTTTCTCCCCCCAACCGTCTGCGATTCAAAACGATGCCATATTCCTACTTCCAAATCATGGGACTCCTGCACCCAATCCCGATACCGTCCCACTCGACTCGGACATCTTCGCAGCACCACAATCCAAAACTACCCGAAACCCAGGAAAGACACCATTGACAATTTCTGGCTTCAAGAACCTGAAGTCTCTTTCAATCCTCGATATGGACACATTGGACTACGTCGACGAACTCAGGATCTGCCTACAGAATTGCTCATCTACAGTGAGCTCTCTGAAATTGTCCTTCTCCGAACAACTCGCAAACAGATCTCGGAAGCCTCCTCCAGATGTCCACTCCGACGACGACTCTGACCAGGAGGATGATTTTGGACTGGGAGGAATGCAAGCCCCAGGTCTACCACCGCCAACAACATCCTCAAGTTTCAATGGCCCCGCAAAGGCTCTGAGTGCACTGGAAGAGAAAAAGAAACAAGAGGCTGTTCTTGGGAGAATCTTTGGCTTGGACGCGAAATCTGTCAAGCTCAAGCTTGATGCCTACGAGCCACCCAAGGTGTCGAACCAGGAAGAAGACCCAAAGAGAAGATTCATCAAGAGCCTTGCCCCCGTTGCGGCTAAGCTTATGGCACATATTAAACCCGGAAGCGAGGCCAGCAATGAAGGCAAGGAGACACTAGCAATGATCGAAAAGGCAGCGAAACTGTACATTGACAGCATCGACAAGGGAAAAGAGAAGTCCACGGCATCTGGTAGTGATGGAAGCAATACCCCAAAAGCAACTCCAGCGTCATCGATAAATGATGGAGATGAGGCTGTAATGAGTGGTGCTGCTGAAGAGGGACCAGGTCTCTTTGACGATGAGCAGACACGTAAGAAGAGAACTGGGGAGACAGCACAGGGTGTACCGAATCCTGATGATATCGACATGGATGAGCCGGAGGGCAAGGAGTTGGACTCCAATGATTTTGAGGGAGGTAATGATCCTCAACCTGAAGAATCCCCCAGCAGCCCCGATCCCGTCGCCCCGACTGAGCAAACCCCAGAGCCTGCTCCCGCCGGACCTTCCTCTACGCCACAGGTAGATAGCATCCAATGGGCGAATAAACTCCACGTCCTTGAGCAGCATCTTGCTATCCGAAGCGCCCATGATGAGATTGAGAAACAGGGGGAAATCCTTCGAAAACAGATGGAGTACTTCAAGCTGAAGTTGAACTCCGGAGCATCCGTTGAAGCCATCGATGTCAAGACCGTTCAAGCAGCGGAAGCCGAGTTCAAGCGAGTCTGTCTGCGAGTTGAGGACTTGGCCAAAGATATGCAGCATATCACGGATAACAACGATGAGATGCTTCGACCAACCTCTTCTGACGATGCGCGGATGACAGAGTATATCAGAGAGTCCCGCGGTCTGACTGTCGAGTCACTCTCCATCTATCTCATTCCCGTCAAGGCCTCGGTCTTGTCTCGCGCGATTGACGTGCACAGCCTCAAAAACGTCACCTTACTGAATGTGGGACCTCAGATTCAATTCTGGAATGTCCTGGCCCGAGAGAACAAATTGAAGCCTCTGCCTCTGCAAAAGATCCACACTGACAATGTCACGTTACCTCTTCTAGCCTTCATTGCACAATTGGATCATGTCAAGGAGCTTTACTTCCTGGAGCGAACCGCCAAAGCTCGTGTTGAAAATACAGCAGCTAAGACTACTGTGACCATTGACCAGATCCGCAAGGTCGTTCTCAAAAAGCACGCCAGCACGTTGAAGGTGCTGATGATTCGCAATGATGCTGGGCTGGAGTGGGATCTGGATATCAAGACTATCGTGCTGCTATGTAAGAAAGCGATGATGTTGGAGGAGCTTGCTTGCAGCTTTGGTGTTCCTTCCATGGTATGTCTCCCGTGTTTTTCTGCATAGAACTCTGCTAACAACCTACAGCATGCACTCCTTCAATCCATGTCTGCACTAACAACCCTTCGTGCTTTCCACACCATCCAATTCCACAACGAAGACGTTTGCGCCTGGGTTGTGAGCCAATTTCGGAAATACATCTTGGACGTTGTGGCCAACAATCCAGACATGAAGCTGGAGTATCTAGCGCTTGACACTTCAATCGAGAGGCTGGCTCGTCGCAAATCAACACGTAAGGCGAAATTTAGCAAGGACGTCAAAGGCAAAGGCAAGGCGAAGGACCTGGATCTGGTCAGTGATAAAGCATTGGCTGAGTTGGCTCTTGGTAATACCGGATCCTCTTCTGACATCGCAAACGCCTACTTTGAAGCAGCTGATAGCTCAGATGATGAGGATGGGTTAGGACCATTGGGTTTGAGGGTCGAGGCTGTTGAGGGGATTAGATTCTGCGATGTGAGTGGGGTCAAGATCTTTGAGAAGGAGGTTATCTCTGGCCGCCTTTGAGGAAGCTCAGACCGATCAAATCTTCAAGGGCACTGGGATATGCGACGCTGGGTTACGGGATGGATTAGCATGCATTCGTTCATTTTCATGATGGGGTAGCGAGAGCGTTTGGGTGTATCGTATTGCTTGACTGGGGATCATCGCATCACAGATACCATTTTATGCTCTTGGGAATATGGACATATGGCGATATGAATGGCAAAAAGAGCACGAACTAGAACTTTGACATCTCACAATAATGACTCTCAATGTGAAATCACAATTAGCAGAAGTAAAGGGAACGCAAGCGGGTATATTTCAAACGCCCTGTTGGCGTCTAGCTGGTGCCTGTTGATATCCATGTCTGCGTGAAACTTTTCTGGTGTGTACCAGTGCCAAATTCTATGGTATAAACACCTTTAATGCTCGCATCCTCGCTCTTACATCATGTCTTCCTTTCTCGCAAGAAGTGTTTCTCTGGCGACAGAAAGTTTTCCAAGCCTAGTCGACTCTCATCCGCACCTTGTCGCTATCCGACTCACCCATTTGACCCTTATATCCCCCCAACATCCTCATCGGGATCAAAAGAATCACCAGCGATCTGGTTCACACCCTCATGTCCCTCACCCTCCACAGCCTTGCCTTGCTCGTATGTTACACGACGCCATCCACAGGATTCAGAAGGGTCCTTGATCCACTCCATGGTTGGGAAGTAGTGATCGTTCTTCTTCATCGTGATAACCCAAGGGACGTTGTCAAAGGTCATTGCTTTTAGGCGGAAATCTATTGAAGTCAGTGAGAAAACTTAAAGTTGAAGTGGGGAACCTACAAGTATTGTCAGGAATGTTGACTACCGCCTTCAAAAACGATTCCAGATCCTTGGTTGGCTTGCCGTTCACATGTGTGATGAAGTTCGTTGGCGCAAGACCGTATTGGTATGCGGGACTGCCTCTGGTACGAGCAGAGACATAGATCTCGCTATGAAGCTTGCTGATTTGTTGTCTGACAGCGTGATGTGGTCTATGCAAGATAGCACCACAGAAGCTGATAGCTCGATCGGTCTCAAGATCATCGGCGGAAACAGTGGGAAGCTTGACCTTCATCTCAACGCAATCACGTACAATGATAGCATCCAGAACCTCGTGGTCATACATGACATCCAGCTCAGAGACCCGAGTGATGATCTTGCCGTTCAGCGACAGAATTACGTCTCCTTCAAGCAGACCCTTCTGGATTTCGCCACGTTCAAAAGTTCGCTTGCGAATCATAAAGAGCTGATGTCTCGAGGCATTGTCTTCTGCAACCTTCTTGATCCATTCTTCGGAGACACCCATAATGCGGGCCTGGCTCATCTGAATGGCATTGAATTCGACACTCAACATACGCAACTTTGGCTGCTCGCCACGCTGGATTTGTCGAATAACAGGGAGAAGTGTTGGGGTAGCAAGACCAAGGTGATAGTCGGTATCCTTCGAGGTGACAGGTGATCTCTCGCCCAGGTAAGTCAACCATAATGCCTGAACCGTTCCATCTTCTCCGACCAGAACACCACTCCCGCATTGTCCGCTGAGGCTGGTGTCGACCGTGATAGCATCAACGTTGACAGCTCTGTATCTCGGTGCACCAGAATTGGCAGGAATGGCAACAGCTGTAATGTCGGTGATCGTGGTCTGGGCAATAACAATTCGCATGTTTTGGTTGAAACCAACAAAGTATGTCGAGGCGCCTTGGGTAACTTGCTTGTCGCTCAGCTTGGCGCTTTGGACAGGAGCATCAACCAGAGAAGGATCATATTTGATAATGGCGTAGTTCTGCAACGGGTGCATGAACACAACCTTTCCTTCGACCTGTATCGAATCGGCAATGGTGATGGAAATGTCGCAAAAATCATATGGTACAATGGCTCTTGAGATGACAACTAACCCCTTCTCGGCATCAATCACAACACCCATGCCCCACTTTCTGTTTCGTGGAAAGCCATCGAGCTTGACAGGCATGTGACAGAGGACTCTAACAAAGCTTCGTACGACATCTGCAGCTGCGGGATGTTGAGTATTCTCGAGTGTGATAAAACTTGCTGAGCGCTTGACCGGAGGGACAGCAGGAAGAGCATCGGCAAGATCCGTGAAGTCCCACAAACCAGTGCTATCATTTCTGACAGCCAATCTCATCTTGCTTGACCAATGACGGTCAATATGGAGGATAGATGTGTTCAAGGTATGTAGATCTCTGAGATGCTTGTATGTCACAACAACTCTTGACCGATCTGGAATCTGCTTCATGACCTCAATAAATGTGTCGAGATCAGGAGTCTTCTTGTGATCAACAGTTTGTATGATCCATCCATTGTCCGTACTCTCGAATCTGAAGGACCCAGTTGCCTCGCAGACAAAGACACCCTTGCAAGCCACTGCATACAACCGTGCTTGTTGATAGGATAAGTTGTGGAAGCTGGCGCCTGCTACAGAGACGAAGCGATCCGGGGTAATCGCATGCAGGTCGCCGACAGAGACCTCGACCTCGATATCCTCACCACCACGCTGGACCAAGAGTTTCACTTTCCCACCAACACTCGAGTCCAGGATATCGTCAAGGCGGATGAATTGGGTGAGCAACTCTCCATTAACTTTGATAAGGACGTCTCCTTCCTCAATCTTGGTATCCGAAGGGCCTTCAGGAAGCACTATCTCAGCAACCAACATTCCGGTCTCCTTGGGAAACCCTTTCCGTACAGCACTCTCCCATTCCGGAGTCAGGCCAAGTCTCCTGCATTCATCAAACGGCTTGATCATCCACTGGCATTGTATTGTGCCACGGGTGATTGGGTTTCCTTCTTGGATGCAGCGCAACGCACGCAGAGGTCGGTCGAGAGGCAGGAAGTAGTCCGTCGCAGCTCCATCGCTTCTTCCGCCAGCTTGGAGGGCCACGGCATAACCATCAATGTTGACAACCGGACTGCCAGAACTTCCTCCACTTGCAGCAGCAGCAGCTTGGATGTAGTTTGTGTTGAAATCGCAGTATCCATCTCCATACTCGGGTGCATTCCTATCCAGTCTACTGATGACTCCGGAAAGAATACTGAGCTTCTCTCCAGCATCATTACCCACAACTCGAATTTCTGATCCAACCTTTGCAAGATCTGGTCTCAGAGGTAGAGAAGACACAGGCATATATTTGATAGCTTTCGGATCGAATCGGAGAATACCAAAATCGTGGACGGGATCGCGGTAGACTGGGTAGGCGTCGACTTCTTCGTGGTTGTCGAATATGCAGTATCCCCAGAACGGTCCTGATCCTACAACATGACGATTTGTCATGATATATCTGCAGACGTTAGCAATGTACACTCTACCATGATCAGAAGACCTACCCTCTCTCTGCGTCAACCACGAATCCAGTAGCTTCACTTGTCAGGGCGGGGTCCGTATCGAATGAACATGTCTGGCAGAACCTGATGGATACCACGTTCCGGACGACGTTTTCAATACAAGCTTGCCACTCTGCCGTATCTGCCAGTGCAGCAGGCATAATTCTTGTCTCTTCTGTATCTAGCTCCTCGTCTTCGTACAACAGTCCGACCTCAGGTGTATTTTGTCCAGTTGAGTCCTTTCCATTTATGGCTCTATGTTGCTTCTGCGGTCGTTCATCGATAGAACCTGGGTGCTGCTTCCGTTTTGTACGCGCAGCGCCATTACTACCATTCATGGTTGTGTTTCTGAAGCTGTGATTCCTGGTGGTGCTGATTGCCCGAGCGTGGATTTTTGACGCGGAGGTGATTATTGGTGTACGGTGATTCCAATTATGATGGACGCTTGATCTGGATGCGTCTCTTTGTATAGCTGCAAAGATGACAGGCTTGGAGAAGCACGTCAATGAGTGGTGTCTCAGTCGCGAGGAGAAAACTCTATTCATCCAGCATAGAGCTCATAGAACCACCCAGTCGGTTGATCAAAGGAGTGTATGAAGAAGAGTGAGAGATCAAGACCGGGAATGCAAAGGAGGGACGCTGACAGGAGATGGGGATGGAGATTGCGATCTGAGGAGGTTGAGCTATGCCATCGCAAGGCCGACCTGCATGGGCAAGAATGCACTTGCAGGTGAGCCGCTATCTAGATCAGGTAAGGCGCCGGGCACGGAGCGTTTCATGCCGTGTTTGCTTGCTCTTCTCATCCTCATCGTCGGGATCGATACCGCCCTTGGACAATTCGGCATTGGTGTTTCAATGCAGTATTCCTCCTTCCAAGGGCGATGTTATACGAACTATCATTACATACATGCACACAGACTATTGTCGTTTTGTCAGGAACAACACAGAATGATTCGACTCCAAGCTTGCTTCAAATCTGTTACATAAGCACCACGGGCTGGCTAAAGCTCCCCAATATCAAATGGTCTTTGAATCTAGCGCAAAGGCCAGTTGCATTTGCACTGCTTGGAAGTGATCGAGCTCAAGGCAATACCTGAGCGTATGTCAGTGTTATTACCTAATCTTGATGGAACCGTGATGGAACCGTGAGTATCATGGAAATCTTCGATTTTGGTAGTGTGCATGAATATAAACAAGAGAATTCAAAATTGTGTGTCCATCAGGATCTCGTGCCTGGTGATTTTCCCCTTCCGACTTTCGTCTCCACCAATTCAAACTCTTCAGCCTTACTTAATAACGCCTCCCCTTCGATTGCATCCTCTTCGCCCTCTAGGAACACTTCATGCCCACTGCCTTCGTGCATTCCGAGAGCCGTTACACAGCATAGAGCAGACATGATTGCTGTTCCCCACCACGCGGCGCCAACCACACCAATATCTAAACCCGCGCCGTACCACCAACCACCAACTACCGGCCCTACGGTTCTGAATCCTGCTGATACGCTTTGGCCAAGACCATGGATCGTTCCGAGCACGCTTGGATGTGGCGAACAGTTGTTCAAAAGAATTATTGAAGCCGGCAACGTGAATGTTCTGGCTGTGACCTGGAGCAACAGCACAAGGATGATTCCCAACCAGATGAAGGCACCTGCTGCGGCTGCCGGAGCTACAACAGCTGAAGGAAGAACAGCAAGGTAGGGAGCGCAGAAATATGCCACAGGGAATAACACGGCAAAGTATCTGAACGATCTCAGTGTACCAAGACGAGCCTGGACACGAGGATATGCGAACAGTTGGAGGAACATACCCAGGACACCAAGGATTGAGGTTGCAAACCCAACAGTTGCCGCAGACATCCCAAGACCGCCAGTGAATCCAAAGGGGAGAGACTGCTTGAATGCTGATTCGACTTCAAGGTATCGAGGTGTGGAGAGAAAGAGTGTCCAGAGATTGGCGAACGCGCCTAAGTGAAAGTCGTAGAAAGCGCCATTGACAAGGGTGAAGATGACATTCTTGGTCCAGATACGACTGAATGGCAGTCTTTGTGCCGTTCGAGGCTTCTTCAGAATCAATTTCTTGTCCAAGCTTGCCAAATCTTCTTCCTGCATATCCCACGTCTGCACCTGCGAGTAGCCTTCGGGGTTGAATCTCGATGCGAGAAGTCGGAAGAAGCGGGTCTTCAGATGGAGTCCAAGGTCGAAGCTTGCCTTGCGCGCCTTTAGGGTCTCCTCGAGGAAAAAGAACACAATATATGTTGTGATAGTCAAGAATAATGCGTTGAGAAGCGATGGCAACGCATATGGATAATCCTCCAGGAAGCTGAAGCCCAAGCAACCTCCAGGCCCGAAGATACCTGGCATAATGGTCGCAGGATCTGCGAGAAGTCCTCCCATGATAGGTCCTAGTATTCCGGCGACATTGAAGCTCATGGGGAGGATCAGAAACGCTCTCGACTGGTATTTCTTCTCCTTGGTTATTTCGGCAATCATCGTACGTCTAACACGTCAGCATTTGGACTTTGACCTCGACTATCGAAGCTCACATTATTCCAACGGTACCATTAATTCCACCACCAATCGCTCGCCAAAATGCAGCCCAAAAGAACGTGTTGGCGAATCCATACCCGAGACAACTTATCGCCGTCCCAGCAAGCCCGATAATGAGCACCATCTTCCTTCCACACCAACTCGCATCCGCTGCCTTTCCCCATAAGATCGCGGTCAAGACCTGAGCGCCAGTGAAACATCCTTGAAGTATTCCTGCCTGTCTAGAGATTTGAGCATTGGTGAGGGTCGAGTCGAAGCTCTTCAGTTGGTAAAAGACATAGGCCTGCAGCGATGCCACTTGCAGGAAATCGACCAACCTGCACAAGAACAGTATCGCCAATTGATCTTTCCTCGGAAGCGACATCCATGTCACCGACTGCGGTTTTGGTCTTGGTTGAGCTTCCGTATCCAGATCTTCGTCCTCGAAATCCTCTGGCAGAGGCAAATTGGCATCTTTCCGTGGGGCTACTGAATTCCTCTTCGCGGGGATGTTCACCCTGGACTCGTTGTTCAGTTTGTAGAGTTTCAACGACTTCTCCATGACGGTGAATAGAAAGAAATAAAGAAGCAAGGAAAGAGAATACCGAAGAAATGGGGTCTGGAAGGGCACGAAGAATGAAACGGAAAGAAAGGATGATCGAGACCAAGGTTCAGACAGCGGCCACACGCATAATCGTACAGTACCGTCCTGCTTCTTGGCCCTGTCTACTGCCAGCGTCAAAACCCACTCAGATCTGATGGATCGCCGTTGAGGAAATCAAGTTAAAGCTTGGGAGACGTTTGCACTCCACAAATACACAGGGGTAGCTCACGTGATATCAACTGAAAGCCCTCGGAACGCGTGGCACTCTCACGACTCACGACTCGTAATTCGTTCTTCACGCTCTTCGGCTCGCATGTTCTTGTCCAAGATAAGAACAAGGGATGAGCTTTTCCGCGTCACAACAGACCAGAATACAGGCGATTAGAGAGGCTGCGGAGCTGGCACAAAACCGGTCACCAAATTGAAGTTTCAACACGTCGTCGGCTTCTTTGGAGGTGCTCTGGTTGAGAGCGGTGCTCCGCAAGTGCGCTTCTCAATTGCCATCATCGATCAGCGTTCTGGTTGCTAGAAGTCGCGCCAAGTGTGCACATTTTATTTTTGGTTATCAACGTTTCGCTGCTTTTGTATTTATTTATGCATCTGTCGCTTCCTGTACCAAAAGAAAAATTCCGTCTTCGTTCTTTTTTACGTGTTGCCCTTTTCTCCCTCGTATACTGACCAAGATGCGTTCAAATTTCAATAATGATCTAGCTTTTGATACCACGAGATGCGGGGCCCGTCCAAAGTATCAAAGCACGGACCTGGCTTGACCTCGTATAGCTATTTTGAGGACGAGTGTAGAGATGCGACAATGACCTGTGTACTCTTTCTCGAGGACGTGGACAAGTGAATTGACAGCCACGATTCTTGATCGCATGGACATTTAATATGGACGACGAGCTGGGAAGGACAGCCGATATGCAATCTCCTGGGCCAAAAATACGAATGTGAAAACCACCTTATGTTCACGGCCTGAAATGATGCAGTTGGTGGGTATGGGGCATATTTCTACTGCAAGTATCTCAGCTGCATATATTTTCTAATCAAGGCTGACGTTTCCAGGTCGACAACCACTGGAATGTAATCAAGAAGACCGGAGCTGCTGGAGGACTGGGATGCCGATCTTTACGGCTTTCACTTCACTGAAGATGGGACGGCTCTCATGACTGTCTAGGAAACCATCAGCAGAGATCTCTCAGAGCTTGGGGAAACTTTTCGTTGAGGAGATCTGGGATTCTTGTTGCAGGTATTCAGCCTCAAGACTGCATAACGCCATTTCCCAATCGCACGCTTCTGACCAGCACGCAGTATTGGACATATCGAGGGACATTGGGATGGTGGTGAGATAACCTTCGACTTCTCTCGCATGAAAAGCATCGACGAGGACGCAATAGGCAATCTCATCTTGAGTCGATACATACATAGCCTCACATATACCAACGGAACGGACGGCGACGTGATATGGATGATTGGAGGGAGGAGAAATACGTGCGCAGGTCTCTCGAATAAAGATGCGACTAATTTTGTGTACCAGCACAATGCACGATGGTCTAAGAACCACACAGCCATCACGATGTTCGACAAAGGATTTGATGATCCTCATCCGGACATCAGCTAACTCATGGCTTGCCCTTGCAGCTCGACGAGGAGGAGATGATTGCAATGATGATGGCTGAGTACAACAAGTCTGGTCACATTCAGGGCCTTTCTCGACTTATTTTGATGTTTTCACTTCAAACTCTACTGATCAAGACCCTGGAAACGACCCCAATCTCACGCAGATTTGTTCTTTGCCGCTGCTGCGAAGTGGGGAGGGTAGGAGGAGAATACATGATGGGCAGAGATCATGTTGGAGATCTGCACAACCACTGGATTGTGTGTGGGGTGGAAGGAGGCGAATGTGGTGTTTGAGACGAGGAATGAGGGGAGGAATTTAGTTGCATCTTAACTGATAACTTCCGGCTCGCATAGCAATGTATTCTCACACCCAGAAAGATACTTCCAAAACGCCACATTAATGAATCATCTGCAGCAGGTGCGGTAAGGAGCTGAAGTCGTCTTTGAACTTGTTGAGATACTCGTTATATTGACCTTCCTGCATATCCGTATCGAAAGCATTGAACCGAAATGTCAAGTCAATACCCTAGCCAAAGAATCGGATCTCGGCACGATATCTGTACCAAGGATAGGAGTAAAGCTGCTGGGATGACTTTGGCGCCAAGTTCCTGGTTTGGTGAATGGTTACGCGGCCTCGCCCGGAAGCAACTCCATGGAGAATGTTCACAGCACCACTCCTGATTGAGGTCATGAAACTCAAAACAGCAGTGAAAGGTACGAAAGGTACGAAAGGTACGAGAATGGCATCAGTCATGAATCGGATGAAATCTTTTGCTTGGCTATCTTAGCTTCATAAAACAAGAACTGAAAAGTCTTAATATCTACAGGACAAGACGAACATTCAGTCGGCAAGCTCCACAACTCCTATCCGAACCAATCATTTACAATATCCAAAGCATCGAGACCAGAAATAAGCACATGACAACCAATGCCAACATCTGCAGGCCCTTGACCACCACATTCATCATCTGCATCCTGTTCCTCCTTCGTGAACGGGCCACGAAATCGCGGTTGTCGTTGACATTTGGGAACTTCGAACCCATTGGCACTCTCTCTCCGAGGAAGTTGCAGAGTGGTTCCCATCCCTCCGTCACCCTGAATTCGAGCAAGTTCTCTTTTGGCACCATGCTCCTAACTTCTGCGTAATGTCTCTCGAAGACCTCCTTTCCCCTATGTTCAAAATCGCCTTCGAAGAAAGTATCAAAGAACTTCTTCAACATGGGATAATACATCCCCGCCGCCCAACTCACATACTGCAGACACCTCAATTCAGGATCCGTGACTCTCCAGAATACAGTTCTCATAGTGGATGCGTGCCAAGAGTCGACATCTCGGTTCGTCAATACGACCTTGGCTTCTGGATATGCTTCGATGAGTTCTTTGGCGAATGCGACAGCGGGCCAGTCGCATACTGCTTGGCAGTTGCCGAGCAACTGGTCCCAGTCTTCTCGTGTAAAGGGACTTCCGATACCGTCGTACTTGGCTTTGAGGGCGTCCATCCACATCAAGGCATCAGGAGGATTCTCGATTGAGCAGGACATCATGTGATATGTATCGACATAACCGAGTTGCTGCATGGCGGCGCGCATTGCTGTGAGTTGTTAGATGGAAATGGATAACTGAGGGAAGTGCTTACAAGCTGTTCCTGTGCGTCCAAGACCCAAGATCAGGACTTTCATGGGAACCGTTCTCCGACATTTCCGTCTGTTGATGTCTGTATCGTTGGTGAAAATATCTGTGATAGGCTTAGGGGTATACTTTGCGGAAGACGCCATTTGGATGAGATCGAAGAGAATGTGAGATCAAAATATGCTGGGGAATGCAGTTGGGTATCAAGATGGTGCAGATATAAAAAAATCCTAAGGTGCTGAAAACGTGCAGAGAATAAAGATGAAAATAGTCCTCAAACAACAGCAGGAAATCTCACTTACAAGTACAAATCAAGCCTCCCTGGAGTTATATCTCCTAGGACCCTTGCAGTATGCCAAGGCGTTCCCACAGACATCTCCTTATTTTGTACAAATTCGTACTCGTGGCAGCTAGTGGCAGCATGGCGAGGACATGAAGCGAAAGGAGATCAGAGATTGCTCCAGGGTCCAGCAACTCCAGCCGAAACTTCCCCAAATCTTCGGGACCGATTTGAGTTCTGACTACTGAGATTCAATTGCGAGCCGCGAGACGAGATGCTCTGCTTTCCGGTGCTCCCATCCTATCGCGCTTGGGGCTAGAAATAACCTGGCGTTGGCTTCTTGGAGGTATGGTGGGAATGGACGCGCGCACAAAGATCGACACTGTCATGACAGGGTGCACCGTCCCAGTCGCTGGGCAGTGGAGCCAATTCTGATCAATAGAGGCGCTCACCTCGCCTGGACTTCGACGCGTCCTCAATGCAGCCTTTTTGTAAACTGGTGGCCCGGTGGAGTATCCTTCTCGAGGGTTTCAGAAGTCATCCGAAATCCAGGACCCAAGCTTTTCATACCAAGGTTAGGGCCGGATTTGATACAACAAAACACAGGTGAGGGCGATAGGCTGTTGAACGTTTATTGGGTTGGAAGGAGCTGATCGGGTAAACGCAAGAGCACGATGTTAAAATATAGAAGTCTTTGAAGTTGTTGTGTCGTATCGTCGTGAAGTTCCGTTGTTGAGAGACAGGCCGGCTCATTAGGTACTGTACCATATCCGAGAGGCATGATATTCACGTGAGCGTTCATCAAAATGCCAGCCACTTCAAGGAAAGAAGAGATTCAATTGCTATTAGAACGAAGATCCGCCTCATAATTGGTTACTGATCATTATCTTAACTATTCCCTTGCACCTGAATCCCATATTCGAGAAGATCGTCCTTCAGCAGTGGGCAACATTCCCATTCCCATCGATCTTGAGGTTCATGTCCTTGAACTCCTTTGTCCTTTTAAGCCCATCCAACTGATTCCAGCGTAACTCCCTCTCTCCATCTCCGTTTGCATCACTCTTAACTACCATCGACGAAACATATCCCATCACGTCCCGTGAAATGACCTGGCGACCAAACCAAAGGTTGAATGCCAGAGATGACAACAGTACTACGACTGCACACGAGAGCACCGCAAGCCACGCCCAAGAGCATCGCACCACCTCATAGGGATTGTAGAGTGTCTTTACATCAGTGACGTCGACCTTTGGGAATGTGATGCCAAACTGGTCCTCCGAAGTCAATGACGCAAGGCAGAATGTGTTGAATGCAGTCGTCAACCGAGCAGAGAATTTCACTCTATCGACTGTAGAAAGATCGAAGGTAAAATTCTGGTGGAAATTCTCGGCGGCATTTCCTGCATGTAGATACGCTTCTGTCCGAGTCGAGGTCCCACTGGTTGCAATATCTACCCGGGGCCAGACGTAGCTCATTGCATTGCCATAATCTTTCAATGTAGAGGAACTCGATAGCCGTGGCGGTCCGGCTGATGCGAGGATACATGAGTACGGTTGCGAAGGAAAGCCATGGCCTTTGGGATCAAAACACTGGACAGTAATCTCTCTGACGTAGTGAGAGAGCGAGCAATCCCAGAGGTTGACTCGATTATCATCGAATGAGCCAAATACGCCTTGGTAGGGCTTGTCGGGTCGCGGTTCCGTCCCGAAGTCGATATCAAGGAAGAAACCAGCACCTGGTCCAAATAGTGGCTCATGGTAACCACCAACACCCTTTCCTGGAAGCTTATCAGCCCACATAGCATGATCACCGGTGGAATACTGAGATGCAGAAGAGCAGTTGAATTCAAATGCCTGGCCTTCAAAGGACAAATCTGCTTGAGCACGAAATGGCTGATAGCCATACGTCACAAAAGGGCTCGACGCGTCCAACACATCGACCGAACCGTAGATTGGGATTCCAATAAGTGACGAATAAGGAGCGGCAGGGCAATTCCATTCTTGAGACTCTATGGGCAGTGAACAGCTCCAGCCTTCTAGTCCAGTGATGGGAAGAACGGGCCAGCCAGCATTGTCGACGGGAGGATACTTCGAGTATTGATCCAAGTAACGGCTCTGACACAAGGCACGCAGATACATCATTTCCAGATGCAAGGGAACTGGTGGGCTATCACCCGTACTCAGATCATTCCACGGCCCAGGACCAATGTGTCGGCCACTTTCCAGGTCAGATTAGCAACACGATCGTTGACCGCTTGCCTGAAGAGGACTCGCAAAGCCGCTTGTCCTCCATGAGGTGAGAATATCCAAAGAGCTAGCAGTGCGACAGAAACCTTTTTCCACGCTCGCAAATGGACTACCAAAGAAAGAGTACTGAATGGAGATCTCTGCTGCCGACGTAAAGTTCGAGGTCCTGTCGTATGTGATCAGAAGAAAGTCCACACATTTCGCAATGGCATCATACCTGAAGTGTTGTGCCTTTCCGCGCTTTCCATCGTGCTAGTAAACCCAAGGTCTCTGGGATGACAACCGAGAAGAGAATTGGCAGAACAGTGGGACCCAATTTTGCAAGCTCCAACAGCAAAAGATTATAGCCTTCTGTTTTACGTTCTATGACGTCGCGAAGATGTATTTGTGAATCGAAGATGTAGACAGAAGAGCGGTGGAGCGCGTCTAGGTCAACTGACTCGCTTGGTGTGTCGTCCTTTGCGTTCGAACCAGTATAGGTATTATCAACCAGTATTGCCAAGACGGCCAAAGCTGCAAGATCTTAGTGATGTTGTGCCAGGATAAAAAGATCAGCTTGGATTGCTTCTTACCGAAGAATGCAAGGCTCACGCCAAGCTGACAAATCCAGAAAAAAATCCTGAATCGGCAGAGTTGCTCGAATCTTCTCGGAGGGGGAAAAGAGTCGTAGAGGTCCTGGGACCCGCGTTCAAGCGTCTCCACACAAACTTTGGTCTTCTCAGGATGGGTACTGGGGAATCCGAAGTTGGTCTCCTGGAGACAGGAATTGTAAGTTGTCCCTGCCTCTTCGTCTCCAGACTCTTTTGTCTCATGAATGGACTCATATTTGACGGTGGGTAGACTCAGAATCCCAGGAGTCGCCACAAGTGTATCCGATGAGCGTTCACCGTTCGAAATTGGGACAGCATGATATGTGTTGTTTGCCAAAGTGGAGTGGTTTTTGTGTTCAGCGATGCTAATATGAGACATCTTGTTTGGAATTGAGATACAATTCTAGTGAAAATGCAGCATCTCAATTCATGAGGTGGGAGGATGAAGTACTTGAGGACTTGGAATAGCTAAGCGCATGGAATGAACACAGCTACCCCTCTGAGAAGGTCCCCGAGCCTCGTGCAATGTTTGTGTCAAGAGGCTGGGGACACATGATAGCTGCGAAGGCGAGGTATCATCAGATCACGACTTTGAAAAGGGACAATCGCAGACCAAAACATACTTCTACACATGTCTGAACCCGAATCAATGAACCCTTGCTCGAGCATGAGCGCGACCTCGCAGCAAGAAGCATGACAAATTTTAGATCAGAACGGATGAACTACCTCATACTAACTTGTGTTATCACACTATGCACTCACTCCTTCCTAACCTCATGCCTCACATGAACTGATGTACATCAAGGGGTATCGTTCTTGGCATAACTTCTTCGAAGCTTCATCTTGGTCCACTGCACGCGAACGTAAGCAACCATACACGCCCAAAGATACACGGGAAGGCGGAGACATACCTCGCCACATGACAATGGAGAATACTTGGGCGGATTCCCTTCACCTGTGCAGGTCGGTAGCACAGCACATTGTTTGTTGAGGTTGAAACCTGCAGCCGTCAGCCGTTTTCGTACCACGTAACATCAGCCGACGAACCAAAGAATAACGGCATCGATATTCGATCCTCGTCCGTTCTGTTCACTTCCACCCGATGAAAGGTACTCTCCCACTTATCATTTGTCAGTCTTGATAGGAAATCTCCGATGTTCACCACCAATGTATCTTCGAGTGGTGGTGCTTTAATCCACTGTTCCTCCTTGTTCAATACCTGCAGCCCACCGATATGATCTTGGAATAGGATGGTGAAGCACTGCAAGTCCGTGTGGCTGCCTAAACCTCCTTGGTACAACCCAGAGGCATTAGGCTGGGTTTTGATTGCTGTTTGAGTGCCAGGATAGAAGTTCAAGGCCATGTCCCCGGATGGATACGTGATCAGGTTATCCATCCCCTTTTCTGGCATATCGAGTGCCACAGCGATTGCTTTGGTCAAGGATCGAGCAAGCTGTATTGTTGATCGCCAGTACTCTTTGACTGCATTATTGAAGCCGGGAAGATGGGCGGTTTTCTCCCGGATCCTTTCGTCCGCCCAAATGTATGGCTGGACTTCACCAGGAAGCGAGGCGATTGAAACTGGTTTCTCAAGATGGTCATATACTGGATCATCGTTCGGAGAGTAATGCCATCGGAACTGCTCCTTGACATCTGCTGCTTCACACGCATTCGCACGTGCATTTCCAGGCGCAGTCCAGCTATTGTGGTGATTGAAGTTGCTTCGTACGACTTTCCATTTCTCATCACTTGGCTGGCGGAAGAATCTGCATCAAAGTCAGCGCAGAAGGGTGTAACTTTACATGGATCGTACTCAAGTGATTTGAGTCTTGCTTCCTCAATGACTTCCCGTGACACTCCATGATTCTTGATGTAAAAGACTCCAGAAGTTACAGCGGCCGTGTTGATCTTTCGTGCTATGCGCCGAAGTTCCTCAGAGTTGTCGCCAAGACCTTTCAGATCGATGCATGGTATTTCGCCATCAGTACATGGTCGTGGGGGAGTGTTCAGTACTTCACGTAGTGAGTCTCCGTCGGGAGAGTTCAAGCGAAGGATAGTTTTCGGTGACTTCTGCGTGATTCTCGTTTGAGTTAACATCTTGACAAGATATCATCATCCTCTGATAAAGTCGGTAGGGTATATATATATATATATATATTACCTTTTGGTAAAGCTGAGCTCAATGGATATGAACTTGAAAAGGCACGCCAAGCTCTCAGAAAAGCACACAACCTAGTTTCAAGGGTGGGGTGAGGTGCTTCGAAGTGTATAGATAGAGTCAGGTGATGAAGCATGGTTGGGATTACCTAGTATTAGCCCAGAGGCTCAACTGTCCCAGGATCCTTCGGTCTCCTTGAAGTGCTGAACATCAATGTTTGGAGAGGCATGCCGCAGATGGTGATCGCAAGTAATGTTTCGAACATTATCTATCATTTGGCCAAATCGTGTTCAGGCACTGAGAACTCGAATGTAAGAGATCTTTTAAGTGTAGAATTCTAGGAAGATTAGCTTCGGAGCCTCCCAGAATCATTAGGCGAAGAATAAACTCACGTGACATAAACCACTCCGTGTTAGCATGACCGCCGGGAACTAGCTCAACACAGGTCCAGTTCACAATGTAATCAATTCATTTTCGTATTTGAGAGCGTGTTACACGAAACTCTTCCTTTACACCTCTTCTCTGCACCAACATTGGCACCTCAAGCAGCAACAACAGAGAACATTTTGCACCGTATAGTTGAGTAGAGGTCAAAATGACTGATAAAGGAACCTCACGAAACAAGCTCAGCGACATCGAGGCAATCCTAGGTCTTAATGAAGATGGCTCCATGCAAGATGTTGTACTCATGGCCATCGACTTGGAATGGAAGAGATTGGACAACACCAAATACAAAGGAGTCTTCATCACTGATGTTGGTGTCACGACCTTGGACACTAGAGAAGTAAACACGAAAACACCTGTAGATCCCTTAGTAACAAGAGAAATCGTCACTGGAAGACAAAAGAGGGTGGCACGCAACACAAAGAAATTCCTCTTTGGAACTTGCGAAGGCGTTGATCAGACTGATCTCAAAGATGAGATCTTGAAGTTGTTCTATATCACAGATAACCAGGTTAGAATCGCATCTCCATGCTCAAATGCGACTTACTGATGATTGCATGTAGGCAGTATCGAGTGCAAAGGAGCCCACATACCGAAAAATAGTCCTCGTCGGCCATGGTCTCAGTAACGATATTTGTATGCTTCGACGCTTGGGAATTGAGCTCCAAAATATCGACACCATCATCGTCAGGTTCGACACTTACTTCCTGGCATATGACAATTTAGACGGCTGCTTGAGACTTGTCGATCTCTTGAGGTTGTTCCGTTGCCCTTATCAGTATCTTCACCATGCTGGAAATGATGCAAACTACTCCATGAAGGCATTCTTGCTCCTCATCGAGGCTGGATTGCAGCCATACCAGATTCCAGAAGAAGCGACGAGAACTTTGGCTGCTTTGAGGGCATTGGCCATGGCGCCTCTGCCGGATTGGAGAGGAAGGAGCAAGATCGCAGGTGATCTGAGATGGCAAGCAATGCGCGAGCGGAGCAAAATTGAAGAGTCCTCAAGGATCGCTCTCAAGGGGTGCAGGGACTGAGCGAAGGGAATCGATCATCTGGATATGGACGGCTTTTTGTGTTTTGACGAGCTGGGAAGTGAACCGGAATGAGAGAGCTCGAAGCTGCCATGAGAACAAGCAGGCACATCACTCGAAGATTTGAAGTCGAGGATGCAGATAAATAAAGATCGAAGAAACTGTACAAGTTGAAATCGCATTGCGAGATGCGACAATAAAAGCTAGCAAATGAGGCGTTCGCGATGAAGGTAATGATGAACCTGGCGAACCCCGACTGAAGGGCTGAAGTATATCTGCAAAATAAATGGAGCTTCTCTTGAATGATTAATATTCTCATCTGCATTACTGGGACAGAAGACCTCTTACTCATGAGTAAGAGGTGTTCTTCATGAGTAATACTCGTCTTGAGTAAGCCAGGACAGACTTCGGTCGCGAACCTAACCTCTTTTGGAAGAGTGGCCGAATGGTCGTTTCCCGCATTCGTTATCGTGTTCGTGTCCCTCTCCCCTCTTGACAAAATTCCAAGGTCCTCGGCTAGGATAGACCATGGCTCGCATGAAAACACACCAACTAACATTGGAGCAAGCAACGCCCAAATTTCATATAAAATACCCAAGACATTAAAAAACTCTTCATCATCTGTCCAGATGTATTGATTGATCTCCAAACCAATAGCAGTTTCTCGATTCTGTTCTCAAAGCAGTGTTCAAGATGGACGATTTGAAAGGAAAGGTACGGTTGCTATAAGACACTCATTCTCGAGATGAGACTGACACTTGACAGATTATGATTGTGACAGGAGCATCCTCAGGTAAAGTTCGACTTCTTTCCCCAAGCACTCGTCGCGAGGCACTCTCTACCAACCGTCGTGAATGTCTGTAGAGACTCTCACCTCCTTCAAAAGAGGACAGCTAGACTGACCCCGCCTTCTACACAACAGGAATAGGACTCGCAACCGCCTCCGCCCTACTCGAACGCGGCGCTCATGTCTTCGGGACTGACGTCTCTCCCTCACCTCCTACCCTCGCCTCACCCACCAATTTCAAATTCCTCCAAGCAAACCTCTGCGAGTCATCATCCCCAGGCAAGATCGTCGAGGAATGTACAGCAGCGTTTGGCCCTAAGATCCATGGATTGCTCAATGTTGCAGGGATTTCAGATCAGAATAGCTCCGTTGATTCGTTGACTGATGCTAGTTGGGACAAGGTTATTGCTGTGAATTTGACGGCGCCGGTGATGTTGATGAGAGCTGTTGTTCCTGTGATGTGAGACTTCTTTTCAGATATTCAAAGTTGGTTGTCTTTCAAGTCTCGTGATTCGGCTTGCCCTACTGGTCCAGCTTTTCCCATTGTCTGGGAGTGGGTGAGAGACTATAGCTGATTTTCTTGCATAGGCAAAAGAATGGAGGAGGCTCTATCGTGAACGTCGCAAGCAAAGCAGCGATGAGCGGTGCTGCAGCCGGTGTTGCTTACACGGCGAGTAAACATGGCATTGTATGACTCCAGTCTAAGCTTGATTTCCAGTCCCCCACCTCCAACAAAATTGGAATTCACCAAATGCTGATTTTACCAGGTCGGTGCGACCAAAAACGTAGCTTGGCGATACAAAGATGAAGGCATCCGGTGCAACGCCATTTGTCCTGGTGGTAAGTTTTTTTTCTATTTCTTTCCCCATCCTTTTGAACGCCTTCATCAACTTCATCATCTCACTGCTCTCGTGCTTTCCTTCCTCCATTCGTCAAGCTAAGCCACCACAGGCGTACGAACAAACATATACTCCTCAGTCGACCTATCGACTCTCGACCAGGCCGCAACCGCAACCCTTGTCCCTGTCAGGGAAGCAATCATGCCAGGACAGGATTACAGCAAGGTACGTAACATCACGATTTCTGCTTCCATTAACCGCAACCTTTTCCTTGATGGGCCGAATGCTGATGCTAATGATGATTAGGTACCAACGCCGGATAAGATCGCCAACGTCTTGGTGTTTTTGGTGAGTGAGATGAGTGCGGAGATAAATGGTGCGATTGTGCCTGTTGATCGTGGGTGGAGTGTTATTTGAGAAGGTGGGAGGATGGGAAGAGAACGAGATCGAGTGCAGCGGTCCTGAAGTTGAGAGAGGGATGGGTTAGGGAAGTGGCAATGTAACATGGAAACAGCCGAAGAAACATTGGTGGTATCAAGGGATGCGTTTGGCAAGGCTTGGACATTGTAGTGCTACATTCAACTTTGTCTGAAGATATATATACGATGAATGCACTGAAATTAGAGCATGAGGATGCAGTGCATTATGTTCTATCAATCTGTTATGAAGATATCGTTCGAAGCCAGTATTTTCAATGAGACGCCTTTCCCAATCCATCCTCCAGATATGCCCACTTGACAAATGAAATTCTTCGGTTCTCAACGCCTCCTATCCTGACTCAAAGCACCCAATCTTATAGTGTACACCTCATTGCTGCTGTGTGTGGTCGTAACCATCTACTTACAATCCCTGCTTCTCTCCATTTCCATCATCAATAACCTTGGACCAGTCCTTGCCTACAATGATGAACATCTGTGCGACGAGAGTAAGGGTGAATAGGACTGTAACAGCAGCTTCAATGGCAAAAACCTTGGCATAAGCCTTGATCAATCTGATGCGAGCAGACCAGTCAAAGGTCTTCCACGCATCAAGCATGCTGATAACACCACTACCACCAACAATCTCAGGGGTGACCTTTCCACCGAAGCTGCGGTCAAAGGGAACGATGGTCTCCTCATTATCTGGCAAGAGAGATGCTTGGACACGAACCAAGGTAACATTGGCGGGGACGACAACGGCAAATGCGAGAATAAGGCCAAATATGAAAAGTCCAAGGCCCTTGAACATCAATCCAGTTGCCTGACCACCAGTCATACCAGCAACCTCCTCGGGTCTCTTGTGCATACCGGAGATGAGTGCCAGATAAACTGGGAGGTAGACAGAGAGTTGCTCAGCAACGGCAAGAGCAGCAGTTGGAGCAGCGACCTTCTTCCACATCTTCATAGGAGGAAGACGGCGGATCCAGGTCTTTGGGCTTGGCTCTGAGATGACAATGTGTGTCCAGGCGAGGGACAGTGTAGCGCAGACAACAGTTGCAACGGCATTCCAGATTGGTCTTGGGATGAGGCTGAAGATTGGAAGGACGCTGAGGAATCCACCAACGGCGCTGACTGCGATTGCAGTGGCAATGTATATGGCAAGACCACGGAATCGTGCGCGGAAACCACCAACAGATTGTAGGAGTTGAAGAGTACGGCGGAAGCTGGCGGTTGTAGGTTGTGCGAGGATAGGAGCTTGTTGCTCAGGGTCCTTTCGGAGTGTATCATCGGTGTCATCGGAGGGGAGAGGTTCGAATGTGATGGCTTCTTGAGGAGATTCGATCATAAGGAGAGTTGGGAGAATTCGGCCGAAGGTGTACTCGATCTGCAAAACATTAGCATGATCTCGACATGAGAGTCTGCATATGTACCATGAACATAACGGCAACAAAGAAGAGAGCAGTGACGCCCAACATCAAGCCTCCCCATGTTGGGAGCTGGATGGAAGGCTGAGGATTGTCTCCATTTCCACTGGTAATTGTGCCATGGGCCTCAAAGCCTCGGCGGACGATTTCTGTAACGACGCTCATTGTGATGAGTTTTGGTTAAGGAGAGTAATGAAAGAGCTCAACTTGTCGTGATGATGATTCACGATGGTTCGAGAGTTGTATTTGAAGGAGGGGAGCAGGCAGACGTAGGGTACCTATAGTGTAGGCTCCAGAGGTGTGGCGCATGCGGCGTAGATACAAAGCCAGCTCTAGAACGGGCGTAGCGCGGATCTGCAGCCAATTATGACGAGCCTCCACCAACAGCTATTTTCGTCTCAAGGCCAACACGAGATGCAGATATTACAAGCCGCCTCTTGGAAACAACTACTTCTTCTCCGTTGATTCGACATAGCAAGGCCTCTTTATCTAACATCCAACGCGATCCATAACCTGGAAAGGACTCAGACTTGTACACTACGTGGAAGGAGCACAGCATCGTGTTCCAAGTCAACAGCTTACACCACGTGATGTTACATTACAGCGGCGTGAATCCTGAAAATGTTTGTGAGTACGAGTAGTATCTTTGAATTGTGGACGACTGTACTATGTGTTTGTAAGTATGAATCTCAAACTTGGCAACGAGATGCGAGTCTGCAAGGTGAGCTGCGATTTCTTCTCTTTTCCTCCTCAGATTTGGTGGTCGTCGTGGTTTACCCGCCGTTTCAGATATGTCGAGATACTACTCATATTGGTCGAGTTAATGGTTAGATGGAACAACTGTACATCCTTTGAAACGTCTTCTTGACCGACGCACAGGTCTCGATCCTTCGCTATCAGATTACCAATCCTCCACATTCATTCTCAGAAGATCGAGTTCTAACCCACGGATCAGAGCTCAGGAGGTGTTGTCTCCAAACTTCTCTCATTCTAAGACTTCAACTTCCAACGCACCGATCAGACCTCAATAACCCTCAGTCTGGCTCTAAGCCTTCAACAAACGCTGAGGCCTTCTTGTTGGGTGTACTGTCATATGTCAGTCAGTCATCTGGTCCTTGTACTGGCTCAGAGGCGTGCCAAACATCATGTTCAGGTGCTGCTGCCCCTTGTTTGTAACTTGGCACCACCAGTTGAACCGAGGTCCTCCATGGAAACAAACTCAATCTTGAGTCTTGACATCTCATCTTATCCCCAGGCTGAACTCCAAAGCTTCGCACGTGCGCTGCAGGTTCCCGCACTGTCTTATGCCCCGCGTATGGGACCTTGCGACTAGTGTCAGTGCGACTGTCGTACGAGAGAAATAACAACATTTCAGTACATCCCTTTTTCTTCTATTGCAATCATTTCCATCCCCAATCACTCGCTCTCAGGATTCACATTCACTAAGTCGCATCGAATGCGCCGTCTCTCGTTTTGAGTCCATGATCTATTTGCATGTTGATACCCTTCAGTTCGTTTCGCAGCAATTCTTCCATCCAGAAATATAATATAATTACTCGTCGCGATGCGCTCTTCCACCCTCCAGCTCGCTCTCCTCGCCGCACTTCCCTTCGCTCTCACCGCGAACGACGATTGCGCAACAGGCTTCACAATCTGCTCACCCCCAGGCGCCACATCTGCCACTACCCCACAGATCGGCTCCCCAGACTTCCAAACCCTCTTTGTGGATATCGTCGAATCATCCTTACCGACCACTAAACGATCTCTTCTCGACCGGACCCCTCACCCCGATCATACTCTCTTCACCCGAGCAACGACCTCCCTCTGCTGCAACGCCCAACTATCCTGCCTTCTCATCTCCTCCCTCAATATACCCTTCTGCTATGATAAATTCACAACCAATTACCTCCTCCCTGGCGGCAGCACCGGTACTGTCTCCAATGGATCCTACACCTCCTCAGAAGGCGATACCGCGAATCTGATATTAGGCGCATATACACTCGCCGACGGACAAACGGGGAATATATACTCTTCGAACGCGGCAGCAAAACCCGACACCGCGACCCTACCCATACCGAGCCAGTATACAGCAAGTGGAGTAGGGAGTGCGATCCCAGTTGCGAGTTTGGGAAGTGAGATTGTGGAGACGTATACTACTACCCTTCCAGGAACGACTATCTCAGGCTCAACAATCTTAGCAACGGTCTTGCCAGCGATGACTAGTACGGAGGTAATATTGATCCCTACGACTACGACGATCACTCCTTCGACTGGAGGCAGTCCATCGACGGTGGTTGGACAGGTGACTAGTACTTCAATTGTGGATGTGTCACCGAGTACGGTTGCTGGAAGCACGGTGGTGGGGAGTACGGTAGAGGCTTCGGTGATGACGGTTACGACGACGAGATTCAGTGCGAGTGGCAGCTCTGCATCGGCAACTTCGACATCGAAGAAGAATGATGGATGGAGGAATGTTGGGGGTGTGAGAGGCATGGGAGTGGTTCTGATAGGATTGGTGCTAGGATTGGTGTTGATATTGTAAGTATTTATAGGTATATCGAGGCGTTGCGGAGTCGTAATAATATCACACCGATGATCACCTACTATTCTACCTTGGACCTGAGAACGGTGAAAGTTCACAGAATTTTGGGAATTGAAGATGAAGTGCGGATTCTCCTGTCTAGTCCAGGAAAGATCATTACATTCTATGCCTGGTTGGAAGTACCTCCGCAAAACATGTGCAGCTATGTTTGACTACCTCCAATTCAATCTTGTACCAGATCTTGCAATACGAGAAGATAGCTTAATGACCAAATGTTCAACGATCATCGGAAGTGAGGTCAATGGCCTCACCAGCTCGCTTGACACGCTTGCTGGCTGGCATCTCGTCTTTTTGGTGATGCTTTCTGAATTTTGTCGACGTGCTGGATTCGGCGCGTGCGGTGGAGTTGACGTTGATAGTGGTCTGGCTGGCTGCTGTCTCTTCCTCGTGGTTTAACTCGTCTTCACCTTGTCCTTGAGTTCCAGGGACGCCAACCCCTGCTTGCTCCACAACCTCTGCATTATCCATAGTATTTTATGAATAGCACCAAAGTTTGTCCATGGTCCATGAATGGCAGTGCAATGCTCGTCTTTTTGCTTTTGATGTTACTTTCTTGGGCCTTCATTGATATTCCATTCCATCCTTCATGGTTCGTTACTGATCATTACCTATCGTACAGTATAAGTTTCCGTTTCATCGACACCAGTGACATCATTCATGACGTATATGTTGACATTCGCGTAGACACATTTCAACACGTCTGCTGGGACTTTACAGTCTGATCCGCTTCAACTCACGTGGAAATTATTGTGGCTGGTAGGCTTTAGCTCCAGCATCAATCTCAACTCCCGTCCATCGACGAAGCACTAAACAACACCATTGAGACTCACTTTTTTGCAACGCCTCAGACCTTCAGAGTCTTGGGGAAATCCATAGCCCTGTATGTCTTTATTGCAAAGCTATGAAAACCATCCAAACCCACGCGATGGCGAGATCTTATCTCGCGCCCTTGAGCATTCAAAAGGGTATCTATCCGATGATGCTCCAGAAGAGGTCTTTTCCAAAGAATCCCTGAAGTGTCTAGAGCTCTAACGAAGGGTAGACATTGTTGTGGCTTGTGTTAAGAGCGGGAGAGTCCGTATGACTAGAGGCATCGCTGGCTCTTCCATCAAGCGGCTACTACCGATACCACAGTTCGGTACGGCTACCTGTACTTTAAAGCCAGCCTAAGAGCGAGAACCGTCGAGCTCCATAAGGTACGGTGCAGAAGTGCTGCCACGTGAAATGAGTCATAATACCACACGCTAGGCATATTTTGATGATATCGAACTCTTCCCATAACACAACACAACACAACAGGCAAGTCTGCGCCCAATCCTGGCCCAATATGACTGACAAGAAGTACTCGAATCGTGTACGACGTCATATGAAATCTTCGCGGCCAAGATCCATTCAAGATTACCAAGCATGGAAAACTCAAAAGCTACCAGGCTCCGAACTGTACAATCCAACCCGCAATCCCAAATCGGAAGCTTCCATTTAAAATTCCCTCCATCGCCGATCGAGCCAACGACATTCTTACTGGCGACACGACAGTGCCAGATCCAACTGCTCGTGGGCTCGAATCACCTGATGACACGGCTGACGTGCTGAAGAAAATCTGGGATCAGGCGAGATGCGTTCAGGAGGAGTCTATGAAGATCAAAGACAGTGCAAAGCAAGTCGCGAGGATCAGATCTTTGGAAGAAAGCAAGATGAGGAGCAAGCCATTTCGATTCACAGATCTTCCACCCGAATTAAGAGAAATTGTGTATAAACTGGTCTTTATAAGAGATGCGGGCGGAAAGCCGAGATTACTATGGGCCTTCAAAAACTATAACATGCTTTATGGAGAGGCACGGAAGGCTTGGTGTCAGTCAAATGACTTCAAGTTCTCATTGGTGGAAAGCAAGATCAATACGAGGGATGGATTGTTGGAGGCGGAGATGCACCTACTGCGCCATGCTACCGTTCTTGTATCGCAAGTACATTCCCGTGAATTTCTACGAATGCAAACTGACAATTACCATAGTGCAGAAACTCAAGCTGTTAGTAAACTCTCTAAAGCAGTCCTCGCGGCCGAAAATCTGGAAGAACTAACACTAGATGTCTCCACGAAAGTCGGACTCTGACTCGCTATCCACACCATTGTACCTGCTCTCAAGAAGCTCAAGAGGATAGTTCTGCATCTCGGCTTCCTCGGACGGAATGCCAGGAAAGAGGGAAGGGCAGCCAATATTATGATGATGAATGCCGCGCAGGCAGATCATTTTAGAGGCACAGTGGAGACTAAAAGAATGCTTGATAAGATGTTGAGACATGATGGAACATTCTGCCGTGGGGAGAGTAAGCCATGGAAGCAGGTTTGGATGTGGGAAGTCAAGGGAAAGGACAAGGTGTTCACGCCGATGATGATCAAGCAGCACATCAAGTTTGACTGAAAGGTGAAAGATGGGATGATGATACAGATACGTGGCTATTTCTGGCGGTAAAGCAATCAGCAGGGTTGGAGAAGAGCCAAGGCCATAGTGCTTTTCTTGAATGCAGCCTCGAGGTATCTCTGGCAGAGAGAAGCAGTCAGCTACAAATTTCTTGTGGCAGATTGAGGTTGTGGACCAAGCACTATGGCAAGCGAGTCGATCGTCCTTATCTGTGACGTGAGTGGTAGATTTGTGGACTACGTACAGTTGCCTCTTCAAAACTCACCGCATGCAGCGTTACTGAAGAAGCTAGAAATCCAAGTTGAAAGCTGCTTGTTATAACACCAAAACTGGTCCACACCTCTTTTGTACACTCATCCGATGTAATCTTCATTGCACTTCTTCCATTTCCATTCCATACAACTTCACAAGTCCTCTCGCATACCTCAACTCCTCCGTCACTCTGCCATCCTTCAAAAAGAACAACCACATTCTCTCGGACTCACTTGCTTAATCTGAACTTGAACAAAGAACCTGGAACCCCGAAACTCGTATTTCGGTTTTCAGGAATATCTAAGTACAGAAACCCTGTTTCGCCTGCGGGGTTGAAGGTGTGAGTATCCAAAGCTTGAGGACGTCTTGATGTGCCAATTTCTGATGGTGCCGGCCATAGCAGGATGGTATTGTAAGCGAGGATGGAGGGGCAATGGCAGGGTTAGATGTGGGATGGAGGGGTAGGCAAGAGTGGTGAGCTCAATTATAAATATTGAAATACTCGGATGTTGCTTGAAAGTGATGCATAAATCCTTGGTGCTGTGACTGAGTGTATGTGGTTAACGGGATTATTAGGAAGCGAACGACAAGTAATCACGAGTGGTCATTCACTACCAACCCTCGAATCTCCACAGTCTTAGGCTGGCAAATCAAATTCTTATTAATTGGTAGGTATAGAAATTATACGCCGTAAAAGAAAAGCCTCAAGTACCCGTCATAGACGTCAAACATTCCTCCGAGTGGGGGCTGAAATGAGGCTCACCATGTGACTCCCATAGTCATATGCAGCAGTACTTCAGCCTATCAGCCGCACCTCACCGAGATGATATCCCCGGATTACTTATTCATCATCGCATGGTTCTCATAAAGTCAACTCTATATTTCAACACAGTATCATTTCCGACAAAAAGCATGTTCTTCCTCAAACTCTCGCCTTACTGGTGCCTCGGCCACCTCGCGATCCAGGTCTCACCACACTTCACACACACAGCCTTGCGACATAGACAAGCTCCCAAGCTACTGTTTATGCAGGGTCAGATGATATTGTGTTATCGGAGATACTTGTACTACTCTTTTCTACTCCTTACGTTACGGAAATTGACTCAGCTGGAGAATTGGTTGGAGACTTTTGAGACGGAGGCTGGGGAGGATAGGGGAAGCGGGATAACAGGAAGCCTGCCGGTATTGGAGGAAGAAAATGTTTGTGGATTGAATTGGACGACTACATGAGCCTTTGAGCAAACAGGAAACATCCTGAACTTTATTTCTACGCGAAGTCGACATCAAAATATACTCAACACTTCGATATACCGCCATTTCCATAAAGTACTTGTTACCACCTCCACTCCATCCCCACCAAGCGAAATTCTGGTGTCTCTACATGCATCTCACCTGCTGCAATTGGATGGAAGTGTACACGTCGCAAATTTCTGCCTTGCTATATTTGTGATGAAAGGTTGCCTGCCTCAGCATTTCGAGGGTGGCTGAGGATATATCAGCCACGTTGATAGCTAATGTTTGGTGGACGCTGTAGAATGTGTGCAAACATCATGTAAATATAGACAAAGCATATTGGAGCTGAATATAACGACATCAAATATCTTAGCTCTGAGAACAAATTGGAGAGAAAGCCTTTGAAGTCACTAGCGTGCTGTCTACAAACTTCTTTTCTGTAGTCCTCACAAGTACGAAGAGAACCAGTAAGATCGTAGCAGCACTTTGGCTGTTTCTCCACAATCCATATGTTCTTCATGCATTCCTTCACAGTCTAGGTCTCCATCAGAAACATGAAGCCAACACCATCACCATTGCACATTAGACATCCAGGTCGCGCCCAGCTTGTAGCTTCAATCAAGCCACTACTCATCAAGCCATAAGCGTGAGGGCAATGTGTTACTGACCTCCAGGTTTCCCGCTGCCGCAGAGATCTCTCTCCACTAATGACCAGCATATGAAGAATTCCTATGACGATCTAACGTGCTGGAATAGCGCAAGAAAAGTCACAAGATGCTATTTTGGATAGGAAAGCGACCTATGGTTAATGAAGCCTTTCGTAGATTTATCTTTCACTCGCTCCTTTTCTACTGATCCTAAGATTGTTCACGAACGAGCCATCACCTCCTTCGTACCAAGAAGCTCATGAGTAGCCCTCGACTCAACCTCGTTCTTCCTCGCAGACTCATTTTCCCACTTTCCCGTGATCGGATCTTTCCCTCTCAGTGCAGGTCTCATCTGCCAGATCGAAAAATGTGATCTCCTTCTCAAGACTTCGGCTGCCACGAGCGCCTGCCTAATGCCAATAGTCTCCCCAATATTCTTCAGTCTCGCGATAGCCCACTGCCGTATGGCTTCAGTCGTAAGATCCATAGCTCCGACAAGATAGAGTGGCCAGAGGATGAAGTAGGAACGAGATCCTTCCAGCAGGCCAGATGCTGGGTCAAGCGATGACGGGTTGTGGTGGGGTATGCTTGCTAGGATTTCAGCCTGCATCTCGAGCATAATTGCCACAGAGCTTTCACTTTGGAGGATCAATTCCGAGGTGGAAAATATTGGTGTTATAGCTGTTGATGCAGTGAGGAGTTGATCTCTGATGATTTCGTGGATAAGGATGCGGCATGTTCGCATCCCATTGTGAAGATGTGCCATCCATCGTTCGTTGTATAGATGGTACTTGCCGTTCCATATCAAGTGAGGGGTATCACTTGTATAGACTGTTTTGTAGAGCCAATTCTCGGGAAGTTTCTCGAAGATTGATACGAATCTTTTGTCGAGTTCCAGAGCAGCATCAATAATCGCCTTTGGACCAACGATTTCATGATATCTGACCTTGGATCTGAAGATTGTAAAGTCAATGATCACTCCCGAGAGTCGCCATGCGGGGTTCTCAGCATCCATAAATTTCGATGCTTGCTCGCGGAGATCAATTATGTGTTGTGGCATCGCCACGCTTCGTTGTACGCAGCTCAACATGAGACTCGAGGTGACTTGTTTGAACATCCTCTGTCCTGCTGGAGTACTGAATTGTTCCCTCCCTCTCAGTTTCACCAGAGCTGCTGCTCCATTGATGTGTTCCGCCCATGCCAGTAGTGATCGTTCATTATTGCCCGTGATGGTCTCGAATATCCCTAGTATCATAACAGCGAATAATGTACTGTCCTTTTTGGCGGCGGTGGGTGATCGTAAGGCCATGTTCGTCAATCGAAGGGCATGCACATAGTCTCTCCGAGCTCGAACCATGAGATGGGGAGCATGCACCGAGTTCGAGAAACTGGCAAGTCCAACTGCGCTCATACTCGCCATGAGATGCTCTTCAACATTGTTCTGGTATCCGAGGTCATCCAAGATATTTACATCCCGGAACCAGGTAGGAGAAAGAGTACTGAAGTAAGCCAGACCACGCTCTTCAGGGGTGGGCCACATGGTGGAGTTGGGCAGCATGGTCTCAACGAATGAGCTTGAGTGGGTGCCGATCTTGGATTTCGATTGTTGCGCAACCTCATTTCCTACCTTCTGAACATCCAAAAGCTGCTCTACAGGTTCAGGTTCGATTGCTACTACTTCGATAGACGATGAAGGTTTTGCTTTTGGCTTGGACTTGGACTTCTCACGTGCTTTCGCTTTCCCAATGACAGCGTCGCTCTCGTTGCGGAACATGAGATCTATCTGGCTCCGGTATCCAGGACATGATCGATGTGCTCTGACACATTGGCCACACGATGGGGTTGCTTTGTCGCACTGGAACGTGTCAGAATCGATTTTTGGCTCCAGCGTGAAGCGGCTTGGATCCTGGAATGGCCAACTTACTCGAGTCTTCTTGTCTCTGCATGTTTTGCACCCTTTGGAAGGTTTCCCGCAGTAGACCATGACGACCGATATTGGGCAGTCAAGCACAATAGGCGTTGGAATGTTTCAAGAAAAGATCGTCGCCAGATTTTGGACCTTATCGTGTATTCGAATAAGGTTCCGGGTACTCGGACTCGGGAGTGTCTAGGGCGAAGCAGCATCGGGCGCGCTTCCGTACGACAGGACGGGTAGGATCTCACATGAGATGTCGCACAGATTCAGCCCTAAACATCAGACAGGAATTCTGAATCAAATGCATCTCAACCAATGTGCTTGTCGCCTTGTGTTAAGAGGGAGAAAAGCTGAGATTTGGCTGGCTGTGAATCAGGCGACACGGAGGATGTTGACAAGCTTCGGGGCGGGGCGCAACGCTAGCCTATTGAAGTATGCTCGACGCAAAATATGGGGATTTCCCGAGTCAGGGTCCAAACACGTGATACTCCTGTTACTGTACTGCAGATGTAGTATCGACTGAGACCGTGATGTCAGGGAGTAGTTGAAAGCTTCGAGCCTGGACTGTTGTGATGAGTGTGAGTTTGCTAGAAAAGTCGTCGGGGCGAGGGATGTATATATATGTCGGAATCAGTTCCACCAAAAGCTTACACTAAAGCTCACACTTAAACTTCGGACGTAGTGCCACCAGCCGACAGGAATGTATAAGCATTCGCCTTCTTCTAAAATGCAGTCGACATATGCAGCTTCCAAAGACAAAGGAAACTTCTCTTGGGCTTCTAAACGCTCCTGCGACGTCCCATCCCAGCCCGCGAGAAGCCCAATATCAAGAGCACTGGTGTTCTCCATGTCTACACCTCCATCCTCAACCCCACGTGGATACAGCTTTAAACTCTCACGTGGAGCGTGGAGTCTGATATACTTCTTACCAACAACTTGAGCAAGAATATTGTGATATGGATCAACATGAAGAGGACTGATAGTACCGGCTGGTCCGAACCATGCATTGAGTAGAGGCTCATCGAGTTGGGGGTTATTGGCATGCTTCTCAGCCAGGGGCGAAGATCGATGGGGAGGAGGCGCCTCTGCGTAGCAGTAGTCTGGTATGGCAATATCTTGTCTGAGGTTGGGAATCTGAGCGAACAGGTCGTGCTGCGCCAGGTACCCTGTTGCGCGTTCCTTTGTACGAAGTACATACTCTTCCATGAACTCTCGGAAAGTGATGATCTTTTGTCCCCAACCTTCATCAACATAACTTCGACCAAGCTCTACGGGAACCAGACGTCGACCTCCTATGGTCTTGGTCATGAGATAGGATGGTTTGCTCCATGGTCGCTCATTAAGTGAAGGCCAGTAATCCAGAGCTCCCGTGATTATGAGAGGTTCCGGTCCGAAGTCTGTATCGTGCGGGTGATTTATATACTCCTCGAATTGATCGAACGAGGGCGCAAGTCTTCGAAGTATGGGATGTAATAGCGGTGGAGTAAAGACTGTTGTCCTGGGAAACTCGTCCTCGGAGGCACCAGAAACAGAGCCAAGCCTTCTTCGTTTCGATGGTTTCTCTTCGCTGCTGCCAGTAGAAGCATTGCTGATATTCTGTAGAATGGTGAACAATGCTACAATATCTGCACGTCCACTCTCTGATGGTGGTGGTCCTGCCATGATGAGTGCCATGTCAATGGTCTTTACGATCTGATCCAATGCTTCTCCACTCGGGTACAAGGACTTCTCAGCCCTTCTTTCCATGTTTTCGTCTTGCGCCCACAATGATTGTACCGAAAAAGCTGAGACTTTCAGCATACTTGCTACTCTGAAAAGACTTCTCCAGCAAGACGGCACGTCCTTGAAAGGAAAAGCGTAGAACTTTTCTGTAGCCAAAGCTATCAAGTCATCTAGCCGCGAAATGACAATATCAAGGTCGCCTTTTTGGTTTTGAATCTGCGTGGTGATGTGATGAAGAAGTTCGATGACTGGATTGCCACATTCCCGCAGTGTTTCGGTCTCATCCTGGATCTTCGGAGCATCTCGAAGCAGCGATGATAAAGAAATGCGCAGGGCTGACACTCTTCGGCTAGTGAAGCAACACAAGCTTTGGAAATGTGGGTTAGGGACCTTTGCGTCCGGCTCTTTATTTGTGCAATTTGAAGACTCGGTTGCGAGCAATTCGCCTTTGGTTGCTTGTTGTGATGGCATTGTGCAGTGTGCGAGAATCATGACGCAACGCTACTCATGGAGTTGCATCAATACGGATTGATGCGTGGTACCAATGTATTGATCAATTTGATGACTCGGTGAGAGCATTGCTGCAATAAAAAGTTCCATATAAAGGCTGGGAAGGAGTGACGCACATGATTAGAGACTTCGATGGACGGATTAGCGTGTCTCGGGGGCGGCCAAACAAGTTTCCGGGCTTTCCCACCACTGCAAGGTTAGTGGACGGCCCCTAAACTTGGACGTGACAATGTCGTCCAAACATGTTCAGTTTCTCCATTTCTTCTCTTATATCGATGTGCTACACGCTCTTCTCCCAGTATATGGAGGCATCTCTAGAATTTCCACTCGGGATATCAGGAAGAAAGTTATCACAACCCTGAGCATGGGGGGAGCTTCATCCGCTCATGCCTTGGGGTCTCGAGAGGTTCTGCTCCTTATACATAAATATCAGCAGCTCCCTTCGACCGCAATCAATTCGCATGCAGTCTATGCGATGAAGCTTCTCTTCAATGCTGTCGTGTTGATACAGCTGTTTTATCAATGGTTGGCCACGTTCAGCCTAGCTCACCGAATCGTGGCGCTGCGAATGCACGCAATCATGCATGCCCAAGCCAGCAGGTCCCGAACTCGAGGGCCTTGATAAGCATCGCCATATTTGCATAAATTGTCTTTCAAGGCTTTCAGCCACGAAGCCGGCTACAGCATCGCGATAATTTGCCTAGCATCAACTTGCGGAGACCAGCTGAATGGCAGAGGTATTGGCTGCTGCGGGCATCACCGCGACCGTCGTCCAGCTTGTTCAATTCAGCGGCATTGTCTTGAGCGCCGGCTATGGCTTCCTCTCAAAGGTCTCAAAAGCGCCCTCCGAACTTCGAGCACTGCTCACGGAAAGTGCTGGGTTAAATTGTGTCCTTGGGCAACTCGAGTCCTTGGTCGAAAGCTCAAATTCTCCAGACGACACGTTCGAGTCGCTTCAGAAGCTTGGGGTCTTTGATGACTGCCAAAAGTCTCTCCTTGTGGTTAAAAGCTCTCTGGATGCATGCGAGCAGGCTTGTGGAAGAAATGCGAGAAATCTTGGTCGGCGACTTCTATGGCCTTTCAAAGAGCGAGAAACACAGGAGGCAATACAGCGCCTCAACAGACTGCGTGCTCTGATATCATCGGCTATTGATGCCAACTCAGCGTGAGTTCATCCTCTATCATTGTAATTGCTACCTCCTAACGTATCACAGCTTAGCTTTACGTCGGATCGAGGCAGGGCAAATCAATCTTCACCAAGATGTCACAGATATATCTGCCAATCTGAAAAGCTACATCAACCAGGATGCTATTGCAACCATCATATCCTGGTTGTGTCCTTCAACATCCTTCACTGTCCAGGAAAGCCTCGATGCTGCTCTCGATCTGCACTTTCCAGGCACAAGCACCTGGTTCTTGAATTCTTCAATCTACCATCGTTGGTTTCATCTTAGCACCGGGCTTCTTTGGATTACCGGTCTTCGTAAGTGCATATGCAAATATCTCAGAACATTTCCTGACATAGAAGACAGCTGGCTGTGGCAAGACTGTGCTGTGGTAAGTCGGTAGAAGAACCATATACCGAGACGACGGGGAGGCTGATATTTACGGATAGTTCCGCCATCATACAACATCTGCAGAAATCTTTGGAATCGTCTTCTACCGCAGTTCTGTACTACTTCTGTGACCATAGAGAGAAAAGTACTGCGGGGTTGAAGGGACTTTTGATGAATTTAGCAAGGCAGCTCGTACAAAGTTCGGACCCATGCATTGCACATGCACGGCATATTTACGAAGAGAAAGTCAAGGACTCCGCTCGTGGACTGAACATCCCTGAATACATCTCGTTGATTCAAAATTGCCTTGGCGAATTCAAGCAAATCTTCATCGTTGTCGACGCTTTGGACGAAGCTACCGAGGTAGATGCGATAGTCGAGACTCTCGTTGGACTTCTGACGCCTGCAACGACCCAAATCAAAGCGGTACAGAAGACCGCTGTGAATATCCTCTTAACAGGTCGCGAAACCATTGGCACACAATCCCGGCGTCTGTTGATGTCCATACATCCTCTGTATATGTCATTACATGATAATGCTCATGCGGGTATCAGTTTCTACGTTAAGACTGACCTCCAAACCAGGATCACATCCGGAAAGCTGAAACTCCGGAATCAGAGTTTGGCTCCTCAGATCTACAATACAATAACCTCCCGAGCTGGAACGTAGGTTTTGTATCTTTCTTCGACACGTGCAGGCCGTTTGAGACTGCTATGCTTTTGTTCTCAGGTGCGCTTACTAACTTGTCCACCAGCTTCCTTCAAGCCAAGCTACAGCTTGACATGATCTCATCCTTAACGAACGATAAGGCGATCAAGCTAGCTCTTCATCAGCTCCCTAACGGACTTTCAGCGACTTACGAAGATATTCTTGCCACGTCAATGACGCGACATCCCACCAGTATCTCGGATATCAAGGCCATCTTACAATGGCTACTTGTCAGTGCACGCTCATTATCAGCCTCACAACTAGCAGAGATTATAGCAATCTCTCCGGAAGATACGTTCCTAGACTTTGATGCAATATCGACAGATCCGGACCCAGTAGAAGTAATCGAGCCCATTTCACAGATCTTGCTCCTGGAACGACGAAAAAAGCGCACATTGGTCCACTTCTCCCATTTCTCTGTCGAAGAATACCTGATATCCGACGAAATCTCCCATGGGTCAGCAAAAGAGCTATACATCAATATTGATGAGGCACATGCTAGGGCTGCCGAGCTGTGCTTGCAATATCTTACCTTCTGGGACTTCGAGGCCTTGGGAGAGAAAGGACAAGACGCTATCATATCAACCATGGGGAAGTATGCGCTGCTGGAATATGCCGCTGCACATTGGTCATGGCACCTTCGTATGAGTAGACTATCCGAGGCTGCCTTTTGTGATCGGATACTTCCAAGACTGACATGGTTCCTTGTTGATACTGGGCAACCAAGTCTCTTCAATACATGGAATCGCATTCTCGAGGCAGCCGACCCACACTACGACCGAAGCTCCTATTCACCTCTGTTGTTTGCCGTCTCTGAGGGTCTCCACCACATCATCGACATTTTGTTCCCGAATATCAGGGTCAATAAATGCTTCTCAGATGACGGGGAGGATTTGACATATTTGACTGTCGCCACCACCTACAACCAGGTCTCAGTTGCAAAGACTTTGTTGGAGAGAGGAGCAGATGTCAATCAACCTGGTAATCGACTGCTTACCCCGCTACATATTGCTGCGGAAAACGGCAATGAAGAGTTGGTCAGGCTATTCCTTGCTGCGGGTGCATCAATACATGCTCGATCAGATACCGAAACCACTCCTTTTTACCGAGCAGCTCGAGGTGGCTCGGTCGAGATAATCCAAATCCTTTACGGCTGCGGTAGTGAAGTTGATGCTCAAACATATGATGGCTGGACGCCTTTGATGGAGGCAGTGGAGCGAGGACATGGCCCTGCTGTCAAGCTCTTGCTTGAGTGGGGAGCTGATGTGCAACACACAAATCAAAACGACATGGGTCCATTGAAACTTGCGCAGCTCTTCCAGCACACCACACTTGAAGCCATGTTGAGAGAAGCAACAACTCGTCAGCGACCGCCTATTTCACCACCAGAAGGTATGAATTTGCCACAGGGCATGTAAGCACAACTCCGAAATTGGTGTTAGGAGGTAGCGCGGCTCCGCAACGACTGCCGTGAAGACTTAAATACAGTTATCGACTTATGAGAATCATCTTTTGCACTTTCGTTCTTTTTAATTGTCATTGTACCCTCCACAAAAGGATCAATGGTATAACGCGCTGAAAGTGAGGTACAGTGGGAAGCGCGGTTGTGCTTCCACCAATCCTGATCAATCAGCCGATCCTCCTGATCTTTCCAATAGTACTGCACATTACACCTCAAGTCAATTTTGATTCAATCTACTAATCAATTTCCCATTGTGTGAGGCCACTGGGCTCAACTGGAGCTACAAAGGAAGTACAATTATTGTAAAACTGGTAAACATATTCATGACCGATCTTCTCAACTTCAAAGTTTCACGAGGTACTGGGACAATGCTCAAAGGGTCCATCGATTCCAAATCCCAAAGATACATAAAAGCCATGCTAGATCCCCTCTGTCCCTCCCTCCACCTCCCCTCGCTCAGTTTTCTTCAGATTGGGACCTCTCTTGGAGTTTGCAACATCAGGTTTGGTAGGTGGGTGAAACATATATTGGTACCATGCCCCGACCGAACCCGATGGTGTTGTTCGTGGTGCCATCTTTGCTGACTTCCATGTTGAGTCTGGATTTGGTTGGTTCGCACCGGATGCCTTTTCCCATCTTTTGGTCGAGTTCTGGTACGACATTTTTGGTTGTGGCTCGTTGAGTGACTTATCTGGGACTTGGTTGAGTGTTTGGATGTTGCGAAGTTGATGATGAGGTCGAAGGTTTGGACATTTGGCAGAGCAGGAGAAAGGTCCGTTTGAAGAAGACGACGATTTCTTATATAGGCTTTAATCTTATATTCTCGATTCCAAATATGCCACAGCATGTCTGACTGCTGTGCATGAAACCAAATCTTCTTTCATCTCACCTACTTTAGAGAATATTCTTGGTTTAACAAGTGGTCACTGGAAATTAGTATGCAGTGTGAGTAACTCTCTATCTGTTCGCCCAATCAAAGTATAGCTAGATTATAGTATAGCTGGACTTCATTGCACTTTTCGAGAACAGAATGAGGAGGAGGTACAGCATTTGATGGATGAGAGGTGTGAGCCAAAGTCCTCCGTTGAGATCCCTGCGTCCCAATTGCGACGTTTCGGTTATATTTAGGCACCATAGAGTCGCTGAGATGGTCATCACCCGAGTTTAAAGAGTAGTATGTTTTTAGTGCGTTGCCTCTTGTTTAACCCATCTGCGACTTACAAAAGTGTCTCCGTCATTTCCCAGAACACTTCACTTTAAAGATGACTGGCATCAAGAGATGGAGGTATTCCCTTATGTAAGGACTTGATTTCACCCTAGACAGTTACCCACCCAAGTTGAGAGAACGAATGCATGTCCATCACGGTCTTTGCTCATGATCTCAGGAGCTATGAAAGAGATCCGATACCCTTTATGCCACCAATGTAACGAACTCACTCGAAAGTTCCAACGGCCCGATCATTTCCTTCAAGGTCTCCTGATGCCAGTTGTCCTCAGCGACACCAACACCCTTCAACTTGGACTCCCCCTTCACCTTCGCCCCAGCCAACTTCCCTTCCACAGTCGAGGTGGTCTCTCCCTGCTTGATATACATCTTTCCCTCCTGAGTTGCAACAACTTCCCCATCCGCATTCACAATCTCATACTTGGCGACTCCCAGATCAATCTCCAACGGACTCGGATTCTCCGTCACTAACTCACTCTTGAATCTCCCATCGCCAAGAGACTCCGTCTTCACTATTCTAGTCTTCGGGCCACGCATTCCACCCAAGTGGACATCTTTGTTGTATTTGATTTGGGCGCTCATACCCATAGCCTTGATGGTGGTTTGACCATCTTCAAGACGCATGACCAATTTATCATCTGCCATGATGGCTTTGACAAAGGCTTTGAAAGCTGCCATGTCAGTGATTTTAATGAGCTGGTCTGTGATGATCACGTCGGTGCCGGAGGACTTGGTGTGCACTACAGGAAGATCGAGAGTGCCAAAGGCTCCTGCGGGACCAACCAACTTTACAGTCACTAGCCAAAGTCTGATCAGTTGAAGGTTTCAAAGGACGTGGGTGGGATGACATACTTTCAGACATTGTAGCGCCGACGGGACCAGTCTTATTAACCTTCGAAACGATGGACATGTGGAATGAGCTAAGGTGTGTAAGTATACTTTTTGCCAGGTTTGAGATATGAGCTATACTCTTTGGTAGCATTTGTGATCTTAATCTCCGACACGTCAAGCGTGGACGAGTTCACGATGTACTGGGTGATAGCGTTCATTTTGAGTACGACTTGATTGTAACTGGAATCGAAGAAGATTTGGTTGTATGTTGGTTTGAAGAAGATAGACTTGGTCTTTGTTCAGAAGAATGAAGTAAACTGTGGGAGTCTCAATGGTTTATATCCTCTAAAGGCACCCGTGACATTGTGTCGCTAAATTAAACCAGTGCATAATTGGACGAGGCTCCGACGTACTGAAACACATCTTGCGAGAAACTATTTATGCAATGAATACGATAGGACGTTATCCAATGTCCACGATGACATCCAACCATTCCTTCCTCGGTCCGTCACATGCAGCTAAGTCCAGCCATGTGCTAAACTACTATTGTGCCAGCGTTCATTGCGGGGAAAGCCAGCACCCCCTTTCTTTGCCGAGGCGCGACGTCTTAAGCGAACTCTTGCATTGAAGTCTGACGACTTCTATCAAGCTTATGCTTGGTATGACTCGTGATCTGAGCATCATTTTGATTTGGATCATCCTTATGCTAAACATTCACAAGGCATATTTCTGTCTTGGCTACTCACGAGATGGACATCCGTGTAGAAAAAGAATTCATACCCTCGTGCCATCGCCCACTCGTTTCACATCTCCGCTAAGTCTTAATTCTGATAATATATTTGGTCAAAACTAGCCCTACAAACTTCACTGGTGGTCAAATACTCCTCGTCATCATCCCGGATATCATCCAGATCCGCGGCTCGCAGACACATCGTGCTGCTATTCGTAGGCTGTGGCCGGCCAGTTCTCATTGTAGTACACTTCGCGAGATCTCACATGATTGTTGGCTGCTCCGTAGCATGCGAATGCTCGGGACAAGGCTTGTGGTGTGGGGTGCTGCGATGACTATAGCGAAGAGGGTTGTAAGGGTAAGGACAGAACTTAATGTTGAAATACTAGCTGACAGGGGACTTGAGAAGCAGCAGAAATGTTTGACTCGACTAGACGACAGCTGGTTGGAACACAATGAAAAGCTAACAAATGAGTGAAAAGGGCTGCTGGAAGGAGCGGGATAGACCAAAAACCCCTCGAGTGTTGAGCGAGGTTATAGATCTTGAGGTAGAAAGAGTGCCTCAGGACCGGCGTTGATCTGATGTTAAACGTATTGGCATGGAGACGAGACCTCGTCTGAACTTCTCAGGACGTCTTGCTAATACTGTAGAAGTTCTTCGACAGTGATACTGATGGGTAATCAACTCTACATAGCCAGGCTTGTTCTCCATATTTGCGTGGCACAGGCATCTATCTAAGCTCTGCCCCCCGCCTGCTCTCAACATGAACCTTTGCCAATTGTAGTCCTAGATGATTGGTGGATTTTCTGTGTAAACTTTCTAGCGGCACGAGAATGGTGTTCGAATGCACTTTGTATGAAACGTACTTGTGGCCCATCGTATAACCGACGTCTTCAAGACCAGATCTCGAGAGAAAGTCGAAGGTCATTCCGGTACGAAACAATTGTCCCAAGTGGTTCAATCAACGCACATCTTAGTACGAGTATCTCATGTGGTTTTGGTGACGAGAGATTGGCGATGATAGGACCGGCATTCAAAGAGCTCGTTTGCGCCAGATTGTCATCTTTCGCCCAATCCTGTAACCTCTCAGCCCCAGCACCTATATTCTTCACCCACAATCCAAACTTCAGCCCTAGCCGCTCTCACATCGAACAACACGCTCCCAATTTCCTGCCTCTCCTTCCAAGCTGCTCCTCATTTCCATATCCATACATCACCGCCTCTACCTCCGCAGGTCCGGGATCTGGCGCCACCTTGGTACCTCTTTTCCATTTCCACGACGAAAGCCTCGACTCCTTTACTCTATTGTCCTTCGCACTGCCACTTGCATGAGCCGGGTTTCCGATCCACGTGGAACTAGGGGCTGAACGAGGAAGTGAGTTATCGCTTCCAGCTATGCAAAGCGCAAGGATGAAGACTAGCAAGCCGAAAAGACCGATAGGAATGGATAGGCCGAGTGTTAAGGCGAGGTTTGTCGGATTGGGAGAAGTCGTGATCGTGTGGTTGAGTGATAAGATATTGTTTGTTGCAATACCGAGCTGAGAGATGGAGGAGGCTACAGAATGGATGGTTGAGGTTGAGAATGTTGAGGACATGTTCCGAGGTGTAAGGTTGAAAATTGTGATAGGGGCAGCAATGCAGCAGCCACTGTTTATTGGAAGAGTAACAGGCAACAGGGAGACATATAATTCATTATATACTTCAAGAACACTCGAAACAAGCTGAAAGGAGGCCAGAAATCAGTGGGGCTGTGAGGTAGCCTCGGTGACCAGCTGCAGATGAGGCTGAGATATTTGGCTTGGACGCAGGACCAATGGCCGTCATGACACAACGCCACGGAACGGAATGGTGGTGGCTGAATTGAAGGCTGGAGGCACTCGCCAAGTATTGAATAATTGAAGCCCCATCATCTTAGCGGTTACGAAACAAACATCCAAAAGTCCGGTGGTTTGGGCACAATCCCTCGATTTATCGACTCCATTTGCAAGTTCTCAACGCCTATATGCACTATCCATCCATCCATCCATCCCGTCCATGCTCGCTCAACCATTCTGCACACGATAAAAATTGGTAGTCAACCTCCCAAAGCACCGCACCTAGCATACATCCCATATGCATCCATTCGTGCTATATTTCGCTCCCATGACTTCCGATCTATGCAATTAACGACGCAGAGTTAAGAGGCTTGATAGGCATTCAAGGAACAACAATCCAAAACAGAACCAGTAACGGAAAACGTGGGTATACATGACTCATCTCATCTAGTCTACTCATTCAGTTGCTCCTCAAAGTCTCATGGTGGATAGAACTTCCCCCCTGTGATGATGGATTTACTTCTGGCCCGAGAAGAACCAGCTTGTTCGCTTTCCGCTGTTGGACGATGCCTCGTTTTGAAGTCCGCTTATGGTTGGGATGACGGGTCCGTCACCACCACCTCCTCGAAGCGGTTTGGCAATTCGAGAGCCAGCGCCCCCGAATGAGAAGTTCCCGTTGGTGGGCGAGCCCATCGCTCGCGTGTTTTTGAGAACATCGAGACGCTCCTTGACTGCTGCAAGCTGTGCTTCAAAGCTATATCTTGTTAGTGAATGCTCACAGGTGGTTAAACTAATTACATACCGATGGTTTGCAGCTGTAAGCTTCTCTTGAGAATCTTGCAGTAACGATTCCAGAGACTGAATTCGCTCATTTCTGGCGATGAGTTTACGCTCAGCAATAGCAACCTCCTTCTTGAGACTACCATTCTGCTCGACCAGTTGTCGTTGAACATGAGTCAGTTGCTCAAGATTCCTCTCTAAGAACGCCATCTTCTTTTGCTGCGCTCTGTTGTTTGATGATCTGAGAACATTGTTGTACTGCTCTCTGGTCTCATCCAAGCTGATCTCAAGCTCGACCACACGTTCGCATCTGTTCTGCAGGTCTCTCATCAAGCTCTTCTTCATCACGTCAAACTCAGCTATCTGTTGTTGGACGGTCTTGCCATTGGCTACGCTGCTAGTTCCATTTGGCGCGCCACCAGCCTTGACCTTCAGCTGAAGATCCTCGTTGACCGCCTTGAACTTTTGGATCTCAGAAGTCTTTTGGACAAGCTCTGCCTTCAAGTCCTCAACCAGTGATGTCTGCACATCTTGCTTGTTGGCATATGCTTTTGCCAAACGATCCTTAACCTCTTCAATATCAGCCTCGCTGAGATTGCGCTCCATGAGCTGTTCATACTCAGACTCGATAGCCTCGAGACGCTTTTCGAGCTCTTCTCTCCTCTTGATATTGGCGCTGCTTTCTGTTGGAGCGTACATAGAGAGCTCTGCTTGTCGGACGATACCTTGTGTCTCCACAAGCGCTGCGCGGATCTCGGAGAGTTCATCCGGAGGAATTGCTTCGCCAGCGGAAGATTGCTCGTGAAGAGCGTCGACATGGTCGATGACTTTCTTGATAGTCCTCTCATTATCACTGAAAACATCTCCTCCGAGGTCGAACGACGCCATCATCTGGGCCATCTTCTCCGCTTTCTTCTTCTCCTTCTCATCCAGTACAGAGCTGGTCTCCTTGGCCGACATCTTTGCATCAAGCATTTGCCGTTTAACGTCGTCCAGTTCGGCAGTCAACTCTGCATTGGCTTCCTTGAGACTGTCCATGGTGATCTGAGCCTCCTTGCTTTCAAAATTCAGTCTCTCCAGCTGCATCTTGAATTCATTGGCATCACCGGTAAGCTTTTCGTTCTCCCGGTTGGCTTTGCTATCCCGTTCTTTCAGATATGTGAGCTCTTCCTTAGTGTCCTGAAGACTCTTCTCGACCGCAGCGATTTGCGACTCCTTCTCGGCAATTTGGTCCTGAAGCTCGTTCTCCCTCCGTAGAAACTCCTCTCTCTCGTCCTTATCCATTGGTAAACTCGGTGTCGAAGATCGTTCGGACATCGCAGGCGTTTCTGATCGACCATCGGGTATTAATCTTGAAGGCGTCGATGGCCTTGCAGGCTGTGACTTCGCCTTCGTGACACCCGCAACCTCCAGAGGCGGTACCCATTTATCTTTAGGTACTGTTTCACCAGATCGCCAGAGCTGTACTTCGGAATCCAGTGTCTGTATATAGGTTTCGAACGTCGTGGCTTGCGATTGTGCCTTCTTGAGCATAGCCTTGAGCTCTGCTGGGCTGATTTCCGCGTTGACCTTGGCCTTGTTCTTGATTGCCTTCGCTCGCATACCAAATCGCAGCGTACTAAGAGTTTCCACATCGTTGTAGCTGCTCGGCGAGCAGTTGATAATAAGTGTTGTCCGACTGTTCCCTCCCAAACTCTCTTGTAGGATGCGGGTAAGTTTCGAATCTCGATATGGAATATGGGATGATTTGCCGTCCGTCAGATTGTTGATAACCATTCCCAATGCGCTCAAACTCTTGTTAATCTTCTTGGCTTCCTCAAGTGTTTGTCCGCTAGCACCAGTCTTGCCGACCTTCTCACTACCAGCCAAATCAACCAAGAAAAGCTGTCCACTCTTTGCGGACCCTGTCTCGACGTTCTTTTGTGTAATCGTGATAAGGAAGATAGAATGTGATCGTGAGGATTCGGCGTTCATATTTGTTGCCGCCACTGCTCTGGCACTTCCACCCCTCCGCATAACCTCGTAGACCTCCTGCACGCTCGAGACGTACACTTCCATCAGCCCCTTTACGTATACACCTCTATTCTTCTCCTCGTGCACTGGTAGATTGTCATTGTGCGGCGCCAGCAAATCTCGGATCCTTTCCATATAAATCTCCATGTAGCTGACGCGTACCGTGTATTCGATGGTCGAAGGACTCGCCAATATACTGGTGAAGATCTGCTCCACGATTCGAGGAATAACACCCCTTCCCACTTCATCGTCCATATCCGTTCCCATCATGGTATATGACTTTCCCGCACCTGTCTGACCGTATGCGAAGACCGTTCCATTGTATCCGTTGAGGATATCGTCCACGGTTGGCTTGATAGAGAAGTCGAAAACATCCTTTTGGCGCGAGTTCATGTCAAACACCCGATCAAATGTGAAGTCCCCTTGGGCCTCTTTCGACTGCAGACTTTGTCAGACATCATCTAGGCGCTCCGATGGATTACCTACTCTCAGGATGCAGGTGTCATCGCTCTCAAACTCGACAATAGGCTGACCCCCGACCTCAATCTCGGTGCGGTTCTGCGGCCTGAACCGCGCCACGACCTTGATAGCGTTCGACATGATCGCGAAGCTGTGTGCATCAGGGCACGATCATATGTGGAAAGGATGAGCGAGGGCAGGCTCGTTGGTGGTGTTGATGTGACGTTCTGGGCGATAAGGAGGTTGTTGTCCGTTTCGCGTAGTCAAGTCAAGATTTCGCGTATGGGCCAATTTGCCTGGCGCAATGCGATCACGTTACAACTCGCAGGGAAATGCTGGCGCGATCAATATAATGGTAATATTAAGTAACGGTGGTGGATCTGATCGAAAGGAAGAATTGATTAGTTTCCTGTTTTGGTGTTCGATGACGGTGAATGATTTTATGTGGTGTGCCAGTTGGACGTTATTCACGGTGATAAAGGGGGAACTCGAGGGAATGAAGTATTTATCGCGGCGTAAGGGGCTACAAAATCGCACTGCTATGCATAATGACCCAGCTGCCTAGAATGTACGCCGTAACCAGAAGATAGCGGCACCAGAACAGAAACATGAAGAAGCAGCCGCCACTCCAAGGACCGAAACTCCAGAACCCCGCCATTATCAGGGTCTCGTAATGCACGTGCAGATATTCCTCGTTCCAGATAATAGAGTATCTCTCAGTCTTCCCAGCTCTTCTCCACAGTCTCTCGAACGCGTTTTGTATACTCTCGTCGGTTGTCTTTGTACAGGTTGGATGCTTCAACGTTTGCAGGCGAACTGGTATTTGGATCGTTGAGAAGACTGTGAGACATTTAGAATCAAACCCTTTAGAGAGAAGGCCTAGCATACCTTTGAATACTGGTCAAAACCGCTGCCACATCATATGTGGGACTCCACCTGTTTTGTAGAATATCTAAGCAAAGTTCCCCGGTGGCATAGACGTTGGGATGGAACATCTGGCTCAGGAACTTGACGGCTGGCGGCTTGTTCGGGTATTGCTCTTCAAAGTGCATAACGAGTCGGAAGGTACCGTCTTCGAAAGGAGTGTCTGCAGGTCCGATGATAACTGCGTTCCTGGGAGAGAATCAGCATCTGCTGCCAGACTGAGGAGATGTTCCATACCAAGTCATGACATTGTCCGCCACAGGAGATGCAGAAACACCAGCTGGAGGATCTGTTTGCATGCGCTGATGTACCTATTAGTTTGGAGCAAAGATAGTGTGATCTTGCCAAACACCGCCACGAACCTTGAAATCTCGCATCAACCGACGGCGTGCTGCTGTAGACATGGTGGCAGATTCGCCGAGACGACTCCTAGAAGCGTGGAAGGGGGGAGACTACACTGCTGGAGTTGTTGGTCGCAGAAAAAGCAGCAAAAAGGTTGGGAGTTGCAGAAGATATGTCTTCTCTCAGTGCTGGGACTGAAATGAAGTTGTCGAATTGATTTGCAACCAGCAGGGTGGCAGCAGATGCAAGGGCCCGGGTGTATTGAAATATCAGACTGTAATACGAAGATGCAAAGTCGAGTATGACAAAGAATTCGAGTTCGAGATTGGTTTGACCGCTTGTGATGGTTGTTCGCTGTCAACCGTTTCCCGTGCATGAAGCAAGCCGATAGCAGGGTCCAAGTCACGTGGTGATTACGAAGGAACCTTGAAGGAAGGCGCTAAACCCCGCCATCTTCACAAGCCGAGCCGAGCTTAGAGTTCCGAAAGCACGGATACTTTCCGCTCCTCCATCCGGGCAGCTATTCTGTTTACTATCTCCTCGTCTCCTCCTCCCTTCACTTCAGATTCACTTGCCCATCATGTCTCTTCGAGCTGCCCGGTCAGCTATGTCTTCCCTCAGGAGCTCTCCAGCATTACAACCACGTGTAGCTCAGGTTCAACGACACTTTAGCGCCACAGCTTCGGCCAAACAAGAGATTCAGGAAGCTTACATATTGAGTGCTTCTCGGACACCAACAGCAAAGGTATTGTCACCAATACTGTCAGGGTCTCTACTTGCTCTAATACCCGTAGTTCAATGGATCATTCACGACGGTTTCAGCTCCCCAGCTCGGCGCAGTAGCTATCAAATCCGCCCTCGAGAAGTCGAGAGTCCCAGTCTCCAAAATCACCGATGTTTACATGGGAAATGTACTTCAAGGGAATGTGGGTCAAGCACCAGCACGCCAGGCCCTGATATTTGCTGGTCTTCCAAATACAATAGAAGCCGTCACGATCAATAAGGTATGCGCGTCTGGTCTAAAAGCTGTGGTGTTTGCTGCGCAGAATATTCAGCTTGGTCTGGCCGAGGCCCAAATTGCCGGAGGAATGGAGAATATGACGCGAGTCCCATACTATATAGCACGGGCGAGTCAGCAGCCTGCATTTGGGAACACCCAACTGCAGGACGGTTTGATCAAAGACGGACTTTGGGATGTCTACAACCAGTTTCATATGGGCATCTGCGCAGAGACGACAACCAAGAAGTACAACATTACACGAGAGATGCAGGATGACTATGCGAAGCAGAGTTACTCGCGTGCTCAGGAAGCCTGGAAGAATGGGGCATTCAAAGACGAGATTGCGTCGGTCACAGTGCCCGGAAAGAAAGGAGACACCATTATTGACACGGACGAAGGATACTTGGACATCAAGCTTGAGAAGGTGTCGTCACTGAAGCCGGCGTTCATTCGAGACGGTACCGGAACAGTCACTGCTGCCAATTCGAGTACCTTCAATGATGGGGCTAGTGCTCTGGTTCTTGGAAATGCTGCTATTGCAAGAGAGTATGGATCTGGATCCAGAGTACTAGCACGCATATGTGGCTCAGCAGATGCAGCTATTGATCCTGTCGATTTCCCTGTCGCTCCAGCCAAGGCAGTACCTCTTGCTTTGGAAAGAGCAGGTATAAAAAAGGAGGATGTCGCTGTTTGGGAGTTCAATGAGGCATTTGCTGCCGTCATCAAGGCGAATGAGCAGGTAAGTTAATGTCTCAGATACCTTTAGTATTCATGATAGTTGACAATTCCAGATACTCGGCCTTGAAGGAGCAAATGTAAACCCTCTTGGAGGTGCCATTTCCCTTGGTCATGCGCTTGGTAGCTCTGGATCAAGAATCCTGACAACCTTGTTGCATCAGCTGAAGGTAGGCGAGTATGGTGTTGCAGCTATCTGCAATGGAGGTGGAGCTGCTACAGCACTGGTTGTGCAACGAATTGATAGTGTATGATTAACATGAAAGTAATGAAGCCTTGAATACATGCTGCTAGTCAGATGTATAATAGAATATGTGTATGCATTACAAGCTGGTACAAATACTCAAAACACCCTCAATGCTATTGGCACCCATTTGGATATATGTGACGGTCCAGCCAGCCAGGGTGCCAGAACGCCTCCCCTGGATCAACCTATCTGTACAATCTTGTACTGTTATTCCTTTCATCTGCTCCATTCTCGAAGCCTGCTGTATGCCCCCCTTTGTGCATCTCCTTCAGCGTCTTTCCCGCCCGTATTCTTCTCTTCCAGCTTCATCGCCCCTCCAAACTCCAGCCAGCTCTCTCCAACCGGCTTAAAACAACAAATCCAAACAACAACAACACGCCAAACTAGCCAAGCACGCCTCCATAAACCCCGGACTCCTACCACCCCGATTCTGATCCAAATACTGTCCTTGAGGTCCATATCCCGGCGCATACCCTCCATTATAGTATCCTCCCTGAGGTCCATAACTTCCTTGCGGCCCGTAGGGCTGTTGGTGATACCCCATCTGCGGACCCGGCGCATAGTATCCTCCCTGTGGTCCTTGCTGGTAAGGCTGTTGGTACGATTGTTGCCCTTGAGGAGTCTGGACGTATGCTCCTCCTTGACCTCCTTGAGGGGGAAAGCCTTGGTTCTGGGGATAGGCGTAGTTCTGTTGAGGTGATGCGCCGTAGTAGTCGGATTGTGTGTTTCCGGTGTTTTGGGGTGGGATGTGTGCTAGTTGGGGAGTGGATGGGTTGTGGTGATCTGGGCCTGTGGCGTCTGCGGAGCCGTAGGCTGGGGGAGCACCGGCGGGAGGGTCGAATTTTTGGGCCATTTTGAGATGGGTTTGTTGTTGAGGAGAGTTGTGGAGGTTGCGGTGTTGAAGGGGAGGTGGCGGATTGTGAGGAAGAGGCTCGGAGGCTTTGTCTTTGTCGCAACCTCGGGATGTTTTCAGCGAGGGTATTTCGTGGTTTCGATCGAAGCTCGAGAAGCAGAAAGATTCAACCTGATATTACAAATTGTAGGATTAGAATAGAAGAGAGAGAAGATGTCGTCGCAATGGTGGCTTTGATTGCGGTGCTTAGTGTTGAGGATTGCGTCGTCGGCCGGCTAAAGATCCGAGTCTTCCGCCAAGAGGTCAATGAACTGCGTTCACAAAGACTTTGAAAAAGAACAAATGGTAGAGAATAAGGAGCGAGAGAAAGCGTTTGAAGATGCGAAAAGATACGTTGAGGCCGAGAGGTCGGACTGGTCTTGACTCAGCACACAAGGTGCAACATTTGATGTCGCAGTGACTGTGGCTTAGCTCGTGATTGTACCGAACGTGGGAATCTCTGTGGGGCCAGACTTCAATTGAGCGAAAATCTTGTGGCCAAGCTGAAAGGTTCTTGTCCGATGATTTGCAGAGAGGCGTTGCCGCGTACCTGCTGTGCACTTTCATGAGAGATCGGATACTTTTCGTGGAGATGATTGTGCAGGACCCTGCAGAACGCAGAATCAAGCTTATGTAACATGTCGACCGGAACTGCTGAAGAAGTGAAGAAGTCGGTAGGGACATTAAGGAAAGAGAAGTTTATAAATGTCTGATTTAAGCTGAGAGCTTCGTTTTGTCTTGTACTGGATGAGAAGATGGAAGTCTCAGAGACGGTGCGGTTTACAGGCACCAATTACGGCGCAGCATCTCATCGAGCGGATCTAGGAAGCGATGGACAGGTGGCATGCCAATATCTCAAGAGCCTGGAAAATCGAACTGTTCATAAGGCAAGTAAGATTAGGTTTTGCCTCCAGATAAATGGTTCAGATCGGTTGGCGATAGGGGTCCTCGTTTATAGCCGAGAGAAAGAGGGGGGGGATGGGGGGGGGGGGGGGTTGGTCATAGACAAGCCGAAGTCGCTGTTTGGTCACATATACTTTCATACCCTACTTTACCATTAATGAGCAAAGCTTAGCTCTTTGGCAGTCACGGCGATTACGGTATATATCTAGGGAAGGTGCATCAGTCATGACCTCTCTGAAATCAAGTTACAAGAGGCGGGAGTAGTCAACTTCGAGGCTGGAAAGTAGTGATGGTCAGGTGAGGCGTGTAAGAGATGTGACAAGATGCAAAAGAACAGGAAGAAGCCAAAGACTAGGTATGGGAGATCCAAATGTCTCTTCCATTGAAGATATACTTCCATTCAGGTCAGTACTTTCAATGCAAAGATTATCTCTCATCACTTTCTGGAATTCCTTCTTTTGACTGTACACGTATCAGTCTTTAGCCTCTGCATGGCGTGTTCTTCAAGCCATTGAGATCCTAGAAACAGCTCACATGCACTGTTCCTGGAATCTGCACCTCGTCGTCACTCGCTTCATCAATTCATAATATGCGAATTATAGAATGCCTTCGGCGATAACCTTAACGGCGAATCAATCCGACCTTCCAAGAGCCGTTCCCTCGCCCACCAGCCTCCTTATATCATCAACAACATCACATCCCCTCTATTTACCATTTACCCGTTGTGCGAAAGATCATCAGAATCTTCAAATTCAAATCCCAACCTCCTCATAAGACATGGGCCCGAAGCGGATTTTCACTGTTGCGCAATAGTGGGAACTTCGGGGAAAGAGTGGATTCAGAGCTTATTCCGCCTTGCAGAAGCCTGGTTTTGCGCGGTGGAATTGCTTCTTCAGCTCACCCAGCCTTGCCTTGAACGACTGGACTATGACCACCTGGACCATAATGCCAGCGTGATACGAAGTCTTTCCTCGTAAACACCATCTCATCTTTCACACAATCGTTTCATCATCTTTCAATATCGAATTAATCCCAACGTGTCATTCCATTCGGCAGCATCCGAGGTCTCCAAGTTCGCGAAGCTTTGGGCCCGACATCATCAGTTTCAGAGCTTGGACAGTGGGGAAGGGCATCATCGCGATAAACATCAACAACCATCGCATCGCATCGCGACAAGCAGACACAGACATTCAGCAGTTAGCGACGACTGTCGCAGTCGCAATGGCTCCAGTCGCGCAGTCCGCATCTGCCACTCTCGACCATACTCTCCGATCAATCACCAACCTCGCAGATCGTTCGATACACGAAGCTTCTTCCACCCTCTCTACTATCGCAACACGAATCCTCCTCCCGCGACAGAATAGCAATCCATCAATCATACCCACCACATACGGGAGCATAAACAGCGGTCCCGCTCCCGGTACAGTCGCTGGAATCGTCCTCGGTTCAGTAGGAGGCTTCCTTCTCCTTCTCTGGCTTCTCTACACCTGTCTCACCATGGGTGGATGGGGCGGCCGCTCTGCTTACAGCGAAGAAGTCGTCGTGCGTGATAGACGAAAGTCGCATCACGGAAGTACTCGATCTCGTCGCGTCAGTGAGACGGTGGAAGTGCGACGAGCGCCGAGTCCGGTTAGGATAGTGAGGGAGCCGATACCAATGCCTATGCCTATGCCGACGAGGGAGACGGTGATTGTAGAGGAGCACAGGAGTCGGGAGCGTACGAGACCTGTGTCTAGGGGCAGTGATGAGGTGGTGGTTATTGAGGAGCATAGCCCGCCGAGGAGGAAGAAGAGTGTGAGGGAGAGGGAGGAGAGAGAAAGAAGAGAGAGTGGGTATAGGACAGTTGATCCCGGGGCTTACGGTGGAGCTGTTGGTGGGAGGAGGAGTAGTAGAGGTGGGAGGTAGGGATGAGGAGGGCGTGCGGTTCATGCTCGGACAGGAATACAAGAGTGGTATCGTGGAGTACTCGTGATTCGGAATAGGGAGGATCACATAGGAGTCGTGGAGAATATTGGCAATGCTTTATGGGCAGACGGCAGGATCTACGAGGTTATAATCGGAGGGATATAGGACATTGGGACATATACTGGCGTGGTACGATATCGAGCTATTATTGCATTTGCCTTTATGTTACATCATCATCTTCCGCTTTGCGAATATTCAGCTATGCATATTTCGTGCGTCTGCAGTCTCCTGGCTTGAAATTGCATGTATCTACAAAAGGCGTGGAAAACGAGCTTGTGCATGGGCGTACATAATTAGCAGTAATTGAAGCTTAGTCCTTGCTCTGCTTTACTTTTTGTGTGAAAATGTAAGTTTGATGCTCCCTTGTGATTGGAAACTTTGAGTTGTATCTCATCATGCTTTCCATGCTTGATGACGATTTTTGTAGTCTGCCATTGGCTCTCAATAGTGTCACCAATTGAAGAAGGGCCCGTCCTCCAAGATCCAATAACTACGTGTTTTCTCAATACAGAGGCCACAGCCAAATAAGTTTGGCCACGCCTTACCTTACTCGCCAATTTCCAGTAAAGCTGCCACTTTACTTTCTGAAAAATGTCCATCCCTCTCTAGGCTGCAAGAGAGACATCTGGTCTGAGATTTTTCCAATGCACCTCCAGTGCAGTACATCTTCAACCCCGAACTTACAAAGCAGAAATACTCTCAAGTACATCCTTATGTATCCCACTCAACTCCTCAATCTCAGCCATCAGATCCCTTTTCATTCTCTCATCTTCCAGGCTTGTTACGTTCGGGCTCACGTCCACAGACTGTGATTTAGATGACAACGCCATCTCAACATCACTACTTATAAGAACTAGGACTACATCCACCGCATCATGGAGATCGCTGAAGGTTTTCTGGACTACGCCGAAAATATTCTCTTGAATCTTGCTTGAGATGTGGGGAAAGAGTGTGCCGTTTGTGATGCGTCCTTGGACGATGGATCTTTGACGGGCTGCTTTTCCGGCACCTGCAAACAGCTGTGTCAGCGTACATATGATACGGCGCAGTGTCGTGGGGGCGAGGATGCTACGTACCCCATACTTCCGCTGCGGCACGGTATGCTGGGCTCATTTCGGAGACGATGTATGAAGAGTCGTTGGCTTCGGATGCGTAGCGCTGGATCAATCTGACGAATTTAGTATGATATTTGGATACTTGGGTATACCGTTGAAGAAGGCGACAATGTGAGATGAAAGGAGGAGCGTACTTGATTTCGCGTGTAAATTCTTGCTGTAGTAAGGTAAACTTGTATTCTATGTCTTGGACTCTGAAATCAATTCCTTGAATTAAGGTGGGCGTAAAGCCTTTCACTATGCGTACGGTGATAGTGAGTAAATCTCTGTTGACTTCAAGATCTCAGCACTTACCTCCAAGATGTGATTGTAGATCGACCATCAATATCTTGAGAGATTGCAGGAGCGTTTGGAAGACTATGGGTATCTCATCCTCCAGCAATCCCCACTGGTACGCTAGCTCCATCCTCATTTTCCAGATGAGTTCAGAGTTCCAGTTCACATGGCCACGTTTGGCTGTTTCATGGTTGCCGTTATTTAAACACCATGCGTTGTACTGGGCTAATAGCAGGTTAATATCCTTGCTTGGAATGTATGAGTTGTGGGGTGTTTACTCCAGTGCCACTGTGTTATGTTAACTTTGATTATGTCATGAGAGGGATAGAAGGTGCATACTCTTTCCCAATTCTGGCTTTTCACTCTAGCTGCCGCTTCCCAGAAATCGTTTCGTTGTGCTTTCATATCTTGTCAGTCTTCCCCGAACAGCTAATGCCGAAAGTTGAGCTCACCTAGGTGCTCTGAAAGCAGTTCTCGGAAGGTATCTCTGAACTCGGCTTTTGATTGATCGATCTTGCTGGAGACCTACATTGTTTAATCTCGTGTAGTGGCGCATGATGAAAAAAAAGGAGGGACGCACCTGTGCTGCCACCGCTTGTAAGTAATCGTAGATAAATGTATCTTGCTCCAGCTCTTCAACTTGGGGTTGAGCATTGGAACTATTCGCCCAAAGCTCCACAGAGCTCAGCAGACTTGATAGCGAAGACCGCAGAAAGTGCTTCGCTTCGAGAAGTTGAGCTCCAGCAGTAATAGTATGACAAAATCGACGAAGTTCTGGAATGCCGCTTGCATGCACCATTTCGGCATTTCCTTTTCGTGAAAACTTTTCATAAGTGGTGTTGGACACACAGAAAACTTCCAATTGTCCTCCGGGGACTTTGTCAGAGTAGGCTCTTTGAAGACCTTCTTTAACGTGGTTGTTTCTGGCGTTGATGAGGAGGAATTTTTGCCTGTAGGCTTTGTTAGCTGACTTTCCGGAAATGGAGACAAGCTTAACTTGCTCTCGTTCCAGGTATTTCTTCAGCTTCTTGTTCTTGTTTCTCTTCGCTTCTCCAATGTCTCTATCAAGCCGATTCATCACCAAAGATGATATCGCCTTATGCGGACCGCAGAATTCTCGCCGCGCGGTTTTCTGGTTGATATCCTGGTACGGGTTAGCGAGTCGAATTTTACAGTTGGAGAGACAAGATCAGACCTCTGATTTGGTGCAGACAATTGCCAAATTCAAACTCTTTGCTCCAGATTCTTCCCATTCTGTAGGAGCATGTCGAGCTAGGATTTGGAAGAGTGAAGACTTCAAAGACAGGTCTGTAATGGCGCGTGATATCTTTGCAGCGATGAACACGTTGTCACACTTCATGAGGTATGTCTGTGTTGCTCGTACTCTTGCTAGATTGGTATCTTGCAAGCCTATTGGTTGGTTCTTGGTTAGTCTCTCGCAGCCAGTCAGTTCCAATTCAGTACGTACCAGGTAAGTCTGCGAGTACAATGCCCGCCTTCAGAACTTGAGCATCGAGATAAACACTGGGGAGCAGTTTTGATTAGACAGATAACCAACCAACACTATTCGGAAGGATAGATATTACCGAATGATCTTGGTAAAGGGCCAAAATCTATCCTCCATGAATATGCTCGTCTTCTCACAGCACTCATCTGCGGTGTCTGCTGTTGCTTTCCAAGTCCCTGTGTCACTACCTTCTGGCCACTCAAGTTCGTGAGCCCATTGTATCAGCTGACCCGTGGCTTTCTCCAAGGCCCCGTCCGCCATATCAGACAGCAAGTGTTTGTTGAAACCGCTCTGATGTCGGAAGCCAGCTTCCAGAGCTGACCATGCTTGCTCAGATTCTCTCTGGTACCGAGCATAATCCTTGGAATCTACTGTGTCTTCTTCTACTTCTGGTAGGAAAATTTGACGATAGTTCCACAGGAGCTCCTTGACAAGGTCCTCGATTTCTGAAGTGGAAAGATGTTCGACCTCGATGGTGATTGGCGCTGTATGATCCGTAGTCTTTTGCCTGTATTCGGTCACAACTGAAGTACAAGCTGATCCGATATCTCCCTGTTAAGAAGTAAGCTGTCCAGATGTGACAAGGCAGTCTGTTAACCCACGGTTTTAGCAATCTCAGGGAAATGGAGTAGAGAGTTGATGAGACTGCTCTTTCCTGTAGACACGTCAGTCGGAGCGATTATCCTTCACCAGAGGATGCTACAACCTTCTCCAGAATCACCGAGCACCGCAATTGTCCTTGTATCAGAGCTTTGAAAAGTTCCCAGCCTTTTGGCATCGTTGAGTAACCTCTCAAGGTCACTCGCAGGTACTGAAGAACCAACCAACTCCTCAATGGCGGAGACAACCTTATTTGCAACCTCCAGACCGTCTTGCAACGCAGTCTGGAAAACAGGGGTGAAGAAAGGCTCCAAAGGAGCTTGTTCGTCTCTCACGTCGTAGGAGCTGGTGCTGTCATTGGTATCATTATAGTCGCTGATATCAGATGCATCAGAGATACTACGCTGACGCAGACCGCCTGGACTCAGACTCAGACATCTTTCTATTGGGCTGCTTGTACCAGGAATCGCAATCTTCTCATCCGAATAAAACATGTGCATAGGTTGGGAGATCTCGTAGTCCTGTGTCGCTATCTCTGGCAAGGAAGAATATCCGAATACTGGTGAGACATCTTGAGGTTCCTGTTCTGGTTCAATGGAGTGTCTAGGTGTCATGTGATGCGGAAGTCGTAAAGTGTACGTCTCCTGTCGCCCCATAGGCAGGGAGTTGTTCTCATTTTCACCAGACTGGAAGGCAATTCTGGGGACGTCTGATGCCGGGGGCGAAGACTGTGGGGCATTCAAGACAGTAGCTGGGCTTTGGTAAGTACCTTGAGGCGACGAAGTGCCATACGCTGAGAAATACTGAGTTGCTTCAGACGGTGGGCTTGGAGACGGTGGACTTGGAGACGGTGGACTTGGAGACGGTGCTCCAGCAGTTCTCAGGTCATCTCGCGAACTTCCAGGAGTGCCATTGCTGCTGGGTCGGGACGTGGACTTGGCTCTGTGTGGAAGTGGAGCAATCTTGCGTCCTTGGGAAGGCGAAGCGGGAGGACTAAGATGTAAAGATGACATCCTGTTTGATATCGTACCTTGCAACAAATGCTTTGCCTGTGAAGTAAGATGATGGGCAAATACCTTAAGAAGAGCAGAGAGATTGAGATCCAGTTTCAAGATAGCGAAAGGGGGTTGAGGGGTCGCCGGCCCTACCCACAAACGCAGGGTTTCTGTTGGTTTTTGGACCTATCACATACATCGTCGAGATAATAATGATAACCCTTCCTCGGCCACGATATCTGAAGCCCATACCATACAGTACACATCCCAATGTGTCAGAGAAGCCCTGCATTCCGGTGACAATGAGGGGTGACAATAAGGCAGATTGAAGATCTCTGCTGAAGCTGCCCAGATGTTCGCTCAACTTGGCCAACACGTGACAAGTGAAAGCAAAAACCAACGCGACGAAGAAGATTCTGATCATCACGACTCTGCTAGACGGTCGTTCAAATACCCCACCGCACCTGCCCCCTCCTGAGGAAACAAACGACGGAACTTTCCAGGTGGAGAAGCAAGTTCCCCCACGTGATCACCCGCGTCCCCTTTCCTCTCCTCTCTCAACGCGGTGTTATATCAAACATCAACAACATGAACATGGTACCCTACCTGCTCCGCACATGATATTGCTGTGCAGAGTGATGCTCTTGCACCTCATCTGGACATCAGTTACAGGAACAATTCAAGAACGGGGTTCAATCTTGACCCGTCCATGCGATGTCGGCTTCAGCGAGCGTTCCATCGTCAGCAGCGGCTTGAATTCACACCGTCGAGAAGCTGAACTGTTCAGACACCGAAATTGCTCACGCCTATGGAGAACTCTCGAGGAGACCAACCGTCTTTATCCCCCACCGGTCACTTCTAGACTCCTAGACTCCTAGCCAAGGAAAGCCACTCACACATCCAGTCTCCCCGTCTTGCGCAACTCGAGACTCCCGTTCGTCGGCGTCGTCGGCGGCGTCGACGATGCAGCAGAAGGCGGTGGAAGGACAGTCGCGCATGATGTGTTCCATGGCCAATCGGGATGCTTGCACGGAAACGATAACGGAGCCCACTATGCGCATAAGCGGATGGCGAAGGGCGCGCTCGTCAATGTTCTGACATAAGCCAGACCTGCAGCAAAAGCCGGGGTGTGATGACTGGACAGCCCCGCCAACCTCGTCGACCACTGCTCTCACGTATATTGGCCATGTCGGCATTCGATATGGTCAAGACCTCCACGCCTTTTCTTTGATTTCCTCTCCATCTTCGAATCCCACCCTCTCTCCGGAGCAGTGTCCTTGGCTCCGTTTGAGTTTTGCCCTCTTGTGTTCCACGCCCTCTGAATGACCACGATCGAGGAAGAGGACATGGACGAGTTCTTCAACTTCGACGCGGCGGCCCCTCCATTGACCCAGCAAGACCTTGACCTTGACCTCGGAAATCTGGAATCTGGTCCTTATGATATCGACCTAGCTTTCAATGAGCCTGACCATGATGAGGATTCATTCCAGGCTCTCCAGCACTTCGCTGGCTCGGACCAGATGCTTGATGCTCAATGTTCGATGATGGACACGACAACCATGACTCCAGATGACTTCACAGACTTTCCAAGATGGATTCAGGGGATGGATGTACCCACTCAGCCCTGTGCCTATTGTGCACGCATGCGTATACACTGTAAGGTGCTCAAGGAGGGTATCCGGAAGGGCTCGTGTACAAGTTGCGTTGCATTGGCACGAACCTGCAGTCTGACGCATCCCACTTCGAAGCTCAACGAGCCGCAACATCCTTCTCGACAACAAGACATGGAGGTCAGGATCAACGATCTATGCGAGTACAATCCGACCAACTGGTGTGAACCTCAACTACTTTCTGAACCATGTGAGAATTGTCGGCAATCAGGAAAGGAATGCCACGCTGTTACCGAGGGAGGTGCAAAGGGCATTTATGCCTGCGTCAACTGTGTCTCACTTGCAAGTCCCTGTAGTCTTGTACCTGCAGTCGACCTTGGGGACTGGAGCATGGATGACACTTTCGGCGTGCCAACAACAGACGCTCCCACAATGATGGACGTATCCGCGCCACCATCTCGACCAAATTCATTCCATCAGAGCGGGTCAGGGTCCAACCTGGTGTCACTCAAGTCATCGGAAGAGAACATGAAAGCTAGTCTGGACAATGGTCCAAAAGTTGGTGCAAGATTCTCTCGAGAGACCATCAAAGTCCTCCGTGATTGGCTGTCTACTCATCACAGCCACCCATATCCTACGGAGGAAGAGAAAGATGCCCTGAGACGACGAACAGGTCTTAACAAGACTCAAATTACCGGCTGGCTAGCCAACGCTCGTCGAAGAGGTAAGGTTCGACCTCCACGTTCGGTCTCGCCCAATGTCAACAACTATGCCAATGCAATGGATATTCCAAGGCGGGCTACTCCGGCTTTGGAGAACATGAATCCCCTTGAACGATGGAAACACTCTCCACCTGAAAACGAACCTGCTGCGATTACTGCTATCGCCAAGGCTGTCACATCTTCGACATACTCTTCAGGTCTTGATAGTCCGTACGGTCATAGCCAGACTGATGATGGATCCGAGAACCGCTCACTCTACAATGTGTCTTCAACGAGCAGTTTGGGCACTTCTCACTCCAGTGGAGGTTCCTTCGCCTCTGCTTTCTCTCACAAATCCCGAGGCTCGTTTGGATCCTTTGGCTCTTTCGGCCAAAGAGGACGAAGGCGCCGTCGTCGCCCTGTACCCAAGCCTGTCAAGGTCAATGTTATAACAGCTTCTGCTCGAACATATCAGTGTACTTTCTGCACGGAGACCTTTAAAACGAAGCATGACTGGCAAAGGCACGAGAAGTCGTTGCATCTGTCACTCGAGCGATGGGTCTGTTGTCCAAGCGGCCCTCACCAATACTGCATAGATTATGGTCACAACAGATGCGTATTCTGTGGTCTCCCCAACCCACCGGAGGACCATGCTGAATCTCACAACTATTCGAGCTGTGCAGAAAGATCTTTGGAAGAGAGGACCTTCTATCGGAAAGACCATCTCCGCCAACATCTGAATCTTGTTCATGATGTGAAATTCCAGAATTTCTCTATGGAAAGTTGGAAAGTGGTTACCCCCGAGATTCGATCGAGATGTGGTTTCTGTGGTATTGTGATGGACTCTTGGAGCATTCGAGTTGATCACCTAGCTGAGCACTTCAAGACTGGCAAGTCTATGGCTGATTGGAAAGGTGACTGGGGTTTTGAGCCTCAGGTATTGGATATCATTGAGAACGGGATGCCTCCTTACCTCATTCATGATGAACGCAACAGCATGAATCCCTACGAAGCATCGAAGGATGCCGCTGAAGAGGAGAAGACATTAGAAGACTTGGTGAAAATCGGATGCACAGAATACATAACAGATACGGTTCTGAAGGGGGGTGTGCCGACCGATAGCGACTTGCTTCGTGAAGCTCGCGAGGTTATTCGAAAAGCCGATCAGTTCCATATCGGAAGCAATCTGCCTCAGGTATCGTGGTTCCGCGATACCATCATGCTGTATGGGTGTCCAGAAGAAGAGAACCCTTTCGACGGATCTGACGGAGCAGTCTCATGGGCAGAAAAACTTGACAGGATATCTCAACTAGCACCCCACGATACAACAAGCCTCCACGCAATCGGCTGTCCCAAAGAACGAGCGTTAATGACCTTTGTGAAGTCAAAACAAATGCTTGGACTAACACCGATGGATCGTGAACTTCAAGTGGAATGCGCGAAGATCTTGGATGATATTGAATCCACTTCGAACTACAAGGCGAAAGGTGCCGTAGGATGGTTCAAATGGCTGATCGCATCTGAGACATGCTGGCTCCGGGATTTCAGGCGACGTGCGAATCTGCCACGAAGGTCTGAAATGGCAACTGAATCTATCCGATCGAAGGATGACAAAAGCATCGACTATAGCATACACAACTTTGCTAGACTAGAACACGAACTGAGTGATTGGTGCCGCTTTCAATTGGCTCTTGGAAACACACCAAGTGACAACGACATCCAGAGACAGGCTCGTTTGATAGTGTATAAGAACGACGACCCATGGAATCAAACTGCAGCTGATGATCCAGCCACCTTGCGGCTGTTCAAACGGCAGAATGGTTTGGCACCGAACGACGAGAATGGAGCGTCGTTCATTGATCTTCCAACCCTTTCCGAATTGAATGAAACTGGAATGAACGCCCCGTCCCCGAAGCGCTTGCACTGGGATTTGGAGCAGACTGGTATCGGCTTTCCGTCTCCCCACAGCAACGACACCTGTGGCAGAAATAGCGTTGCAGGACATTTGATCCCTGACCAACCACTCCACATGCTCGCTCAGAACCAACCTTCCACAAATACAAACCCAGCCCAGCCCTTGAAGTTTTTCCTGAACGACGCAAATTGTTACGGCAGACTCGTACGCGAGCTCTCTCGATTCGTGAATTCTTGCACGTCGCCTCATAATCCCACGCAGCATGTGAGTAACCTCCTCTATCTTCTGAGCCGACTGACCCAAGATAGATTCCAACAGATGCCGAAATTCAAAACCAAGCCAGATGGATAATTTACGACGATGACGACCCATGGAATCAGACCGCAGCAGACAACGCGGAGTGGCTCATCCGATTCAAACGCGACGTTGGACTCTCTCCACCAGAGGAAGGGCCTGGTCTACCTACATACAATAGTTCATGGAGAACAAATGCTGGAGGATCTGGCTTCTCGCCACCATATCTCTGCCCTCAGAATGGGGTATCAGCACCATTTGTTGAGGATGTTCCTGTTACGATAAAACACAAGACATACCAGATCAAAGCTACAACAGCGCAGAAGTTTATGAAGAGTGTGGGCCAGCGATTCGAGAAACCTGCTACCATTTTCTGCTCGAGAGAAATGGAAACTGGATTGGCCGAGTATGTGAAAGCGGAGATGGTTGGTGGCGCCATTCCAAGTGATGAAGCTATTCGAGCCAAAGCCCGAGAGATCCTCGCATGCGACAGAACTGGAGCAGATGAACCCGTATTGCTCGAGAAATTCAAAGCCATGCTCGGCATCTCTACAGATGCTTCTCCACAGGCTTCCACCTCGAGCTCCATGCCAATCATCGATGATTCATTACTTACTGAATTCGACAACGAGCTTGGCAACATGGACTTGAGTGGTATCGAGATCCCAAAATCCGTGAGCGAAATACTCGACAACTTTCCGGCGGAGGTTGATTCTCGCATGACTCCTCAGACAACATCGTCATCTTCATCGTCAAATGCTCAACATCACTCTCCACTAGTCTCACCAACTCCCATCTCCCCTTCTGCCGCTCGTCACCCCATCAGTAAAGGGCCAGGCTTTGCACAAGACTATGCAGAGCTTTACCGCGTCAGTGCAGCGACTGCAAGTCCCCTGCGAAGACGTGCGAGCACCAAGATGGCCAGTCAAGCAGGATATATATTCCCGAGAGGAAATGGCACTCAACAAGCGCAGGAAACCACCCCGCTAGGTATTTCTCCTCCTAGTACCACTTCTGCACTCTCGCTTCCCGTGCTCCAGGATGAGGATATGTTCTGATCTGGTGGTATTCAAGATGAGAAGCAGAGATATCTTGACATCGATGATATTGCCTTTGATGACTTGGTCTCTGATGACATTGTCTTCAACGAGGATGAGGAGGATGAGTTAGGTTATATAAGAGAGGAGGAGGCAGAAGTTTGCGATGAGTTATTGGTAGAGCAATTCGAGGATAAGGAGAGGAAGAGAGGGATATTGAATGAGGGCGAGATTCAACAAGCGAGCGCAGCGATGACTGCAACGTTAGCCAAGAGCAAGTGGCAGAGGGAGGGTAATCAGGAAGTAATACTTGCGAGTGGAAGAGTTAGACGTATGCCTGGCTCTGGAAATGTCAGACCGGCTGATAGGAGGCTTTGGGGTTGGGTAAATGGAGAGGTACGAAGAGGATGATGGTTTACGATTTAGGTATTCGTGATGACATTTGGGTTTGGGGTGGGGTAACCAAAATGTTTCTTAGACAGATTCATCATCTTGTCTATTTCTTTTCCAATGAGCTTACTGTGACGGTTAATGGTTATAGATAAATCTAAAATAATTCAGCATATCTCTCATCGGCATCTTCAAATTCCATATTGAACACATACTAAGCCACCACGTCAAGCTGACAACACTGCATTACAGCATTCCTCGACACTTTTCCCACCTTCCAAAGAGCATAAACCCTAAACTTGACTTATGTCGATGCTCACTAAACCTAACGTGCTACCATGCTCGACCAATCATGTGAAAAGGCACGTATACGCGGGGAAGTCGGGGATTTGCGCGATTTCAACCCCGCTCTCGAACCAATGACTGGGATCGTGATCTGGCATCTTCGAATCTTGCTGTATATATAAGAATATACTCTCATTCCGATATCGAATTATTCTTATCATAATGTCTCAAATCGATTGAGCTTCCCATAGCCTCATAAATACTCAGAAAGTCTCAGACTTAACCCCGCCAACCCCGCTTACCACCACTTTTCAACATATCAAAAGTCACCACTCTTCGGAACCTCACAAACATCAATTCTGAACCTTTCACCACTTCCACTTTCAAGACTAACATTATGTCCTCCCTCCCAATCCAAATCTACCCACCCTCCTCGACCCCCGAGCCCTCATCTCACAGCTCCTCATTCAGCATAACTCCCACCCTAGACCACCCAACAGATATCTGGCGCAAACCCTCCAATCCAAGCAAAGGAAACGAAAGCGAAGTACGAACTTTCAACGCACCGATGATCTATAAGAGTCTTCCTATTGAGAAGTTTAAGCGCGTTAGAGTCACGGTGAAGGCAGGATGGGAGAGATTGTATGATCAAGGGGGGCTGGTGCTCGTCTTCCCGAACGCCGGCGATGTGAAAGAGCCAGATTTGAAATGGATTAAAGCCGGGATTGAATTTTACCTGGGACAACCATATGTGGGACATGTTGGATGTGAGAGATGGGCTGATTGGTCACTTACCCAAACTGGGATTACGAAGGAGGGATATGTGACGATTGAGATGGAGAGGGATGCTGAGGCGGGGACGTTGTGGATTTATACTATTGGTGAGGATGGCAGGAGGAATCCGATAAGGGTGAGTGAGCCATTCTGGTGTTTCTTTGAAGTGCGGGAAGGATGATGCCATGGGGGAGGAGTGAATGGAAGAAGTTTATTGTACTGATGATGTCTATAGGAAGTCACATGGGCTTTCGACGATGAGAACGTGAGAGATGGAAAGGATATTTGGGTTGGTGTTTATGCTGCTACGCCAATCATGGAGGGCAGGAAAGAGGCTGGTGAGAAGGGGAAACTGGTTGTTGGTTTTGAGGGGTGGGAGTTAGATGTTGAAGCTTGATTGCATGGGACCACCACCTGTTCGCTCATGATTTTGAAGGCATCATGGTGGACCTCGAAATCATTCACATTCATGATGATATAAATGAACAACGATACATCAAAAAGCCAGGCTAAAAACAAACATACAGCCACGTCACGACATGGATGCCACATCAATACCCATCATAACCTTTTAGAGGTGTCAAATTCCCTCTTTCTAGCCTCTCACGTTTAAGTTCCCTTGATCTGCTGGCCAGCCCCGCCGTCCTATTCAAATGTAATACTGCATTGATCTTCTCAGCAGTGATTTCCTCAATCATCTTATCTTTCTCCCTCTCCCGAACCAGAACTTCTCGTTCACATGTCCCTATCGCATTCCTTTCTTCTCCACTTTTGTCGTTTGGTCTTCTGCAAGTGTAAGTTTCCTCTCGAGGTCGGCTAGTTCGGTACGCATCTTTGACAGCTCTTCCTTGAGTTGAACATTTGTGGCTTCTTTGCCTAGGTTCTCTTTCCTCAAGTCCGCCGGACCTTCTTCAAGTCGCAACTCCGCTTCGGCTCTCTCGCAACGTAAGGCCTCCTTCGTGGCCAGCAATTCCTGCGTCCTCTCTACGAAGTTCATTTCATTCGAGTTTAGCTCTTTCAGGCGACATCTTTCTTGCTCTACACATTGTCTTTCCCCGTTGCTTCTCTCGGTGTTGACTTGTTGGCTTCGGATTCTTAGGCGCTTCAAGTCGAGTTCTATTCTTGCGGCTTCTCTGTCTAGGTCTGATTTCTTCGACCTGAACCTCGCAAATTTCTTGATCTGGGCTGCAATTTCGTCCGCCTCTTTTTTCATATTGGCTCCTTATTCTAATGCTTGCTCCTGGATACTCCTCAAGTCTGTCTGTCTCTGAATCATCTCAGCATGGAGGTTTTGATCCGGCGATAGTACGGGTGCAGTATCATCATTCGAGGCTGGTGCTTCGGAAATTGTCAGGCCTGCCTCTCTTTAAATCATCTCAGCAGCCGTATCTTGATCCGGTGATAACCCGGATGTAACAGGATCATTGGAGTTTGGCGCTTCGACAAGTCCTGTAGACACTGTATCATCAAATCTGGAGACGATGGTGTCAATCCATCTTTGAACCTGCGTTGAAGCACGATCTCTTCCATCTGGGAGGTGATATTGTGTGACGATATCTCGGAAGAGAAATTTTGTGTCCGTTGGTGTTAGATTTGCCTGGTAGCAGGCTACAATAAACCCAGCTTGATAGATGTGGTTATGAAACTGGAATATGCATGTACGTAATGAGGCCATTCTGAGATATTGGCAACTGTGTTTGAGATTGAAAGGACTCAACGATGGAGATGTAGAAATGGGTAGAAGCCAGAACTACGGGACAACTGTTATGAGAATCATAGTTGTGATTGTGATCTCTGAACCACTTAATCATCCAAAGAAACTGGAACTGGAACATTCAGTCCATGAATGATTGAAACATTTTTGATTCCCACACTTGCAAGTCTACACTGAGCATGCCACTTCTCAGTCCACCAGGCTGTCACTTTCACCCACTCATGTTGGAATATATCGATTTGATCCCAAAACTCAAAGGCGGACGTGGGCCCCTCTTGCTGCTCCTTCCCGCTGTTTTGCTTTCGGCTAACAGTATGCGCTCCTGCATTGCTTCCCGTCTCCTATGCCGTGCTTCCGATGCTTTTGAATGGTTTACATCAATCCTCTCCCTTGTTTCCGGTTGTGCTTCAATCATGCCTTTCGATCCTCTCTTTCTCTGTGCTGTCCTCCCTGGCGTGCTATCCTTTTCTGAGTCTATCTCGTCCTTCGATGATCCTGTGCTATTGACAGTTGGTTTGGACGGTCCCAACTGGAAGTTCGTCGTCATATCACACCCCCTCGCGTCTGTGTGAGTATCGGGCAACTCGAGCTCGGTCTCCGTAGTCTCAGCTTGCAGTTTATGCTGCTCTAGCCCACTCGTTACCCTTTTTTCCGCGCCATCCTTCTCCGCGATAGATTCCACATCTTCTGATATTCCATTCTCTTTCTCCGTTCTCCGTACAACCGCCAGGCTAAAATCTGGCTCTTTCCCAACATTGTCGATGCCGAAACTTCTAATCTGTGATGCTTGCCAGTCGCACCAAGTTTGATACCGGTCTTCGTTCTCCCCTGCTTGAACTCGAGTCTCAAAGCGCAAGATTGCCTCCTTTAGCATCTTCATATTTCGTTTTTCGGAATAAGGGACCAACTTGGTATACTGCAACAGACGTAGAGCAAGAAGTGTCTCGTATTGGACCTTAGCCTCTGCTAGGATGTATCGATATCTTTCTGTCATCTCTTCTGGAGTCTCCTTTGGTGGAATCAAGGAGGGCCTGGGCGTCCTAAAAAAGGCGTCGAGAAAGCCGGACCGGGTCTCAGGGGTCGCCTCTTTGATGGTCTGAGGATTGCGGAATAACATCACGTTGAAGTTGAGATAGATTTCTAGATTTTATGGGTCAAGGTAAAACTTTTGTTGTAGTTTAGGAACATGAGATAGGACGGGACTGTTGGGTGTTTTAAACGAGGCTCGCCCAATACCGTCTGGACATTCACATAGAATAGACCAGAGTTTGTAGAACCATGATCTTATTGTCTGTTTCTATTTTCTAAAACAACGAAACACACTTGAGCAGCGTGAGCAGCTTGGAAGTCCCAATCACAACACCTTCCAGCTGCCAAAGAGCTTCCGGCGAGCCTCATGAACCCCCACCGTTCTTAGCCTGAAACTGCTGTTTCGCAGTGTGCACTTGTCTCTCAAATTCTTTCTTCCCATCTTGGATTGTTGTCGCCGCCTTCGTTCGTGCAGCTGCTAGGCTCCGCGCCATATGATCCATATACCCTTTGAGTAGTGTCTCGTAATGCAGCTGGACTTCCGCTAAGTTCTTTTCAAGACGGGAAGCTTTTTCCTCAGAGGTCTCGTTAGGTTGATCGGATTCATGTTTTCTTGCCGCAAGGAACCCTCTAAGGTAGCCGCTTTGAAAGGCAGTGGTTGTTATTTGATGGTGTTGATCTGCGTGTTGAGGCATGTTAAGACTTCTTGGTAGATGTATTTTGGTGGTGACGGAAAAGTGATTTTTAAACGTGGGGCTTGATAGCTGTAATTCATTCCTTGGTAAAGGGAATCATCCTTGGCAGGTATGAAGTTGAATGGATTTCTCGAATAACTCTTCCGGCTCCACGAATCAGGACATCCAGTTCTAAAATTCTTATTTCGTGAATGCTACAAACTGCCAAGATAGGATGGGAAACCCTGAAAGTGTGACACTCAAGTCATCCATGAGAGTACAATTTAGAGACTCGTCGTTGGCCGTGAGTGACATTAATTCCAAAGTGGAGCGTAGAAAAGATAGGCCCCGATAAACCGTGATAAAATCTGTAGCCTATCTAGCATGAAGACTCTGAGATGCCATCCTATGATCCTGATACTTTGTAAATATCCTCAACTTAGAGTTGACAATTCCCTCTTTACTTGTTCTCTCATCCACTATGAAAAGTACTTCATGCTCAATCTTATAAGTACCTCTTTCATCCTTGTATCTATCTTTTTGTTCTCTCTTGGGCGCAATGCTGACCCTCCAGCACTTGATCAATTATGTGTCGCTGGATAGGATGTGATACCTTAAACACGAATGTCGCAAGGATCAAGGCTGTATTACAGGAGCAAAGTATGAAGGCTAACACTACTTAGTGCATGGATACTGAGGTAACATGACGAGTACTGACTAAAGCTATCTCCTACGGCTTCTACAAAAGACCTTTGAATGAGTTGTTGGATCTCAACTGGGAAAGGATTTAGACATGCAAGACTCTGCATGCATTTTCTAATCAGCCGTGGAAGTATTAACCAGTGAAACAGTGACGATAAGAGCACTTACTTCTTCAACATTGATATCAACTTCTCTAACATTTTTATGTAGATACCCATTGAACTGGTTCTATATTATGGCAGAGGCTCTGCTTTCGTTGAGGCAGTTCAGGCATTGACGTTGATGCCTAGGCGGAACGAATTAGAGTACACCGATCCGATGTATTGTCGTTCTCACACTCCCACGAATCTTCGATTGTTATAATGGCATCAAAGATAGGAATAAGAAAGCAGGTCCACCCAGCGGTTCCTACGGCCATGCATGAATATCACGTCCCCATGGCCAAAAGAACCACGACATGCGAACGTGTTCGTTCTGTCATATTTATCTCCTTGGCCCTTATCGTGATGCCGCTGGCTTTTGTCGAAGGTGTGAGGCCGGGCTACCTTACATCCTTCTCGACTGTCGCTCCTGAAGCCGCGATAGAGTCAACAAGCCCGTGGGATGCTGTTCGTCCAGCCTACTTCTCCCTTCGAATAATTCTAGCTACACTTGCTGATTCTGCGTGTCCAAATACTCCCCTCAACTCGACTAGAATACACTCAGTGTTTTGGCAAATTTGAATGCGCACGTTTGGACGTGCCCATGGACTGGAACAGCACAAATATGCAGGACGATCGAGTAGCAATTGCAATCATCAAACTCCCAGCTGTCGTCCCTGTCACGGATCCAAGATATGGGGGCGTGTTGGTCATCAATCCAGGTAATGATAAAAGTCAAATCCCTCGTGTCTGGAGGTTAACCGCTCCTTATGTCAGGAGGACCTGGTGCTTCGGGAGTTGACAGAATTCTAAACCAAGGAGGAAGGTTACAGCGGATTGTCGACTCTCAAAATGACACTGCCTCGAACCAGGTAAGCACGATTCTTTTCTTTCGACTGGCTCTTTTCCTACTGAGGAAGAACTAACCTGGTAGCATCAGCATCTCGACGATGCTGACCATAAATATTTCGACATTCTTGGATATGATCCCCGAGGTGTCAATAATACTACCCCACGATACCAATGTTTTTCTGAGCCCTATGCACGTCAGCGCTGGACTGAGGCGGACAAGCTCGTTGATCTTTTTGGTACCTCGAGAACAGCATCTGGAACAGCTTGGGCACGGACCATGGCTTTGGGCGCCTCTTGTACGCAGCCAGGAGGACCAAAGTTGAGCAGCTTCATGAACACAACCCCAGGCGTTGCAGACACAGTCGAAATCATTGAACGACATGGTGAGTGGCGCGAGAGCAAAGCAAGGTTGCTTCTCGAAATTGAGGCAGCCCTGACAATCAATGAGAAACAAGCTGTCCTTGAGCGCGTTCGATGGCGAGAGGGAGATGAACAACTTCAATATTGGGGCTTCTCATATGGCACAGTGTTAGGGGCCACATTCGCGGCCATGCAGCCCCATCGAGTCAAGCGACTGATCAATGATGGGGTTTTTGATCAGACAACAATGTTTTCTAGCCTTCCGACGACAAGCCTCAAGGACTCTGACAAGGTCATGGATACCTTCTTCACCGACTGCTTCGACGCTGGCCCAAAATATTGCTCGTTTTTTGATTCTGGCGGCCCTGATATCATGCGTACGAAGCTTAACAACACTCTAGCTAAGATACAGAAAGCCCCTCTCGCCGTCTCGGCTTCAACAATGACAGGACCCCAGACAATTACCTACAGCGATGTCATGCGAGTGATCGTGGAAGCCTTATACGATCCTATCGATCGATATCTAAAACTCGCTGATCTACTTCGAGATATTACTGGTGGCGATGGGCGTTCATTTGCCAATATGAAAGGTGCAGACAGAACGCCAATATGCATCCCCGACCTTAAAACTCCCCTTGCAGTCAGCCATTGCCCTCCTTATGAGGAGACGATCCTTGAAGCATTGCTAGGAATCAGTTGTGGAGATGGAGAAGACATCTCAAATCGGACGCATAATCAATTCCAGGATTACTACAACACATTGCGGGAACAAAGTGTTTGGATGACAGATGTCTGGGTTGGTTTCACATTGTCGTGCTGGGGCTGGAAAATGAGACCAGCGTGGAGATACGACGGTGATTGATTTTCATTGAAACATGGCTATGCTCCATTTATCTGACCGATTTTAGGTCCCATGGCAGGCGTACCGGCACATCCTATTCTCTGGATCGGAAACACTTTAGATCCAGCCACTCCTATAGCTGAGTAAGCTGACCAAGCTTGGCGGTCTATTTCCAGGTATTTCATACTGATCAACAAAAGTGCTTGTCGACTAGCTACGCAATATGAAGGCTCTGTGGTTTTGCGGCAGGACTCCGTGGGGGTAAGTTCTCAATCTAACACCACTCCTTGGCACTAATCATAGCAGCACTGTTCATATTGTGCTCCTTCGGAATGCACTGATAGAGTTATTCGCGATTACTTCCAGAATGGTGCCCTTCCCAAGCCAGGTACCGTCTGTAAGCCGGACAAGACCGCATTTTCTCGCGCATGAGCTAGTGAAGACGGAGTGTCTCAAAAAACTTTCATATACATCCACAACATTTAGCTGCAATGGTCGTATACTTTGGTGATGCCCGATATTTACTTGCTGCTATGAACCTTTCTTTCGTGTATTCCTCTTCAGGTGGCGGTTTGAGAAAAGAAAAAGAAAAAGAAGAAAAAAGAAACCATGAAAAGTACTTCGAATTTCGAAACCACTAGCCGTTCAACGCCTCTCACAGACCAGCTCCACCAATGAGCTGTCAATTCCATTTGACTACTATGTGGTCAGCTCCTTCTCCCATGCTGTGTCTGTAATCGGCCCCCAATGCACGATGTAAAAGTCACTTTCCCGCGACCATCGCAATCCATATTGCTTAAGTAGCTCGCGAGCCACTGACAGTTGTCCCAGTTTGACAAACTTGATTGCCTCTTCACTCTGTTTGCACTGCTGCTCAATGGAGATACTATTTTCCTCTTGCTCTGTCAACCCAACAGTGATATCTCTGAACAACGCAAGTGCTGCTGCTGATCGCCCTTTCGTGCGCAAAATCTTGGCAAGACTCAAGCGAACCCACATCATCTCTCGATTAGCAGACGGCCAACGACCCGCAGCTTCGGTAACAAGCTCACTCAATATGGCTTCCCCTGCTTGAGGATCCTTTTCCGTGATAATCAATGCCCGTAGGTGCTCGATCTGGCATAGCCGTTCGAAGTATTGTGGATCATGGACGACATCAAGAGTAGAACACAGCTCCAGGAAGGCTAATGCTTCATCCTTCCGATTCAGATCTCTGTAGACATAGGCCAAGCTAACGGCAAGATCGACACTGATACAACTTTCTAGCCCAATGGCGTGTTGATAAGCTGCGAAGCAAATTGTATAGTGTCTTCCGGCATCAGCAATTCTTTCTAGCTTCCGGTATGTAGAGGCCAATGCACTTGTGTCATCAAAGTTGACGGATCATTTGGCCCATTCAACTTGACCCACATTGTATAAGCATTGTCATAGAGATCCGTGGCTTCTTGTATCTTGTTTTGGGCTGCAAGTGCATATCCTAGGTAGAGCTGATTATGAAGACATTCAGTTGACAAAGGTGGGCCAGTAGCACGGAGACCCCTATTCGCTTTTTCTCCCAATCTTTGCGCATCTTCAAAGTTCAGGAGAAAGAAATTTGCAAGGCACTCAAAACTCATACTTATGTAGACCTCTTTAGAGTGCGGGCCCAGCGCTTCACTTAATGATCTGTGCTGCAGAGAAACTAGCCATAGGGCTTTTGATTGAATCAATATACTATCAATGATCTAGTTCTGAGATATTTGAGTGTGACTTCTCTGAGTCTTCTTACATAATGCATGGAGTAAACCAAGATAAATTGTGCCAGCCTGGTAGCATCACATTCCGATGTCTCTAGAAAATTGTGAATGAAAGCATCAACGTAATACCGATGCAAATGAAGATTGATGCACTAATAACACAATGCCTCTTGTAATGTAAGGCTCAAACATCAGACTTCTAAATTGTCAAGCTAAGATGCTTATTTGCCACCTCAATTTGAGGTCAAAGATTCCTTGTCTACCTGTTCCCAATCATCTCCTTCCGTGGACATTGCTTCCTCCTCACTTTTCGAAATACCGTCATAATTCTCGTTCTTTTCTCTTGCGTCTCCTTCTCCAACTCCTAAACGCAGCTCGTGCTCCTGTATTTGTCCCGCTGGGTCAAACATATGCTCTTGAAAGTCGACAAAGTCTTGACTGAGCTTGGCCAGCTCGCTTTCAAGGTTCTCCTTCACAGTAGTTATATCCTGTACAGCTTTTTTCCACAGTTCAAGCTCGAGGTCTCGCGAATCGAGATCAATTGCATATCCCCTCGCCAATTCCTCCATCTGGTTCTTCGTCGCCATTAACTGTCCCTCAAGCTCCCTTTTCTCATTCTCTAATCTCTCCGTTGCCAATTCTTCTGTTCTGACTCAATTCATAAGGACTGCATAGTCTTGCTTATGTCCAAGCACGAGGGACTCGGATCGTTTTTCCGAAGCTGCCTTCTCGGTCGTGAGCTCGACCTTTTCCCCTTGCAGCAGTTGATTTGCTGCTTTCAGCTCCAAGATCTGCGCCTCGTCGGACTTGGAGACTTCTACGTCCCTCTTTTCAATGTGCCCCAAGCTTTCGAAAATCCTCGCGTTCTCACTCCTCAGTTCTTCTCTCTCGAACTGGAGACCCTCAATCTCCGTGTCCCGCAGTTTGAGCTCTTGTTCGTGTCTTTGGATGTGGTCCAGCAGTTCCGCCTGCTCGCTTTCCAATTCCTTCTTCTTCTCATCCAGTTGTCCTCTTTCTAATTCCAATTTCGTAATCTGTTCGCGGTGTAAGTCCATTTGTTCTTTTTTATCTTAACAAACATCCTCAAGATCCTCGTTTAGATCAAAAATCTGTTGATTCAATTGTAACACTTCGCTCTCTGCTGCGTCTAGTTCGCGCTTAGTTGTATCTAGTGCGTCTTGGTTCTCTTCTCTTAATCTGACCTCGTGGTCGTGAATGGTAGACATGTTCTTCATTTCTTCCTTCAACTTGAACATCTCCCCTTGTCGTTCTGTCCAAACTCGATTTGCTTCAATCGCACTTGCCTTCAGTCGCTCCAGTTCTGCATCTTTGCTTTTGCAACCTGGGCAATTCTCTTGAGCTTGCTTCTCAGTGTTCTCTAGTTTTTGTTTCAATCGTGTGACCTCGGTTTGATTATTCTCGATCTGGGTTTCCTTAAGCGCAATCTCGACTTTGTGTTCTTTTGCATGAAATGTCAGATCTCTCCTCATCCGCGCGACTTCATTTCGAAGTCTCTCGGTCTCAGCCTTTTCTGCCGTGAGCTTCTCAGCAGATCCCTGAGTCTTGTGCTTGACTTCCTTCGTGTTCTTCGTATTTTCCAGCGCTCGTGCTTTTGCCGAAATTCCCGCTTGTTCTCTCGACTTCCCTTGGGTAGCTGTCTGTGTTGAGGCTGCTGCCTGTCGTTTGATCTCTTCCATTTCCATTCTCTTCTTGTCAATTTCTCCACTCAGTTTCGTGATCTCAGCTCTGTATTTACGCTCGTGCGCATTCCAGACCTTAATATCCCACTTGCTTGGGTATTGTATGTGAAGCTTATCACAACAAGCCAACCTCTTTTCTTGTCCTGCTAGAGCCTTCCCCAAGTCGACAAGCTCAAGATTGCGCGGTTCGATCTCGGCAACATATTCACCTGAAGCGACTTCTTCGCTCCCATCGTGTGCTGTGATGTGACTATTCTGAATCCCTTGGGTCATCTCATTGAAATGACGGCAGGCTTCGTAGCAGCATTCGAGCTGCGCGTTGATGGATGGTGTGGATAAGTTCCCGGCTTGTTTGTCCGACTTCTGTAGAAATTTTTCAGAGAGATGGATCTCGTATCGGGATCTGGCTCCAGCAAACACGGCTGACATTCTTTTCATTCCCACCAAAAACGTCTTATCAGGAGGAGCTTGAGATTGTAGGGCGAGGGAAGAGGCAAGGAAGCCGGCTTGGTATTTCGATGTTGTTTCCATGTTGTGTTTTTCAAGGAAAGTAATGTAGGTGGAGTATGAGATTGTGTACACTAAAGAACGAAGTATTGCGATGAGGCAAGAAGGTGCTGGTATAAGTTAAAGACGGAAGCTCTGTCAATCAGAATGATCAAGCCGATCAGTCACATTGTTTCCGTCACTTGAGTTTTCCTCATGGTTCAAGCAACTTTCAGGCCTTGTTAATGTGGACACTACGGCAACTGTTCAACTTACAATTTAAGTCGTGGACCATGCGTCTATTGACTCAGGTCGGCAAGGCGACGATGCTGCGACATGCAACAAAACGACCATATTAAACCTGGTGACTTTCTAGATCAACAACCAAACCCAAGGGAGTTAATACAACTTTGATCATACACGATGAACAACAGTAAGATTGGAAGGTAGTGAATCTCTGGCATACTGTGAACCACTGCTATAGGCAACAAACCCAACTGGACTTATAGAAAGAAAGAAATAAAGAAGTGGGGAAATACAATAAATACTTGAGATCACTAGAGACAGGATAAAATTAATTACCGTGTCCTGTATCACGGCTGCTCAAAGTCTAGGAGTAGATTCGGGCATCCGAGCAGTATCAACAAAACTCAACCAGAAATTGATTCGAGGACGATCATAGCTCCAATACTTGATTAGCGTCGCAGAGAGAACCTTCTCCCTATGATTCCCGTGATTGCATAATGCTTCATCCTGACAGTGAAATACAGCCTTCTGAAGCTATGGTTACTAACAGGATGTACCATTCCGTGCAGCTTTCAGCTCCAAGCCAAATACGGATCATAAGCTTCGGGTCCAGATAATCGGAGCTGAACTGTACTCCGAAACGCCGGGAACCTGCGGCAAATGAGGCATCCCCGAGTCAGAAGATGAGACTATTGGCAGAATCTGCCTCGTCTAAGGAATCTGCCTTGTGTGAAAGCAATGCGTTTGAGGTTTGCGTGAGAAGAGTGAGCCAAGATAATCAGAGGTCGTGAATGGTTGAGGTGTTGACCGCCTAGAGTACAGCGATGATTGTCGAAGGACACCACTGAAACTGACTGAATCCCAGCGCTTCAGCGGTCAGCGCCGGAATCTAAGGTGCATCTCGCTTAGCTTTATGCCCCCCCTTTACCCCTCCCCCACCACGACTGAGGAGTACCAAACACTTTGCGGAAATTGCTTGATGTTAATTGAACACAAGCAGTTCGTCCGAGTAGGTGCGAATGGATCCGAGCTTAGACCGCAGTTATCTTACTGTACTATCATCAAATTCCTCCTCCGTGAGCGGAGGAATACCTGGCTCTCCAATGACCATGCTGTCACCTTGCAAGGCACATACAACAGAATTCCGAATCTCTCCAACAGTCAGCACCTTACAGATGAAATGACGTCCCCATACCCATGAAGCGATCGAGACCATAGCCTCATTATCGTCACCTCCGGCCCACTGGTAAGCTACCAAGCCTTTGGCCGCCAATTGCTGACAGCCCCCACCACAATCCCATCACAATCCTCCAATTCGTCACGACACGCGCAAGAAAACAGACTACCTCACACCTCGTAAACACGGGTGCAACGTCTGCAGGTGAGCCTCCGTAGGTGTTCCCGCGAGCTTGTGCATACACTGTGCCACTCCCCATGAAGATGGGGCAGGGCCCAAAACAGGACTGCACGCGGAAATGCTATGAGTAGGGAATCAAAGAGTTACAGGGGACGAATAAGCTTACATTAGCGTGGTAAGCCTGCCGCATCTCGAGGGATATCGAGGACGGCTGTTTGTTTCCGCTATGCGTGCAGACTTGGATGGAATGTGTCAGCTTGCAGATATGCACATGCCTGTGGCTAAGTTGTGGTGTTCAACCGGAGGTTAATATTGATTCTATCAGATTGCGGGTCTCCCAGGAGGAAATATTCGGCATTTGAAGGGGTCGAAGTTTGGGCTTTGCGATGACAAATTTGAGAAAGGAGAGTCAGCAGGCGAATGTAGCGAGTTAAGGTTGTACAGACACACAATGCATTCACTGCCACAGTTCTGTGATTGGTGGCGAAGACAACGATAAAGACAGTTTCTGGAGCGGCGGCTGATCTGCATGTGAATACAGTTTGGGGAAATGGCAAAATACATTGAGATTCTGATATATACACTTGGCAAGCTATTTGACACAGCCCTCGACGTATCTCCAAAACGCTGATTGAACGAGCGATGTCAAAGAATAGACAGTCAAGGCGGGAATCTCCGCACAAGCGTAGTTCCCACCAATCCTGGATGTATTCTAGCTCCAGAACCGATCACAGGAACCCAATACGTCCTTCTCTTACTTGCTCATACCTCGAGGATCTAAGTGCCAGTGATCCGATGCCATGCGATGAAAGCCGACGTGCGGTGAGTCTCACACAGGCCACTTACTCAGCATTGGAAGCCCATAGATGCTACATTTTTGGGGGTGGAGGACCAACACAATCTCTAGGCAGAACAGCTGGAGTTATTCCATTCATGTGTTGGCGTGTGACCAGAACAGACCGCAGCCTAGCCTTTCCTGGTCTGGCCTCCTTTAACAGATGTTGAAAACACCAAGCATGTCGCATGTCAGGCTACAAGATCGGATCGGACTGTCTATCGAACTTGTATGTGAGGACAGCAAATGAGCATCTGGTTGGCGACTTTCCGATTTGACCTTTCTAGTGCCGAAGGAGTTTGAATGGGTTGTATTGTTGCCTGTAGTTGTTGAGAGGTTCCCCGTCTCGAGATTCTTGAAGCTATCTCTCGGGAGGCGTAGTAGTGTTGCGATGGACAGTAGATATCCTTTCGTTGCAAAATCGTGATCGAATCGATCCTTGAGAACATCCGTTAAAGCTCTGATTGTATAGTATGCCGAGTCCAGAGTTAAGTCCATGCTGAAGCCTCTATATCGGGGTGCTAATTTCCTTCTTCGCGCCCCTTGTTACTTTATTCAATTCCTTTTCCAGTTCTACATCCTCAGCGCCATCCCCATCTCGACCATTTCGTCCAATCTTCTCAGTTCTACTCCTCCAAGCGCCCACCTTCGATTGACGAAGCCCAACGTCTTCCTCAACTGATCATAATCTTCCAACCAACCGGGATCGTTGAAATTACCAGCTGTCGAAATATGCTGCTGTGCACAACGTACGAGGTGCAATATAGCTGGATGCAGTCTCTCGATGTCGAAATTAGCAGACTCACAGTTGAAAGCGTAGGAGATGTCTAGGACCATGCGAGTTACAGTATTGAGGGCCGCTTCGGTGGTTTCTCGGAAGGGCGAGAGAGCAGAGGTATCTGGGTGCATGTGTAGAGATTGGTGGATGTTATACAGGCCACTTTAGAGCTTTAGCAAGGACAACAGAGGGCAGGAGGACTAGACGTACATTATCAGCATCTGTAGAGCTCCACAATAAACGCCCCATTTTCCAGCAACCTGTTCCATGACAATGGCAAGCAGGTTCTGTACGTCACGTCCAATGTGGTAAAGGTTGTTTTCCATATTATCTCCACTATCAATCGCCAGCTGCACACGTTCATAAAGGTAAGTGGCTTGTGCTTCTCTTCCGAAAGTTCCGACGCCAGGTAGTGAAGTAGCAGAAACGTAATATCGAAAAGTCGGTTCCAGTAGATCATCTGTACCTTTGTCCAGGTCATAGGACTCCAACGGAAGGTAGTCATTTTCTCGAATCGGACGTGTTGCTAGTGGTCTCCCACGCATTTGAGCATCACCTCCAATGACTCTATTTCATGTTAGTGGACTAGAACTGAGGTGCAGAGAGCGGCGTACCGATCCAAGATCATTAGGCCCCACCATGTGCAAAGCACCTCTTCGTCCTCCAACCACGCATCAGTCCCTTGCATCTCTGCCGAGCACTCTTTGTTATGCATGCCTATCGAGCAAGCCATCCTCCCACACGTTCCGACTGTAATGTATGCGGCCTCGATCATCCCATGCGCACGCTCATAATGTGCCAGTATCACGCCAGCTTGGACGAGAAACAGAGAAGATGGCATGAATGCTTGAACTTGTGCGAATAGTGTTTTCATTGCCAGGTAGAGAGCTTCTCGGTCCTGATCCGCTTCTGGATCGATCGATGGATGCTGAGTGATCAATCGCATGGCCAGCATCAAGACTGAAAAATCTGCTGCAGGAGAAGCTTGAAAATGCTTGTACCGGTCACGAAACCTGCATCGAGAGATTATAGGTAGCCACTGATGCACACCTCTGAAATAGTGCATAACAGCTTCTTCTGGTTTCCAGCCTCCCACTCCGATGATATGCAGAACCTGGGCGCTAACCACGCTGTCAGTATCTGCGAAGGGTGGTGAAACATTTGGATCCAGCGTATTTGATGGAAGTACATCTGATAATGAGTTCATCAATAACAGCGATACCCTGATGCTTGGAGGTAATCCGGCTCGTACTGATTGTGGGATCGAAGCCCAAGTTGCGGCAAGGACTGCGTGGCTCCCTCGAGGACTTCCATTCTCGGATCTAGACCGCCGTTCATCGGCTGGCTCTCCATATCGACAAATGGCTCGTCTTCTGCAAGTTCATTAGCAATGCAGTGCTGGCTGGAAACGTTGTCGATTATTGTAGCCCTCTGGGAAGACGCAACCCGACCCAGAATCCAGAGCCGGAACGAGATTGTTTACTTACTTAATACACTGACTACAACTTGGCAGCCGCTTATCACAACCTTTCTTGATACTTTTGCAATGTCCACAGACTTGTGGTGCCCGGCGCGCCGAGTCTTGGCCTTCGGTGATTGCCTTCATGTTTTAATTGAGCGGTGTTCAAATGCAGCTTTCGGAGCCGAATCGATGGAATTTAGAGGAAAGGGGGCTTGATCTGTTGACGGGTCGGCCGCTGTAATGGGAGTTATGGTATCAGTATATATCCCAGCACTCTCCCACTGGCCAGTCTTGCACTTCTTGATCAGTCAGCGCTCAATTTAGTGGCAGAAATTAATCAGCGTCAAAGCTTCATGCTCAGCCCTATAGTATATTCCTAAGCAGGAAAACTATAAATCTTCTATGAGTCTAATTCTTATGGGTGCGGACATGAAACATAGACCGCGGGGCGCACGAAGGACGCTGCAGAAATAATAGTCGAGGCTGAAATAGACGTCTGAGGCAAGCCACTACCCGGAATGAAAATAAGGTTACTATACGAGGTGAGAGGTTGGCCGAACCTAGGATAGCAGTAAGTGCAGCAAGGTTATTGGGTTTCCTTGATGACAGAGCACCGGCATATCGCCTCAAAGTTACGTGATGGAGGCGACCATATTCCCCTTCATAAACCGAACTTGGACAATGCAACGACCTCTCACTTGCTGAACAGGAACCGGGTACTGACCTCGGCCTCTCCCATTTGATTGAGCTGACAGTTTTTTGACTAGCCCGAGAAAGGGAAATAATACCCTGGGGTTGCATTGACTCCAAGCTCACCCGCAGGTACAGGCCAATGACCTGGTTGTCATATGCGGTCGCTCGGCCGAAAGCGACAATTGATCCCAGCCTGCTACTGGGGTGCTCTTCTCATAACCCCGCCAAATGCTCATTCCACCTCTGACATCAAAAAGGGAGTTCTGAACTACCAAACTCCTCCGTTTTACTTTTGGTATCATTATGATCGTAGTCCTTTGGCCGAGGTCAGTATATTCAAGGAGGGCAAATATAAAACGTTCGAATCTCGATAGTGCAATTTGATTAGTGAGCCTGGCAGACGCTTCAAATGCACAGATTTCGTGCATGAATGATCTCGTCCGACGATAACGGAGGCAAAGTATGATATGATAAGTCTAGATGGAAAGGCGAAGCTTTCTGTAGAATTCTCGCCGCATGCTCTGATGAGAAAAGGTGTCTAAGCCCCATTGAACACGAAGCTGATGTTTGGTTTAGCATTCAGCTCGCTTCCCCCAGCTGGTGAGAGAAAAGAATCTCAGTGTAGACCGAAAGTTTTGAAATCCTATCCTTGGCCACCGGGTATCCTCTCTGATACGCTGACAAGATGGGTCTTCTAATGATTAAAGCGGTTCGAATGAAATATGGAAATGGTCCGAACAGAGGGAGTCGGCTGGGACAACGCCGAAAAAGTGCTGCCGTCAGTCCTGACCGGTAAACCATCGCTTCGCACGCGTTGAATATTTGCCGTGACCAGTGAAATGGCACAACCCGCACGACGACTATCATTCGACACCGCTACAGAAGCGAAAATGGAAGCAAGGGGCTTCCATTTACTCGAAAGAGAGATGAACCGAGGCCAGCTGTTGCTTTCACTTAGGTTCCGCCTGAATATTCGCCCTCAGAACGTCCAGGATCCAATCTTTCCCAGCGACACCCTCCTTCACATGAAACGGAAAGAGCAAAGGAAAACAGTGCATCTGCTTCTCCCAATCAAGCCATTCCCCTTGTACCCCACACTTTCCAAGCTTCTCCCGAAAGAGTCTCGCATCTGGAGTAAGGACATCATATCCTGCCGTCAAACCATCAACCTTGATTCCAGCTTTTCGAAACACGCTCAGGTCGGCGAAAATGGGAGATATTCTAGGATCTGAAAGTGACAGTTCGCCTTTCCACCCAAGAGCTACTTCTGTTGTGGTTTTCCGACTGAGGATAGGGTCGTAGGGATCAATGTCGTCGATTTCTGGGTTCTCGTTCCGAAGATCTGTCGCAGGAGACATGGCGAAAACGGTCTCCACGGGACATGGTCCAGATGGGTCTTTCAAGTATTCGGACGCTGCATAAAGTCCCAATACCAAAGCAATGTTTCCTCCCGACGAGTCTCCAAACAACGTTATGCGGAAATTCTCCTCCTTCGATTGCTTGGCGAGAGCATCGTAGAGTCGTTCGAGGTGTGCGACTGAATGTGCGGCAGGCGAATTTGGGGCCAGAGGGTAGCTGACGAGATTGATCTGATATTCTGGCAGCTTCTGGCACAGCTCTGCACACAGTAGCCAGTGCTCCTTCTCTGGGACGCCTCGAAATCCGCCTCCCGCAAAGTAGTATAATCTGTGTGCTGTTTGGGTCTGCGGCTTGAGAGTATGCTCAAACGTGTAAATCCACGTATCCGCCGTCTGCGACTCGTTTATCTTGCATTTCTTCGCGGCGTTCTTGTGTGGCGTCAATTGAGGAGATCCTGGGGGTTGGTGCGCGCCTGGTTTCAATATCAAGGATGCGAAAGGTTTGACGAAGTTTTGTGCTACGAGGTTGATGGCACTGCTATGCTCTCGATAATCGACTCGGATGGAGGACTTTACTGGCGCATCCGCCACTGCAATAGTCGCCGTGGTAGTCGCCATATGGAGGTCGTGGAGAGCTGGCGTTGCAGTGTTGAGAGTTTAGAAGTAGCTGTCGCGAAGAAGGGTTCAATGCAGAGAGGGTCGTAATGAGGTCATTGAACACTAGCGCTGCCTATTCTGAGATTGTAGATTAAAGTGAGGCATCTCGAGATCCCCCATATTGCCAAGGACAGCACTCAGCACTGTCAGACGTCGGAACAAACGTAGGTGGCGGTCTTGCCGCTTCTCTGCCTTGCGGCCACGCAAGCTAGAGAGAATCCACAACGGAGTCGGATTGCAGTTCCGTGGTGTTCAACGTCTGGCCGAGCCTGCCATGGAATGTCATATCTGGGCCTCATCATCCGGAGAGTTTATTTAAGCAAAAGAAAGAAGATATAAATGTGGATGGATGAGAGTGTGAGAGAAAAAACAATGCCGATCGAGAATTGAGTTTGTCGCTTGGATGGATCCCTGGGCCTGTGCCTTCAAGGTTTCGAAGCCTCGGTTGACCTCACGTGCGCCCCTATTCACAATGACACCTGGGCACACTCCTCTCAATTCTTACCTGAAGAGAAGTCCGTAACGAATCCAGAATATGCAGTGTGGCTATTCAACAAATCCAGTTATTTAAAGTATGCAAGATTTAATGGCATCAAATCAAGGTAATCTGCTTCATATCAGAAGCTTCCGTTACCCCTCCTCTAGATACATTCTCCTACCTTTCACTCTCCTACCGCTGTCATCACTGTGCCACCAGGAGTATGACAGACTAAGCAAAATACCTATGCAGAAAAATCATCAGTACCATCTGTGACGTTCCGTCTCGTTTACCAGACGGATATCTGGAGACCGTCTCGCGGTTTCACTCTTTAACACTGCAGATGGTCACGGAACTTGCCAATTCTAGACAATAAATACAAGCAGTCTATTCGTATTCCAATCCCTCCAGAATCGTCTCCCAATATGTGAATTATATCATCATCCTGAGATCCTATCTAAATATGAATCATATCCTATCATCCATCCACAAATCCCATGATCCCAAAAGCCTAATCCACAAATATCCCAAGTATTACATCAATGGTTGACCGCACCTATAGACAATCCAACCAGACTCGAAACAGCAGCTCTTGACTCCAGATCATTTTCACTCCTGCTCAAATGTAAACAACGACCATCCAAAAGTCCTCGTGAAGTCTCTCCCTAGTCTCCGGGCTTGCCACCAAGAATAACATCGACTTGGATGAGGCTCATCAAAGCGGATGCTTCTCCAGACTGGGTGCTGGAAGCCCCACTTACCGCCACCCATTTTCTTGCCAGTGAAGCCAAGTTCCCTCATGAGGAACTTGATGTCCTTGAATGGTACCTCTCCGCCGTGGTTGGGCTGTTCGATGTCATGGAGAACGGATGCCATTGTTTCAAAGCTTCGAGGACTGAGGTTTATTCTCAGAACGGGCTGTTCATCTTGGGAAGTTGGTGGTAACGGCGGCTCGGCCGGTGGGCTTGATGTGCACTGTGTCTTGACTTTTTCCCGTTTCACAGGGGTATCACTTCTCTTCCAGGTGCTCTCTGCTACTGAGATGGAGTTAAATACTTGCCCGACATCTGCTAGACTGTTATTATGTGGGGCACAAGTCATTGGGGCAGAAGCTAGAGGCTAAGGACTCGGATTTTTCTCCTTTCTAGACTGTCAAGCTTTTGGACTCGTTCTTTTCAGGCCGGGTTTTTGTCTAAATTCTCCGATCCAGGAGGGAGTCGATAGGGAGAAGCTACCGATCGCATGAACAGTGGCTCAAATAGTTCGACTAAAGTCTGTCCGTGCTTTGAACGGCTGTAGTCATTGTAAGTATTCCAAATCCGTGCCATGTTATTCTTCGAGTCTCCTGATATGTTACCCATCTGCACCAGAAGGGTTTTGTCTAAATAGAAAGGATCATCGTCTCCCCAGCTGGCGGATTTCCTATGTGTGTCTCTGTAGTGGATATGAGAGTGATGACAGTTTATCGGGTAGCGTTTCGACCTCGGTGCTCTCTCTAAACTTGCGAATCTACTTTCGATGTCAGTCTGATCTGGATAGATAGATATATATAGAAGATATAGGTATGAAAGCATCAGCACTACTGGATCACTTTTCCTCGACTATTGTCACCATACTGCCCCTCATTCGTGCACGAAAATACAGGCAGTCACTTGCTATGCCTCTCTCTCTCCTAACCTGGATTCCAAAATGTTCCAGGTGAATAATCTCAATTTCACTCCAACAGTTATTCTTCGCCGAGTCGTTTTCAAATATACTTCTTCACACCAAGCTTAGTCCCTGACATCCTCATTCCAGAACCTAATCCATATAACGTCCAAACATCGTTCATCTTATCGCGCAAGACTCGAGCCCCTAAAATAATAATACTTGTCCCAGGAATTACTCACTTCATCGAAAAATTGTCCATGTCCCATCCATAAACTTTATGCAGCCACGTTCCAAGCTTCTGTGCTTGCGATTATGCTTATCGTGGGGTTTTATGGAGAGTGATATTCCTGAGGGTTGGATGAGCAAACAACCATTCGCTTCCATCGCCCTTCGTAGCGGAAAACCCAAGCTGTACCATACTGTGAATCATGTCCTTGAAAGGAAGGCCAGAACCTAGGTTCACTGATTCCGATTGTGGAACACAAAGGCAAGAGTGGAGAAAGTACGGCAGTCGAGTTCTCGGTGGACCTGAGGTGCTTCCACCTCGACTCAAATTTGAGTTTCTTTTAGAGGCGGCGCAATGACATGTTTCGGGCTTGTCTTGCTCTCTTCCTTGTTCTTACGCTCCTTTTTGCAAGCTCTTGCTGCCCATGGCAACGCCGCATTCCAGACTTTGTCACTTCTGCACGAAACTAGCCAATGTCCATCCATACACCCTAGTAAGATTCCTCCCAAGTCTCCTCGCTTGCCACCAGGAGTAATTGCTATTCTTTCCATGTGGTGCATCAAAATGAATGCTTTGCATGGTAGGATGATTGAAAACCCACTTGCTTCCAATAAAGTTCTTGCCAGAAAAGCCAAGTTCTCTCATGAAGAACGTAAGATCATTCCAGGGCAGCTCTCCGCCGTGGTTCGGCTGGTCTGGATCATGGAATACGCAAGCTATCGCGCTAAACGCCCTGGAACTGACTTCAATTGGCGTGGTCTCTTCATCCTCAACTGGTCATGGGGCTGGAGGAAGGTATTTGGAGTCTATTGCTGCTTCTCTCTTTTTCTGTGCCCTCTTTGCTGCTTTCTTAGCCTTCTTTGAGGTGGAATCATTCCGTATTTTTATGGCCTCGGGATCTTCTTCGTTGCATGGTTTGGTATATTGCTCAGAAGCAGAATTCTGAGCGGTAGGTGTTGAGAATGTGCCATGTTCTGGCTCCAAAATATTGAGTCGTTCCAACATTGCGATCTCATCTTCTTGGCGACCTGATATTTCAGATTTTGGTGGAGATGGGGGCACCAAAGGACCGGCAACAGATGCTGTGATCATTGCATCCTCAAGCAGCGGCTCACCAGGTCTATCTCGGTGAAAAATATCTGGCTTCGAAGCTGCGAAGGGCTGGGATACCCTAATAGGACCTGGTGACCGGAGGAAGAGAGAAGCGAAGATCCGGTATAAGCTTTGTTTATTATTCTTCTGGCTGTGGTCATCGAAGATCTGCCAGATTCGAGTAAGGTTCCTCTTAGACGCCTTCCTCATTTCCTTTTTATCTCCTCCTTGAGGATACTCAAAATCCTTTTTCAGGAGGGGTCCTAGGTTCAAATGCATAAACTTGACGGTATCAAAAGCTTTCAACTTGGACAGAAGCTCGTGTTGACCAAGAAGATACTTGGATACCTCCACCTTTTGATTCTGGCGGATTGGGATTGGGAGAAGAAACAGTTCTCCATCGATATGACACAACAGGTCGAGTTGGCCGAGTAGCTTTGCCACATATGATGAGACTCTGTTGCGTGCTGTGTCCTTCTTCATCAGTTCCGCAACCTCATCCAGCATCTCACGCAACGACATAAACAAGTAATCTGGCTGTCCAATGGCCCCGAACAGTTCCAGTAAACTGTCGTCTTTCGAATTACCCGCGGATCCAGATGAACGCATTTGGATTGTCCAATTACCCGTAAGATCGTGACGCCGGATAAAAAGACGTCTCAACTTTGGGCTTGCGCGGAAAGCCTCCAGAAATATTCCTCTAAGCCACCTGCAGTGATTGCCGAGAGATGTTCTAAGGAGAAGGATGGAATTGACGAATTCTTTAGAATAAGAGCCAGGACTCGCTTTCTGAAGTTTCTCGGATGCCTCGATCAAGCCTTTCACCACATCCCACATTAGAAACTGGGTGTGGGCATTGACGATTGCATGATTGACCATGACAGTCTGGAATGTAGGTGACTCGGTTTCTCTATGAGGGCTTTGAAGCAAATCCGGTACCATCAGCTCACTATGCTGGACTTGATCCTGTACACACTCGAAGAAGTATGCTGGATCATCCCTCAAGGAGCTCAGCTGTTCTTGAGTAGAGTCATGTCCGGCAGCTGCGAGAGCGGAAAGGTCGTGAAGGTCTATCGTCCCAGGAACAAGGTACCGAGACTTTGTAAAAAGGTCAGCCATGGATTCTGGCTTTTCCGGAGGTGGCAAGGATTCGAAGGGCTGTAGCGTAGTCGCTGAAGCAAGCAACTTATTAAGATTGTACTCCCCCATGAGAGTCTTGCAGCATTCAACCAGACCCTTAAGCATCATCTCCTGATTCTCCATAACGACGAGTCCCTCCTGTGTCGTGAAGTCTGGAATGTAGATCGTATCCTCTTGGCCATTGTCGTTCACTTCTCGAACCTTGATTCTACCGTAGTTCCTTGCTTCTTCTCCAATAAAAGTCATCTCGTATCCATCAACATCATCTGCTTCCAATCTGCCAAGCTTAAGACTCAAACCTGCAGATTCCAAATCGGCCCTAGCGAAGACATGAGGGCACTGCTGACTGCGACATTCGAGAAGATATAGAAGCGTATCTCCATTACAGAGGTCTTCGGTATTGATGATAGGAAGACGGTAGAGACTCTCCTTTCTGGTTTTGGCCCAATGCATTTCACCCAGACGAAAGTCGTGGAAGTCCGGTCGATGCCTATCTGGTATATGCTGCCAAGCTTCATGTAGGGCTTCGACCCGTTGTGCGGGGGTCTTCTCCCGCCAGCATTGGCGAATTGTTCTTCCATGCAACTGGACAATTTTCTTCAATGTGTTAGATCTTTCGAAGACTGCTGTACGCAAACCACGAAGCTTCTCGCTGACAGTCTCTGCTCGCCCGCTCTCCTTCAGTACACCGAGACGGTTTTCGATGGCTGTCCGATTTTGGTAGGTATCTTTTGTTTCTTGTGCAATCGACCTACAGATTGCTTTGCCTCTTTTGTCACCAATGATTGAGGTTGGTTGTCCAAGATAGTTTGCCACGGTTCTTAGTATAGGTATGTCGGACCCTGTGCAGATCGTGCGTAATGTGGTGAGGAGGTCGGAAAGGGAGTCTTGGTGGCGGAGTTGGAAAATTTCTACGAGTGCATGGATCGTACTGGGTACCAATTCGGCATGCATAAGCTGTGTCTTGCTCTGAAAGGCCTCGAGTGCGCTTCGGATGCTATCAGTATTGAGTCCATCGAGGAGGTAGGTAAGGTCTGCTTTGCTGATTATGCTCAGCGCCTGAGGCGTAATTCTGTGGCAAGCCATGATAGACATGTTGTTGCGCGGTTGTGTATGATTGAGGCTGATGAAGAAGAGGTCGTAGTATTCTTGAATATGAGTTGTTTGTTGCACTGGGTCGTTGTATTGGTGGAAAGAGTCTAATGCTGGGAGAGGCGTAGTAAGAGGCGCGTAGTAAGAGGATAACTTGACCGATTGGAAGCCCTAGAATAACGAAAGTCGACTTGCGCGACGGTATCTTGAAAAATAAGAACGTCCCAAAAATGATGTTATGATAAAGGTAAAGCATGCAGAAGTTCTGATGGCGTTCGTTACTGGAAACCCGAGCAGCTGTCACCGCGGCGACCAGGCGACTTTGAAGACTATTCTACCCCCGGGTTTCAAAGCAACCTCCATCTGATATATCCCACAAAACAGCTTTGCCTTGAGGCTTCAATCATGGGTAGCTAGGCTATATTACTTGCTATAACAGTCATCTTAAGTCAAGACAAGCTGAATTGTTCCGCAGTCCATCTCTAATTGTGCCCGACGCCTCAACGTAAACCTCATTGGTCAGATCTGGTTGCAACAAGACTACTGCATGATAGAAGAACCTTAACAACACGTCCAAAAGCCAAATGATAATAACCCAGCTATTCTCGAACATCCACTTCTGTTGTCAAGGAACGTTGGAATCTCTGTGTTCGGTTTAGCGAAGGCGGCCACGTGATCGTAATCCTTCAACATGAGAGTCGCAGCACATCTCTGAATCCCTTGGAGGTATGAGAAGAACCAGAACACAAGTTCCGAACCTCTAATTCTGGTGAATGAACTTCTGCCATCGATACTAGGGCAACAAGACGTGGTCAACGTCCTCCAGCACAAGCAGCATATCTGCAGCACAACCACCAGAACAACAGAACAACTCTATCTCGACCTCTCTGAACGAATTACCAAGCTCAAAATATATATTAAAAATCAATCAACACTCCAAACCACCTCTTAACCACAGGAACATCGATCACATCAACAGACCCTTCTCGACCATCGTAGCTCTCCAGACTTCGGAAGAGAGCATTGTACATTCGTATCAAATGTAAAGTAAAAAGTCTTGCCCCATTTACTTAATAACTTATTACGACTTCTGTGATTCAATTACAAGTTCGAAATATATAATAAACATTAATTAATAGTCTAAACCACCTTTAAATCACACGAACATTTATATCCAAGCCATTGGTTTGCTTGAAGATAATCACTTTACATCTCAACCAATCATTTCCACGATCGAGAGGTCATACACCATCCCAATGCTTCAGGCCAATTGCTTGGACTTCCAAGCAATCCATCACCGACCCAGCCTCACACGACCGACAACCAATCGAGGTACCCACTTGAGCAAACAAGCCAGCTCAATCAAATAAGCAAGAGGCATTCCACCTGTATACTGAGACCCCGAGACGCAAAGAACCCGACATAGAAGATCTTAAGAACGAAAAGAAAATCCAAATAACCCTTCGCCACCGCCTACTAGCTCCCCATTTTTCACCCAAGCGATCAACACCAACCAAACACATTTAATCCAAGAAACTACCCGCCTCTATACAAGAAACCAAGAGCCCCCATAGAATCCTGGTATAGTCCGTCCGGTTAGAGATAATCAGAGGTGTTGAAACTATCAAACCAGCCGCTAGCCTCCAGCCAGTCAGACTCACTCATATAACCGATACCAAAGAAAGATAGAAAAAGATAGAAAAATATTCATCTTTGAACAACGCAGCTGCACACTTCAGTAAGCAGAAGAATTTCTATGGTACGGTAAAGTAAATGTGAGTCAGTGAGTTGCTGAGTTACTGAGTACCCGTATAACCGTACAACCGTCAGAGATCTCGAGCTTAGAGTATGAATAGAAAATACAAAAAAATTCAAACAATGCAATCCATCCTCGAGAAACCCTGCCCAGCTCATATAATCAATCCCGAGTCCCAACAAATACCGTATAGAGCATCCACGGCTAACAAGCCACATCAATCAAGCAACAGAATCAACAAAATCAACAGCCTTCCCAAGGTCCAAGGTATAGTGAACTGCTAATTCCAATCTCACCCTGTGCTTGTGGTGCTGGAGATGAACAGTCCTGGAGCGCTAGCTCTAGCTCTAGCTCTAGCTCCTCGCTCTACAGTTGCGGGATGCGATGCGATCCCTTCGTGCACGGACAAATTGCAGGCCTGAAGCATAGGGCTGCTAAGGTTACAGTATGGAGGATTGGAGGATAAGAAAATAGTAGATACAAATATCAACGTCTCACTTACTCACTCACTTACTCCAGAGATTTTTTTTTATCAATCGCTGGATATTTGATGAGTTCTTGTAGATTTGAAAATATTTCTATAAAGATGAGAAGAGTATTGAGACAAATGGGGAGAGATCTATTGGATTAGGGAGATTTCTGCTTACTTTCGATTTGTTGTAACAACGAGCTGAGAATGAGCCTTAAAAGCAATTAGAAAATAAAGTCGAGAGAAGATGTATCAACAGCTAACATCAAATTTCTATACTTCAAGATAAGATTATATTTCACTCTATTAATCCTGCTCTTAATCAGACCACACCGAGACCGAGTCACAAACCCCAGCACATATGAAAGTAGAGAAGAGATGCAAAGGAGTAAACCCAGACACAGCTAGACTTTGCAACATTCATTACGTATTCATTAACACGTATCCGTAAGTTTTCTCTTGGTATCACCACCCCATAGCCCATAGCCCTAGTCGTCATCACTATTTTCAACCCCCCCTTCCCAAACCAGCAATAACGCCAAACACCCAATCCATTCCATTCCATGCTCATCCCAGCCCCCCTCGATCATCTACACTACACAAGTTCCCAAGCCGCCACCCCTCCAAAACCCATCCCCACCCTACCTTTTTTATCAAAATACCCCCTTCTGCCCAACCCCCTGGCATCCTTCCCATTTACCGTCGTAACAGCATAACAAGTAACCGTCTGCCCCCTCGTCCCCAGATCAGAAGCTTTAACATCCGCCCACCACCAAAAATCATTATTCTCAAACGCGACGAAATCATCTTTCCTCCCATCTAAGCCGTGGATCTTGAGGATGAGTTGGTATGGGGCGCCTGGCCCATTTTTTTGATGGTCCCAGTGTTCGCAGACGCGGTGGAATTGGAATCGAATGATCTCGCTGGGGGAGGTGGTTACTGGGATGTGTTTTTGAGGTGGTTCGAAAGAGGCACCAGAAATACCATGTTCTTCAGCTTGTCCGAAGAGTTGTAAAGGTTCGGATTGTGAGGGGCCGAGGTAATATTCTTCCCAGCTCGGTATCCTTCCATCGGAGAGGAAGAAATACCGATCATTCTGAGGGAAATGTTTTATCCCAAAATCTTCGTTGGACTTGGTGAACATGGAGGGAGTGAAGTGTTTGTTATACGCGTTATCTCTCAGATGACCTGCTCCCCAACACGCATCGAGGAGTTTCCATTCCCCGCCATCTATTCGTACAGCGTTCCATGCGTGGCCGGTAGGGTTACAAGCTGGAACCGCTTCACCTGGTTTGAGAGCTGTGTATCCGTAGCCTTTTCCATGACCTGTTACCATCACAGCTTCTAGCCCAGCTTTCAACGCAATAGCTGAAAACAATCCCGCGTATCCACCACAGACAGCAAGTCCGGATGTGATAGTATCTTTCGGATCAACATGTTTGACTGTCTTTCCGAAAAAGGCTACGGTGTCGTATGCGATGTTGTGATGTAACCAGGTGAAAATTGCTCGTGCTTTATCTGTTGCTGATTTAAATGGGGAGCAGAGGACATCGGCGAGGTAGCCTGTCATGTCATTTCCTCGGGGAAGTGAGGAGCGTGGGTATTGTGCTGCTACTCCATCGGGACCGGAGAAATCTCTGCATAGAAGACAGCCCGAGGGAGGTGGTTCAGTGGGTGCTGGTCTTGATTGTACAGCGAGAACTTGGGACATCGAAGGCTTCGAGGACAATGGGACTGGTGGTGGGACATCGTTGGCTTTTGGGACATACGCTCCATCGGACACATTGATACCTGTTTTCTCTTCTAGAAACTCGGTCATGTTTTCCAGCTTTCGTTGCCATTGGTACTTTTCCGGTTCGTTGCCGCTACCATCGAAGAACAAGATTGTAGGATACCCTTGAATATCATATTGTTGTAGGAAGTCCTTGTGTTCATTTACATCCACTTTGGCAATGACAAGCTTGTCAGAGGCAAATGCAAAGTTTTCAGCCAGCTCCTTGTAGATAGGATCAAGCTCTTTGCAGTATTTGCAATAAGGAGCATAGAAATCCACCAAGGCGAACTTTCCTTGAATCGTACTGTCGAAATTCCTCGAGTTCAACTCCTTGACAGCTGGTCCAACTGGTCTCGAATACGTAGGTACAGGCCTTGGTCCAGGATTTGGAGTCTCATTGTTGTTGAATCTTGGTCCAGGAACAGGAGTAGAAACTTCATTAACCTTCTCCTTATTACCAAATCCCATCTCTAATATATTCCGGGTCAGCTTTGGAGGTGGCAACCTCCTTGGTTGCATAGCAACATTCTCCTCCACACACTGCGTCCTAGCCGGTCTATCAGGCATTTTTGGCACCCCACTAGGTCGTGGGGGCATCTTGGGAGCTAAATTCTTATCCAACTGTCGCATAGGTAAAACCGGCGCGGATTTCGTCGATACCAAAGGAGGCTGACTAGCTTTCTCAGCCGCGGCTTTCTCCTCTCTCTGTTTCTTCGTCGGAGGCAGTGGTGGTAATTTCGTGTCTCCCAACGCAGGAGGTAATTTCCTCTGCGAGTCCGTTGAAGATATACTTGTGATTGAGGATCCCTGGCCTAATGACATCCCTGATATTGTAGAGCTCTGCGAGAACACAGAGGAATTCGAACCCCTCCTAACCATTTGTGTATTCGGGGTCAATTGCGAAGACGTGTTCCTCGGAGGTAGAGCAGGACTCGGCTGGGACGCTTTTCTCGAAGGTAATGGAGGTGGGCCATTTCGTGCTGGCAAAGGTGGTGTTCTCGCAGCTATCTGCAGCTGTTTGGGTTGGTCTCGATCGATTGGAGGAGGTGGGAGGAGCCCTTGACCTCGAGCAGATATGGGTTCATTGTTTGCTTGTTTGGTGACTGAGGAGCCGTAGGTGGCGATTGGAGGGTTGTTTACCGTGCTTCGAGAAGGTAGAGGTGGGCGATTTGGAGGAGGGGGTGGTGGAGGTCTTTTGCCTGTGGAATTGGCAGCTAAGCTCTTTCCCACGCCTTGTTGGTTTAAGGCTGCGATACGAGCTGAGAGGGAGGTGAATTGCGGTTCTTCGACGTCTGCCATTGCGTATTATTGGGAAGAGGTGCGGTCGTAGATGCTATCGAGGAGAACAGGAATTATCTTCAATCGTGCCTCGATGCTAAGTGTTTGCTGTTATACGGGAACAGGCAGAAGGTGTGCAACCTGGTGAAATTGAACGAGCGTGGTAGGAGAATGAATAGGGATAGTCGAACGATTGAAGTTGAGTCCTAGATCGAAGTCATAATGTAAATGTCAGTCGCCTCACGAACAGTGTGATAAAGAATGACTGGCCAGTTGGCAGGCAAAAGTTGGTGAGGCTATGAAGTGGAGTGGTGCTGTGCCGTATGGCTTGGAGAACGCTGAAAATACATTTAAGGTTAAGCTCAGCCAAGCTCTGGGCTTAGCGGCGGAACCATACCGTGAACTCTCACAGGAACGGACATTTTCAGGGCCATATTAAGCTCAAGCTTTTACATACTCTGATAAGAAACTCTTCTTCAACATAAGAGATTGTATCGAAAGTCTATTCATTTAACAATGCTGTCAAGCTGTGACTTTCTCAACTCGTGGATCTGGAACCAAGATCCTACCAAGATCACGAAGTGGGGTCGCCATGCAACCTCAAAGCTGAATCGGCAAATTTACATTGGCATGTGCTCACGATGCAGGATTGAGATCTTGACAGTTTGTACAGGAACAGGCATTATGAAAGGTTGACCCACTCATTCCTTGCGGAAGTTAATTGCGTACTTGACATCAAGCATATCACACATATCCCAGACTTTCCAGATCTGAAATTGTATGGTAGTAAAAGTGCTTGATTCATCATCTAGCTGGATATATATCTCACAAACAAGACTAGCGACAGAAATGCCACTGTGGTATATAACACATCTCAATCATTCCCCAACCATATCCAATGCCATCCCCAAGCAGCAGCGAACCTGTATCGCTGCTGCTATTTCCATCCAACTCCCAAAACTCCTCGCCGAATTGTCGTTAATTCGTGCCTCGCTAAATATCACGATATATGGTATTACATGTGGTCGTCAACCTCGTCTCTCGTATCTTCTTGTTCCTGGTATATATTTTGGGGATGACTTCTCATCTTGAGAGAAGTCCTCCGACGTCTTGCAATGAATGATTCGTTTGCTGTCGGGATATAGGCGTTGGTCCTAGATGTGGTGATCGTTCCTGCTGGATAGTTTGTAGCTCGTAACCCCTATATGGTGGAGCTTTCTTCGGTTTCGGTCCTAGGAGCCCTCCAACGTCTTGCAGGAAGGCTGATGATCCTCTCCTTGCCGGTGGTGGTGAAAGTCCATCGCGATCATTCGAGCTAATCGATTGCAGCGCTCCAAAACTCGACGTCTCTCCATCTGTATCCATCGTTCTTGTCGAACTCTGCCGCCTCGGTCGATCTTCTTCCAGTAATCCGCCGACATCAAAGAATGACACCCTTCTCGGCGTAATAATGGACGAGACGTCCGCCGGACTATGAGCTTCGCGATCAATCTTCACAAGATCAATCTCATCACTCGTATCACTTCTCTCGCCAGGGAACTGCCAGTCCTTTCCTATGATTTTGTGCGCTTTCACTGGCACGTTTCCAGCCACGGCCATTGGAGCTGGTCTCGCTGCGAGTTCAGGATCCCTGAGTTCGGGGTCCACGCTCATTCCTAGATCTCGGACGAGATCTTCGTCACTTCCCCAATGCCGTATTACTGTTCCTCTCCTAGAAGTGGTCCGTTCGATGCTATCGCTCATAGATCCAAACTTCCACCTCTGCTTCTTAACTCCTCGATCTCGTACGAATGATCCGAGGATTAAAGCGTTTGCGACCGCCACAGCAAACAAAATCTCGATGGATGCCAAAAGCGATCGATATTGTTGACTGCCATGTCGGTCAATGATATTCGGTATCCGGTATAACGTCGTTCCAGCGGGTAACAATGATCCAGCAAACAACAACACTAATTGAATCTTCCTCTTCAATCCCATCCTCGAGCGAATGATAATCGGAATAGGAAATGCAACCAGGAGAAAATCGGTAATGACATTCACCGTCCCCATTGTCAACAGCTGGGCATATCCTTGTCTGCATTTTGGTCCAGGATCAGGGACAACCTGCCAATAATGCATGAATGGTTGACATTCCGAAATGTCCGCAATAAATACCCCGATAAATGTAACCAAAAGGAACCACCTTATGAACACGAGCATCATTTCATGTGATCGTGTCCAGATATTGATCGTGAGTCGCTTGAAGAATTCGCTGATCGTAAGTTTGAGCATCCATAGCCTAGAGTTGTTAGTTCAGAACATGAATTGAGTTCAAAAACTTACGTCGCTGCATAGAATATCCTAGAAACCAGCACCAGCTTACTTCCAACTCTTCTCTGCCAGATATCTTGTTCCGAAAACCCGGTCGTGACGGCATTATTCGTCCCATATAACAAGATGACATGCACGAGCGCCATGCGTATAAACAACGGTATCAGACATGCGAACGCCAGCCAATCCTCCTTGAATAACCTCTCCGTCCTTATATACCGTCCGCAGACCCGAAATAATATTATGACGGCTGCAAAAATGGTACACCACCAACATACCAGCAGCGTCGCCTTATCATCGTGGAAGGATCGGGCGGGCGGAGGAGAAGAGTATATTGACATTATCACCACCGAGCCAGGGCCTGGCTGCCACGCCCGCCTACCTCCGCAGAGGGGACGAGCGAGGAATTGAGAGACTTCGCAGTGTTCGTGGGCCTTTCATCAATTGTTCCCATTCCTACTCCGGCTTTTCGACAAGTGGTCGTTTGGATTGTGGCCCATCGGCATGGAAGCTGGACTCGAGAAAGTGACTTGTAGCGTGGTCGCACCGACCCTTTGACGGCTGTGTCCCGCACCGGTGGTTCGCGGAATGGTACGTAACGCCGGACTCGAGATGCGGGAAGTACTCGAACACTCGACAGTGATTTCGAGAAGAGAGTAAGGATACGCGGGTGAGAAGCAGTGACGAGAGTGAGAATGAAGGTTGAAGGTTGAAGCGGTCAGACGGTGAGAATGGGCGTGGGAGTCGGATGGAGACACAAGGCTATGCGATGCAGATGAGATGCAAGTCCTCGGCGGATTCGAGTAGGTGAGCTAATAATAAGGATAGAAATCGATTGTTGGAATCCGAGATGGGGCTGGGGCTATTGACTGGTCGGTCTTGTCCAAGGGAACCTTGATTGCGACCCAGCAAATCAATGATCTTCCAGGGTTCATGACGCCCAGCAGCTGGTTGATATCGCTAAGTTGACTGACTGACAGCAGTAGCAGCAGCCCGATCCTGTCAACCGCTGAGGGTTGGGGATGATCTGAACGATACGCTTTCGGGCTGGTTCGCCGAGAGAAGAGCTTCCGAGTCTTTTTATCCTGTCATCCTGACTCCCGTCTTCCGAGGATATATAAGCACAATAGCATGCCTTCCTATTGTTGACGTTCGCCCAGCATCACGTTCACCTCTCTTGAGAGAACACACTGGAGGCATGTCCAGCAGCGAGTGACCTTGGCTCCCATCTGGAGTGGTTGGCGAGGTTGGGGGCGCGGAGGGCACAGGCACAGTCTCGAGACAGTGCACACGATGATTTGCGGGTCATCGTCGTCCTCGACGAGATAACGGCGCACACGGTCGAGCACGGTACAGCGCGCCACTGCCGTGTGGGATTCGCTGAGTCGCTATCAATTGTGGACAGGCGCAGTGTGCCCAGCATTGCGACGTATCAGAGCACGCACCACGTTCGCGGGCGTTGCTCCTCTCCTCCTTGTGCGGCGCAGTCTGGGCAGTGTGAGTGTGGGTGATGTGGGCTCGCTGGAGGCTCGGTAGACTCTTGTGGGAAAAGCATCGCACGGCCGAGACAGCGAAAAGAGGCCAGCAACTGCACACGACTCTGCCCGCTGACAGATACCTTTGCATCAGTCGACTGTCGTGATAGCCTCATGTTGATTGGCGCATCGAGGTGAAGGCGGCTGCTATCACAACCCGCGGCGAGTAGCGGCGATGACCTGCTCCAAATTCTCTCCAAGTCTGGCTCTCCGAGCACCGACCGTCGTAGTCGCCGACACCATCCACGAGCTATCGAATCACCGGCTTCAACTGGTTTCCCAGCGGTGTGGTACGACACGACTAGAGGGCCAGCTCGAGGACTTACTATCCGAAGGGTCCCGGAGCCTGGAGAAAATCATAAAGGGTATGATGGGGGATATCGAGTATTGAATTTGTATTCAGCCTGTGGAGGTATCACTCCAATTTCATCTCGTGAGTTGCCTTGTTTGTCTGCTTGTATAAAGGATCGCGGGATCAGGATGGGGAGTATCAGAGTGCCAGACGGTATGTTTCTCCTTTGGTATGAACACGAGGTGCAGCGTGGGATGGAAGAGCGAGGATGATTACGAATGCGAGACGTGGGAGGCTTGGGTGGGAGAGTCGGAAGAGGACCATTGGCTCTGATATTTGGTAACAAGCGGTCCGTAGCCGAGCCGAGGAAGGACCCGAGTTGGGATCACATGTTGTTATCAATATTGTCCCAGAAATCATGACAAGCTGTCAAAGAAGTTCAACGTGAGCATGATTTCTGCTAGAAAAAGTCCTTCTAGCAGCGGTGGACGCTGCACAGGACAACATACACCTCCCAGAGTAGGTCCCGGAGAATGTCGCTTGTACTGATTTGGAAGTTCCAGACCTTAACACCCCTCCAAGACTCCAAGTGTGTCCTGTCGTCGCTACTACTACTGCATGAAGACTACGAAAACTTTATACGTGCCACGGGGAATTCCTAGTCAGCACATAATTTGTCTAGCTCTGTAGTTCTGAGCATAGCAAGAGGGTCACCTTATGCTTATGGAGAGCGGGGATAGACTGCTCCACGTGACAACGGTCTCAAAATATCTCTTGACACCAATCTGCTCAGAAGAAAGCTTTCTCTAAAGTACTAGCTTGATAATGTGTATGAGAAGATAGATCAAGCACAAGAAGTCTTATTGCGTTACCATCATACAGCCTTCTCAAACCTACCTTAGAAGCCAAGTCGGTACACTTCCAGCTTATTCTCAAAGTTCTTATAACTCTACTTGAACATCAAGTCTCTCGAATTTATCCCGTATGCGGTTGAAGATCTCCTCTCTTTAGCATCTGTACAACTCCAATGTTGATTTATTGTTTATACTAGCTTGCGGCTCACGCGAAGCCTTGAAATTTCAGTAAGACTGAAGTATTCAAAAGGCATATTACTGTAATAATAACGCTACGCAAGTTCCAGTTCACAGCCCTGATAAGAAACTATGCCACACTACATTTGGGCCTCTTGTACACCGCCAATGTTGGTTTTGGTAGGACCAATCTTGAATGCTTCCAATTCAGATAACAGAGGTTCCCATGCTGTTATGCAGGTCATTAGGCAAAATACTATACCATATCCAACTGTTGGTAATACCACACCCCCCAACTCGCTGAGTGACATATGAAATAGAAAATACAGACTTCCCAAACTCCATTTCTTTTCCTGTTTCAATCATCCCCATAACACAACAAAATGCATCCCTTAGCGCTGTTGGCTTTGATCTCATTGACCACCGCTGTGAACACGGGGCAGCTCAAACTATCTCTCGCTACGTCTGATTTCGAATGCACCAACGGTGGAAAACTGTACTGTTGTGACTACGTCACTAGTGCTGGCCCTACTTGTCGAGGTCTGACTTTCTCATGATCCAGAATCCAAAAAGCGTGATGTTGCACAAACTCACGATACGAACTACTAGGCGCTACGGTTGTTGATGAGCCTGCAGCATGCAAATATGTACCAGGAACAACGACGAGTTGTTGTATAAGTAGCGTAAGTTCATTGCTCGTTGAGGTAGGGACGGATTTGCTGATAGGTTGAGTTAGAGCGATTATTATTGTTTCTCATTCTAAGTTCTGGTTGGAGGTTAGTCATGGTGAAGGAGAATAGAGTGTCTAGAGACTTGTGTAGATAATTCTTCCATTGTGTGTATCGACATGTATGTTATGCGAAAGCTGGAGGCTTCTTGTTAGGAGAATAGAGAGAAAGTCTTTAGATAATGTTACTCAACTCTGAAACCTTGACTCCCTAAGAGATTGACTTGGAGTAGGGCAATACATGAGATGATATACGGGATTACATAAATCCTTGGCCTAGAATGCAAAGAAGTAGAACAGACCCGGGAAAGGTTCCAGATTCTCAGTCCCCACACTGTCATGTGGACTTCCCCGGCTGTATCAGCAATCTTGATACTTTCAATTTACTCTTGAGATTCTCGTAGTTTGATTTCCGAAATCAGTTCTCTCGAATGCTTGATTCATCGATAACAATTCTTCCATTTTCCTATCGAGATTCGACTTCTATACACCTGCAGCTCATTTACCCCGCCATCACGTGGGATCATCAACCCCACCTTCAATGGCTAAACCATCTCTTGATGCTCTCAGCTTACTCTCAGTATCTCATATCTTTACATTAATATCATCTCTCTTGACTCCATCTCTCACAAACCTTTTGAAGCTTCCTACCTGATCTCAGAATTTGCACGGCTCAAATTCTGCATTGACACCATTGTCAACGTACAACCACCATCTCCTTCAAAGATGTCACACTTCCACGTCTCCAAGAACAATAAAAACTCCATCCATCTCAAATGGGATAACTCTCTCAAACCTACCCTCACAGTCGACTCCGGCGCCGAAGTATCATTCGACTTACTAGATGGAGGATACAATCAATTCACAGCCGAAAGCACCGTCGAGGATGTCTCCAAATTCGACATGACACTTGGAGATCCTGCTATTGGACCTGTAAGTACAACATCTCACCTCATTTCATCACTGTCTCTTGAATCAAATCATTTTCATATCCAACAAGAAACACTCACCTCCTACATCCTGAATAAATAAATAAATAAATAAATGAGACCCAACACCTCTTAACACACAACCAGGTCTACATCAACACCGCCCAACCAGGCGACGTCCTAAAAATCGACTTCCTAGACCTCCGAACAGCAGACTACGGATGGACAGCCATATTCCCCAGCTCCATCGGGTTCGGACTCCTCGCAGACGAGTTCCCCGACGCATCGTTGAAGATCTGGGATCTGAAGACACATGCTGCAGAGGGGTATACCGTGTTTAAGAAAGGGATACGTATTCCTATCCATCCGTTTCTTGGGGTTGTGGGGATTGCTAGGGAGGAGGAGGGGGCGTTTAGTACTATTCCTCCTTATGTGACGGGGGGGAATATTGATTGTCGACAGTAAGTGCCCTTGCATCTTGTCCTTACACCTTCCAAATTTTTCTGCTTCATGATTGCATCTATACACCCACGACAACGGACATCTTGCTGATATTGATGTAATCTAGTATTACTAAAGGAAGTACACTATACCTCCCCATCAAAGTCCCCGGCGCCCTCTTCAGTTGCGGCGATGGCCACGCAGCACAAGGCGATGGAGAGGTGTGCGGGACAGCTATTGAGTGTCAGATGAAAGCTACCGTCCGCTTGACCGTGTTGAAAGAGAAAAAGTACGTGTCGACGCCGCATTTTCAGACCACGGTCCAGCATTCTGTGAACCAGGCGAAGTTGACAGGGAAGGGGGAGTATTGTGTGAGTTTGATTTCTCTATGTCAATCCCATCTCCGTCTCAACTCTGTTTCCTCACCTACAAGAAGCACCCCCTAACCTAACACCACTCTTAAAGGTCCTAGGTATATCCCCCGACCTCCGCACAGCCTCCCGCGACGCACTGAGAGGTATAATCAACTGGCTGGTCGCCGAGAAAGGGTTAACGAGGGAAGAGAGTTATATGTTGGCTAGTGTGTGTGCTGATCTGAGACTGGCTGAGGTGGTGGATATGCCGAATTATGCTGTTAGCTGTGGGGTACCGTTGGGGATTTTCGTTGATGAGTAGATGGGGTTCAGGTGAGGGGAGAAATAGAAAGGGAATGGGATGTTGGGTAAATGGGAAAGGGGGAGGGGTGATGTGTAGATAGTATGGTGAGAAACACAGGGAGTTCGATGAGAAGTTCTGTGTTGGTTTGCGACGAAGTGGGTGCCAGGAACCAGAAACTCGAAGGAGAATGTGAAAATCATGTATAAATATGAACACCAGATACCTAAGAACTGAAACAAAATCGCTACAAGATACGAAGGACGTGACCTCTCCCTGAGAAAGAAATCAGAGATAAGGTTTCACCTGCTCCTCACTCCACTCCCAGAACTGCTGCGCAACACCTGTACCACCCTCCTCTTTCGTCTTGGAACTCGCTTCGTAGTCCTTTCTCAGCGATCCGAGTCGTCCCCAGGGAATGACTATTTATTAACGTCAGTAATCCTCCTTTCGGATTTGGCATGTAGTCTCCACAGAGCCTGGGAAGCAAGCAAGGGATACACGGAAATGATTATGGAAGAATTCTTACCCCAAGCATCGTTCTTGACCTCAGGAGATAGCCCAGCAAAGAGCTCCGTATAAGCACCCTTGATCGGCTCATGCAGTATCAACCTGTTCAACACCCAATTCTGCACACCCGATCCATTTCTATACAACGGCGTCTTCAAGTTTCCAGGATTGAGCGCCTAGATGTTATCAGTCACAATCCCACCTGCAGTAAAGGAGTAGATACTCACCACGCTCACAACCCCCTCGCTACCGTAGCGCTTAGCGAATTCCTTACTGTGGAGGATATTCCCGCCCTTACTCCGACCATAGAGCGCCATTCCCGATTTACCTTTCATCTCCATGTCCGACATGTTAACACCTCCTGTCGGTGCTAGGAGCTCTCCTGCGCTGGAAGATACCCAAATGACACGAACCGATCCGGGAGGACTGGATTTCGCCGTCTGGATCAGTACAGGAGTGAGTAGTTTCGTGAATAAGAAAGGTGCGACGTTGTTGGTTCCTAATTGGAGCTCATAGCCTTGTTTGGTCTTGGTGCCTGTAGGAGGGTTCATGACGCCGGCGTTGTTCCATAGGACGTCTAATCTGGTCTCCTTGCTGAGGAAGTCTGTAGCTGAAGCTTTGATGGTGGTGAGATCGTCGAGGTCTAAATGGAGGGAGATGAGTTGTCCTTTGGAGGCTGGCGACGAGGTTTTGATTGATTCGATGGCCTTGGTAGCTTTCTCCTGGGAGCGGGCTGCGACGTAGACCTTGGCATTGTGGGAGTAAAGTATATGTGCTAGATCTAGGCCGACTCCTGTTGAGGCACCGGTGACAATGAAGACCTGAGAAGGGTTAGTGAGAGATTTGGAAGAGGAATGGAGGGATTACCTTGCCAGTCTGGTCTGGGCAGTTCTTCTCGGTGAACTTTGCCGCTGGAGGGTAGAATTGGGTGAATACGTTGCCCATTATGTTTATGAGTCCTTACTTTGATGGTTTAGAAGGTCTTCTTGAAGGCGAAGATGAGATGGAAGGTCACTTGTATATATATCAAGGGGAGCCACTAGCTGAACAACCAGGGAATCTCTAGTTTACACTTTTCGGATGTCTTCTTTGCCGAGTCCGAATCCTTGGGGATACAACCATCGCAAAATGGTGATTTCTACATGGTAGAAAATCACTCGTACTGCATCATCTGGAGTCGTTCACCCCTGAAAATACAACCCCACCGCATTCGGTCATGGAATGCATCGAGAATGTGAGCCACTCACAAGCCAGCAATTGCGAGTCAGCCAATCAAGAGTTTGGTGAGCAACAAGACTCCAGAAGCTCAGGCTCACTGTTGTCTACAGATGAGGCCGTGTGACATTCCCGCTCGGGATGGATTGGAGCATGCGATGGGCCCAGTATCAGGAGTGTCGTGCCAGTAGCTAGAAGCATACCGTTGGCGCCGCTGCAAGTGGCTTCGGGGATAGAATGTCTCCGGATCCCGCACTCTATCTCCGATTCAACCGTATGTTGTCCTTTCTCGGCAACATGTTTGTCTTCGTGTTGCGACACGTTGTCGTCCGAAGCGCATTCACCTCGTGATACCCCAATTGTTTCCAGGAAAGTTGTCGCGAGCTTGGAGCTGAAAAGGCTGTTTGTTGCACATCGACCTTTAAGCATAAGCTATTTAAGCTTTCCCCTCGTGTGGTACCGACGCGGTAACAGGCTGAAGTGCGCTTCCATAACTAGCAGCTGAAACCACACGGCCCGCGCAAGACCGTGTCTCGCCTTCGGGTCTTGGCATGAGGATCGGCCCGGTTGTGGAAGTATGTTTGGCCGATGTTGATATTGACGAGGACGATGAACCTAAGAGTTGAGCTTCTCTTCCCAGGACAGACATTGTGGAGACGACATTTTCGAGGATTGAGACGATAAGAAGGAGTCTCAGATGTAACCGAAAATCAGGCGCGGCCGCGAGACGAAGCTTTTGATGACGGTTGGAACCACAACAATTTCTCCCTGCGATCTACCCCACCATCCACATGAAGCACATCTCGCGGAACATAGGACACAATGGACGCGGCAGACGATGATCAGGACGTCAAGTTGGTACGGGCATCTGCGGACCTGCTGGCAGATTTCGAGCGATCGCTCAAGCCTTTTTTGTGGAAGAAGACGAAGTCTGGCAGGGCACAAATCCGGGACCATGTTCGAGCTCGCGATACGACGAGACTGGTGAATTTGGTACGCTACTCTGTTCCTGTCCATCTGCATCTCTCCTGGGAGTTATCGCTCCTCAATGACTATACATCTTTGCTCTCCGCTGCATGTGCTAATTGCATCGCCAGCTCGAACCATTCCAAGAACTTCCCCAACTCCTCGATCCTCACCTCGACAAGTTCGTTCCACCTCTCGCAGATGCACTTCTTGACTCACTCCAAGCCTCGCGAAAGTACCCCTCCGCCAACGCCCAACTTCTCATGCCAGTTTCGAAAGCCATATGTAAGCTTCTGTACACATTCTGCAAGATCAGAGGGGATAAAGTCATTGTTCGATTCTGGAGTACAGAGACAAGATATCTAGAGCTGCTCCTCACAGCTGTTGAGTCCTATCAGTCCGAACGCACACATGAAGACGCTAGCGTGCTCGCATGGGAGTGGCAGGAAAGATACATTTGTCTGTTGTGGCTCTCCCAGCTACTTCTAGCACCATTTGATCTGGCAAGCATTTCTTCCCGGGACACCGAGGAGCTCGTGAAGCCAATAATCCCAGGACTACTATGGCCTTCCGACATTCCTACTATCACATTGCGTGCCATCTCCCTCGGTATCCAATACCTCTCGTCCTCCGGCAAGGAAAGAGATGCCGCAAAGGTCCTCCTGGTCCGTATTGCCATGCGAAGAGATATGCAAGCCCTTGGTGTCCAGAACGCTTTGATGCAATGGGCAATTTCTTGTTTGCACGCAACCGCTAGTACTGATCTTTCCACGTACCACTACATCGGTGTACTGTCTTTCCTTGCTCATATTCTCACATCATCAATTGGTACAACAAACATGGACTCATTCATCGGTCAGGTCTCCGGTACTGTCCAGAGTCTAGCGACGGAGGACTCAATATTGTTTGAGGCCATTCGAGGGTCCGCCGTTGCACGCAAAGTGATTGTCAAGATTCTGAGGACGCTTTCGGTGCTTGTACTTGCTCATGATCCTGAATCAGAGATCATCGAGTTCACGATTGGTCATATGCTTGAGTCTCTAGCAGACTCCGCCACACCTGTAAGGCTCGCAGCAAGCAAGGCTTTGAGTATAATTACGCTCAAGCTACAGTCAGAAATGGCCTCGCAAGTGATTGAGGAAGTGCTCGACAGTCTCACAAAGAACATTCTATGGACAGAACAGTCAGGCAGCGTGGTCAAAACGAGGAATCTATCTCGTGTCGATCCTCTAGAATGGCATGGTCTCACTCTGACACTATCCCATCTGGTGTATCGTCAATCAATTGCTGCAGGTGACCTTACACCTGTTCTTGATGCACTTCGCCTCGCCTTGTCATTCGAACAACGATCAACCTCGGGATCATCAATTGGTACGAATGTCCGCGATGCAGCTTGTTTCGGCATTTGGGCTGCGGCGCGAAGATACAGAACAAGCGATCTTCAGAATCTACATCTATCTCCAGACATCACTACGAATTCCAAGGCCGAGGCAAGTGTGTCGGCTTTGCAGACATTAGCCAATGATTTGGTTGTCTCAGCATGCGTTGATCCTGCTGGAAATATCCGCCGAGGATCATCTGCTGCCTTGCAAGAGCTTATTGGACGTCATCCAGATACAATCGCTGAAGGCATCCAAGTCGTTCAGGTCGTTGATTATCATGCCGTTGCCCTACGGACGCGAGCTATGAACGATGTTGCGGTACAAGCCTCCAAACTTTCCACAGAATACCACGAGGCAATTTTGCGAGCTCTCCTGGGATGGCGTGGAGTAAGAGATGCGAATCCCGCATCCCGGAAGGCTGCTGCTTCTGCAGTCGGTACCTTAGTCTGGCACCGACAACTCAACAGTTCGGGATGGCGCTACTTTCAGAGTGTTATTGATGAGATTTCCCAGCAAATCCAGGCCCTTGCTCCCCGAGAACTCAATGAACGGCACGGCCTCGTACTTGCTTTCGCATCTATCGTTGCCAGCTTGAGTATTGGGCTGATGGAACCGCTTCACGATGAATTCCATCGAATACAGCACAAAGCTCTGCCAAATAACTCTTTATCAGTCTCGCCAGTGGAAAGGGAGGAGAATACTCTCCTTGCAACCCTTGTTAACATCAATTACTCCCTCGCAGACATTGTCCAGCAACAGTTCAAAGTCCAGAATACCAGGGAACAGGATCTTTTAGCCGAAGCCTTTTGTGAATTGACTATTGCCACGAGCCCGATCACGCATAGTGTCAGTCTCTTCGGGCGATTCGACGAGCTGAAGGCGAAAGAAGCTGCTAGCGCTCCGCGATGTGGCAATGACTGCTGGATTCGGCGATTCATTGATGGACCAATGGATATGGATTTACATCCTCATGAAACAATGCTTTGTACTCAATCCGAACTGCTTATGGTATTTATGAAGACCGGAACTGCTGGAAATTTCGACTTGTTATCCAAAGCTGCTGAAAAATTCATCCAGCTCGAGTGTTCTTTGACGGCTCAGCCATCCCTCAGTGTGCAGATGGTTGCGCAGTGGATAGAGAATCTTGCCACAACTCCCAGCAAGAAATCGTTAGCATGTATACATGCGACTGTCGGTCTGTTCCCAACGTTGATGAGCTTATGGCGCGATGAACTTTACCTTAGGCCAGTTAACGCTGCCATATATTCACCCGAGAATCAAGAGCAAACACGCCCAGAGCAAACACGCGCAGTACGGGTTCTCGAAGATTGGCAATCAGTCTCCTCTGATGCTCTTCTTTTGACATGGCGGAAAGATACTAATATTGAGACTCGAGTAGTCATTCTCCAAAGTCTAGCCCGAACCAGTTCCACAAAGCGTGGTGAGACGCTACTTGAAAGTCATGCTGCTCTTTGCATCAACATGATTCGAGAAGGCTTACATGATTTTACCACCAACGCTCGTGGCGATGTTGGTTCATTGGTCCGGATCGCTGCTGCTGAAGCTACTACTACTTTGCTCTCTTCAGCAATTAGCCCTGAGGTTCGGCAAGAAGTGGAAGCGAAGCTGGTAGGTCCGCTTCTACGTACCGCAGCTGAGAAATTGGACAAAGTTCGTATCGAGGGTCAACAGGCGGTTGTGAAAATCAAGTAAGCGATCCGTCTCCTTTCAACCTTCCAGACTAACAAATAGCAGTAATCAGACTGCCCCTCTTGCAGAATGTCTCTCATCTTCGCGCATGTACTTCTACTCCCTCCTCAACTTTCAGACCCAAGACTGGTGGAAGGCACGCAAGCACAGCGATACCTGGGCTCAAGATCTCCTCGAAGGATATGTCACCTCTGCAGACACAGGCTCCGAAGACCTTGTTCGAGCAAGCAGAGCAGCTCTTGTAGACTTTTGCAATAATGGCAATGGTGATACCATATGTCACCAATTATTTCAGCTATCCAGCTCGACAGTTGACAGAGTCTTGATACCGGTTCTGGAGGTTATCGGATTCTTATTCGATATGCAGATCATGCAAAAGTCTTCTCTGAAGTAAGCCCTCGCCCCTTGTTCTTTTCTCAACTCTCCTTCTCTAGGCTTTTGACAATAGACTAACACCAACGCCAGCTTCAAAAACCTCTGCATCCGCACGCAAAAAGCTCACTACCAATCCTCAAACGTCAGAAAACTACAAGCAGCCATCAAGATCTACGGAGGTCTGATTGAAGTATATCCAGAAGCGATGACGAGATTGAGTAGTATGCTGTTGCATAAGTATCCACAGATTAGGAACGCGGCTGCGGATGAGCTTTGGGTTGCGAGGGAGGTCGGAAATTTGAAGGGTGTGGATTGGGCGAAGGCTAGGAAGAAGGATGTTGAGGGTTTAAAGGAGAGCTTGGGTAAGGATATGGTGGAAGCGAGGTGAGTTGTATGCTGGAGGTATGATGTGTGAATATCGGCTCAGAACCCAACCTCACTTGAGGTATAAAGAGAATGTGCAATTCAGCATTAGTGAATCTCATGAGAGTGAAGTATGATATTGTTGAGAGCTCCCGTGGATCAAATTGACACGGACAGATGGCTGTAGCGAATGTAGAAGGTTTCTTCCAGGCCGCATTCCTGGCGGAAATGTTGCTTGACTGCATACTGCATACTGCATATTGGCTTGTATCTACAGGTTCCAGAAATATCCAATCTGTCGTTATCTATGTCCTATATTCTGAACAAGTAGTTATTAGAGGCACATAGGTATTTACAGTTTGCATATCAAGCGTAAAGTGCTCATTTTCATATATCCTGCGAGTGGAAATAGGGAAGTCTTCAACGATTCGAAGGGTATGCTTTCAATAAAGGCAAGCGATAACTCTCAGATTTAGTATTGGCTTTTTCTTGAGTCCGGTGACATTGTAACTCGAGTAAGGTAGGTAACGCAGCTTTAATTGGAAGGGAACTGGGCTGGGTAGGATGAACTTTCGGTGAACCTCCGATGAGATGCTCTCCGAGGTGGGAAGAACTTGTAGTAATGTGCAGAGACTGGGATGCAGTAGTAGCAGGTTATCATAGAAGGAATTTATTCATGACGTTCAATCCGCCCTGTTGACGTATGTTTGAAGGAGTCATATTATCAAGTCATGATAGGTGGAGCAAAGAACGAGCGCAGAATGGGAAGGAGACATTCAATTCGAGATCGACGGGTATCTTAAGTTCGAAAGGGATTTAACATGGCATTAAGCAAAGATCAAACGTGAAAGATAAGGGATACGTCAAACTTCAATACCGATGCCATGTGATGAAGGCGGGACAAAGTTTTGCCTGCCACCGACCACTAAACAAGATACAAGCCGACGCTGCTCGTTCATTCTTTTTTGTTTTTCTAACGCTACGCTACTGAACCATTAGCAAGTGCAATTACCTACCTGTTTGACAGTTCCTGTCTCCTCGTCACAGCTACTCGACTACATCTGCTCTTTGCATAACAAGATACCTCCTCTACTGTGAGACCTGGGACTTCGCAAATGCAGTCCGAGAACACCTGCCCCCCAGAATCACCATCCCTACGCTCTTCCCCTAGCAGCGGCGCAAGCTCCCAGATGGCCTCCCCAAACTATCAGAGCGCCCGGAGCTCTTACAAGAGCCATGAGCCACAAGACACGATGTCTAGTAACGCGATAGTCGACAACTCCCTCGAGCACGGACTCAGTGAAATCGAGGCTACAAGTAGCTTTCAGACCGACAGCCCAGATACAGCTCCTATCAAGACCCCAGCGCCCCACACTGAAGTTCAGGCTCCCGATAGCTGTCAACGCGTAAATCTAATTACAACTCCCGTCGAAGCCCTGGCACGCCATATCCCTGCGTCTAACAAAACGGAGAAGCCTCAGGTCTTGGTACAGCATGGCCTGGAATGGAAACAAAAGGTAGACGGTCCAGTACCGACTTGGAACGTTGAGCCTTGCGCCAATGTGGTTGCGAATATTGGGAGGGAATTACTGCATAAGCGAGGTCTTATATCAACTCAAAGCCTCTCCAGCAACTCTTTCTTGGAATTCGAAGGAGCATTCAACAAACTCTACTCTATCACTTCGGACAATCCATCTTACTTGATGCGACTCTCTTTGCCAGTGGATCCGACCTTCAAGACATGGTCGGAAGTCTCAACAATTACTCTGCTACGAAATGAGACAACAATCCCAGTGCCTAGAGTCATAGCACATTCTTCCTCTTCAGAAAACAAGATTAGCTTTGAATGGATCCTGATGGAGAAGGTAGACGCGCATCCATTGAAGAAGGTGTGGAGAACTTTGTCATGGGCTGCAAAGCTAAGACTGGTCGAGGACGTGGCTGATATTCTGGGTCAACTATTCGAGGTGACAGCCGAAGCTATTGGAAGCGTTTACCAGTTGAATACAGCTTCAAGCGACGATAAGAAGGGGTCTGGGTTCGCTGTCAGCCGAATAGTTTCGATGCCTTTCTTCTGGGGAGACCATATCCATCTGGATCATATTGCTCGCGGGCCATTCACGAGCAGCAGGGACTGGCTACATGCTCGACTCCAACTTCTGCTGCACGATTGTGTCGTCTTGCTAGCGAACCCAAGCAGCCGGGAAGCCGTAAAGGAAGATTCTCTCAGCACTCAAGCTGTGGTACACCGCTTACTGAAGCTACTCCCCGCCATATTTCCCACCGAACGAGAAACTTTTGCTCTTCATCACGACGACTTGTCTCACCGAAACATACTGCTCGATCATACCGGGACTCTTAAGGTCATCGTCGATTGGGAATGCACGAATACAATGCCGCTATTCATATGCTGCCAATTCCCATGCTTCCTTCAAAGTCCCGAGCGCTTGGATGAGCCGAAGAGGGAGGAATACTCGCTCCGGCGGACGAGGACTCGATGTACCAAGAGCGTCTCCTCGAATACGAGCTCACCAAATTGCGGACGGCCTTTCTGGAAATCATGCAGGCAAAATATCTGGCCTGGGTAAAGGAACATTATGCTGGTAGCGTCAAAGCAGATTTTGACTATGCGGTATCGATCTGCGATGACATGTTCTGTTCGCGAGAAGCTGAGGATTGGCTTGATTCCGTCGAGGGAAGGCACTTGGAGAACGGTGCCAAGGATTAGGCCGGAGGGGGGTGTATGTGGGCTGGAACCTACAAGCTTCCCATAAACACTGCGTGTGTAAAACACAAAATGGATGAGCTAGCGTCTTGTACCAATAGAAATTAACCAAACAACTATTCTGCTTCTGGGGACTGTGACATTCCTGGACTTAGAGGGTCGTTTTAGCTTGGAAGCTGCATTAAATTGCAGTCGTGGATCGATCTCTCCATGTATCGAGCTTCAGTACAATGGCAAGGGCCGCAAAGGCCAGCGATACGAAGTCGGGTCCTCCTCCGGCCCCTCTTCCATTACAGGAGCAAACTCTTGTATCTTTGTCCACGAAGTCTCATGACTTAAGGTCCAATAGAGATCTGGATTGTCGTGAACCATCGGCCAGCATATCTCGCCCCCGAGAAAGCGCTTCAACAAAATGACGTCGTCCTCATAGTCTGTATCCTGCGATTGGTGCTCCCAGACGGCGTAGTTGATGGTGTCTTCTCTTGTGCTGAAATGATTCTCGAAATGCCCCAAATGCGTGTGATCCTTCAGTGCCTCGAGGAACGCTCGAAAATTGTCTTTACCATATAGGGGGCCCCCATGAGAATCCGTCGTGAAGATCGGCATGTCCAATGAAGCAACCTGTAAGATATAGCGTCCGAAGGGATGAGGCGTGTTTAAGGACAAAGTCTAGAAGTAGCATATCTGGAGTCCGAAAGTTCTGAAGACGGAGGGTTTCCAAGCTCGGCCATGCCTGCTCGTAAAAGAGACAATGCATTATGCGATAGTTGTTGAGATATACCCCGAAAGAAATATCGCGGTTCCTCCGAGGCTCCGACAACAATAGGGTAAATTTCTGCAGCTTCGCCATATTACCTAAAAGCTGAGACAGAGCAGAGCAGCCGGTTATGATAGAAGCGCGTGGTCCTGCTTCCCAGGCAGCGACAATGCCAATATGGAGATCACAAACGTTATCCAGAGCCCTGTCGAAGAACTTTGACAATTTGTCGTTGGTCACAACAGGCAGGTCGCTGTCCATAACGCCTTCGCTCTCCACAATGCATTCATGTTCAATCACCCCATATAAAACTTCAAATGCTCCGAACGGGACCAGATCTAAGTATAGTCTTTTGATCGCGGATTTAAAATGTTTCACAGCCTCAAGAATCTCCAGATATTGGATGCTAGCGAAAGGGGTGTCTTGAAACTTGTGTCCGAAGGGTTCGTCAGTCCAATCGTCGTCTGCCGTCAAATAATCCCAGAACTTGCAAAGTGCTGTTTCGGATTCAGGAAAGGGGCATCGCTGGGAGAAGATGTTTAGGGTATCAACACGCGGCGTTCGAGATAAGATTTGCTCCAATGCACCAGTGTCCAATGCAGGGTGTTCGGGGTGGGGACACAGCTCGAGGAGCCGATGTTTTGTGTCCAGCTCATGGCCCAAGGTTATGTATTCTTCCGCAGCAAGCAGCAAGTCTGCACTTTTATCCCGGACGTGTATTTGAATCTCTCTGATATATCTCCCCAACCATGGCCATTCGACAAGTCCATCTGCAAGGGCGCGGTAGCTTCGATATGGTCGGATGATAAAAATGCCCTGATGGATGAGGCCGTTGTCCGGAGGTCCACCAATCCACTCAAAGCTATTGAACAGACCCTCAACCGCTACACCGCACCAGGCTCGTGATACTAGCCGCAAATTCGCTGAATCTGATCCTGAGAGAACAAATGATATTGGATTTTACTTCGTAGGGCAGTTTTGAGATGAGGTCGAAAGCTTGAGTTGTGGATGTTTGGAGCTGGACCGGCATAGAGCGGGTTCGCGGCGCCATCGAAACAGGATCTGCATCCGTATCATCAGCTATAGTGCAGATGGCTAGGGTATCTGAGGGAACACACTAAGTGTTGCGAATGTCAATTAGTGAAGTGATGGTTGAGTGGAAGACGCGTCGCGAACGCGTCGAAATATGTTAAGTTAGCTTCATCACGTGTTTAGCCCCTTATTCTTCTCCCTCTATTTTGTCTACTCTTTGAGAATGGAATGTGTATCTTCTGCTCTCTACTATGCTTCTCTTAACGCAAGAAACAGTGTGCAAAGCCTCTTTAGGCCACCGATGTCATCAACTTGTTTATTCCGCAGCGTACTCACAAATCAATCCATTCGACCTCCTTACTATGACGGTGACAGGCAGCAACTGTCGAAGCGGCAGCATATGGCCCCTGTTACCTGTAAATACTCACACCAACGGCTTGACAGTTTCCACCTCACTATCATCTCGTTCCAAACTTCCCACTTAAGCCCCGCAAGATGGTCCGCCTTCAAGTCAACCACACGCAAGGTCATCACCCGCCTCGCCATAACAACAGGTCCAAATCGAAGTCGTCGATGTCCATTGCTCCCGAGTCAATGATAATCACTGAGTATGCCCTCAGTAAGCCGCTCTATTTTGATCACAATGTTTTACAAACGTGGAAAATCTCCCATAGCGCATGGATCCTATCTCTGTGGCTTTTTGGGACCTGCAGACAAATCTTTCTAGAGGTTCGAATTATGTTTTGTATCTGAACACACTGATGTTCCTTCCATACAATCGAATGCGCATTGTCTAAACTAGCTGGAGAATACTAGATTCCACTGTGAATAGAGCTGGTTATACCAGCCATTCGCCTGATATTATTCCCTCTGCGGCCTAAGCGAGCAGGATTTGGAGTAGTCTATGGAGCAGTCTTTTTACTTTTGCTCACAGTTATCAAGTCAGTCATGTCAATCACTTTTATTCTTATGTTGAGTCACTATTGCTGATAGCCATGTAAATGAGATCATCGGTGTTTGATTCAGGTTCTGCGAGGCGACTTTTGACAGCAAAGAACCGCCACTACTACTCGAGTAGTACTCCAACCCCGCCTGTTCCTCCTCCTTCTCCTGACCTGACGTCCCCCTTTCCCGACAATTTGGCACCACACACATTGTTTCCGATATCTACAGCGGTTCCTGCATGGCTACTCGGTGTCAAGGATGCTTTCAAGGAAGTTAAGCTCCGACAAAACCGGATTGTTGCGGTAGATGAGCCTGCATTTGTGCTAAAGTACCCCGCCATCATATCACGCCTTGAAGCCCCAGCTTCCCGAGAAGCGCCTCTACCATTTTTTCATGCGTCGTAAATCATAAATGCCATCCGTGGCCCGAGAAAGTCGTCAAAAGTCATCAATCGTCGTTATCATCCATGTCATCAAAGCATGTCGAAAAGTATGTGCACCAAAAACACCAAATCCAGTCCCAAATTCGTGAAGTCATCACTCATAACCATCACCCAATGCAGCCGTTATCCAGGAGCGGAACACCATATCAACACCGAATCCACATATCTACAGCATTCCAGTCGTGGTTTCATCCGGGCGAAATCTAGTAGAGTTGAGGATACAGATTGTGGATGAAAGCTACGATGTCTCCTCTCAGTGCGGGGTGAACCAGTTCGGGCTCGAACTTCTCCTGTCCACTGAGTATCAAATACGCACACTGCCCAGCAATGAAACGACGCTGTGAGCTACCAACATAACTGTTGTGGTATATATAATGCCAGTAACCCAAGACATCAAAATTGTATTGCTCAGTCAATGCTCTCATCAGTACAATAGCGCTGTCCTCCGCTTGTCTCTGCAATTGCGGTATGCGATATTTGTCGGCCAGCGTCCACAGCTGCTCAAATTGCTCATAATAGTCCAGCGGTTGAGCCACTCCCTCATCAACGTATATTGTTTGGTAGTACAGCCAGTGAATGAAACGGTTGAAAGTTCTTGCGCTGATTTCGAAAAGGTCGAATTTCAGAGCTTCGGCTTCGATGTAGTCGCAATGTCGATTTAGGTCGTTGAAGAAGAGACTGTACTCGGCGAGGACGCTGAGGGGTACATGAAAGGACCTGTGCCCCTCGCTACCGTGACCGACAGTGAAGGGTATAGCAGGCCCGCTTAAGGGACGTCAGCGGGATTGATGGCGGGGGAGTGCACTGCATAGCTTACTCTAGGTATATTTCCTTTGTCATTGATACTGCGCCGAATGTGCTAAGTGTTGGACTTGGAGGCATAGCTATTAACATCTCGAACTATGATCGCCGGCGATAAGGTGGAGTCAATCTTGCGAGCTGGAATTTACAATGGTAGGGCGGTCGACAATGCGAACCACCTTTGATTCTTGTCTCAGAATCAAGGAAACGACCCTGAAATACTGATTCGGGATTAATATAGGCGCCTCGATTGCTGCACTGATAAGAGAAGAATTGGGGTGGACATGGGAGGGAGCGAGGTCGGGCAGCCATGAGTTGGGCAGCCACGTTCAATCGAACCCTTTCCACGTTCGGGTACCTGAGAGGACCGTTGAATTGTACGACGGCAATTAAATCTGGGGGTGGGGGTTACCAACCAAAGGATGGGATGAAGATATGCAAGCCCGCCTTGCAGAATGGAATGCTTCCCTATGGTCCACTGGATGCGGAAACTAAGGCAACGTGGACAGCTTGACGGCCAAGGATCCTAGGAGGGACTGGGGCAAGTGGAAGCACGACATCCAAGACAACCTTATTTGATCGAGGACATCCTGGAGCGAGTCAACCATCCAGTTGTGTGTTTTTGCTGGAGAGATACAAGCCTGTCGATTGGATCTTCCTTCAAGAACAGGTCAGCAGACACGACCAGGGGGTACAAGAGAAGTCCCCACTGTTGTTTGAGGATGTCCCTCAACAAAATCGTTCTCCCAAAAGGAACGATGCTTCTCCTTCCTCACGTACGTGCGGGACTCGTGCGGCCTCGAGCCTGAAGTGTTCTAGCCAGTAACACGGTATCACCTGATGCATCTCGTCAGCTGCTCCATCCAGTGATGTCGACAAACTACTTTGTCTAACCGTCTGCATCCATTTCTCTCACAGGCCAATTGAATGTCTGCAGCCCTGTCATTTCTTCTTGCTCAATGGTCTCTTGGCCTTGCACATCTTCATTGGTCGCGAGAGTAGCTCTCTCAACCTGTGGTCTCCCTTCCGCCTTGGAACTTGAAAGAATTTCATCGAAGATACTTCCAATGAAGAGATGACTGCCGGTGATTCTTCAATTAGGTTTTGCTGCTCGTGTAGTTCTCACTTGAGGCATTTGCCCACCAATCCTCAGTTGGGGCTTCTCATATGGCGCCTTGCCCCGTTGGCCCATCATTCCAGCAATCGAAACTATCAACCCACGTCTAAAGACGTCGATTGATCAATGAGTGATCATTCTCGCAACCAGCGAGCCAGCAGAGCTACGAGCACGGGAGCATCTGCAGGCCGTTCCCAAAGTGCTAAAACCATATTGGGCGCAGTTGCTCAGAAGTGTCCGCGCCGGCAAAGGACTCCGGTCTAGAGGGTGACTCGACAAATCGGTATACTCTCTGTGCTGCCCGCGGCGTCATCTCTTCCCATAGGAAGATTCTGCTGGGGAACATATGCAGGGACAACCAATGTCTGAGCCTCTTCTTGAAAGTCATCGTGGAGAATGCAGGCATGCCCGAACATCGTGGGGCACCGCATTCGACGCTGTTGGGGGTGAATTGGAAGCATCTGTGGTTGATCTTGGCCTCATCATTGGTACTAGGCAACCGAAGAGCTACCTTTCATTTCCACGATGTTCTTCTGCCGCGGGAGGAGCACAACCTCGAGCTCATCGATGAGGCGGACATACACCTCCAAGCTAATAAGAAGCTCAATTTTTTCTCATCACAGAAGGACTTATTCCTCCGTCTGCTTAAGTTGAAGTGATGAAGAACGTATCAGCTTCGACTCGACATTATTTGTCTCGTGGCACGACTTCTTGCTGGACCACGTCTCAGGATGTTCCCTGACTCGAGCTCATCCACTTCACGATCTCTTCACGGATATGATAGGATATACAGTTTACGAGCATGAATGACAGAATTGTGAGAACCAAGATCCTTCTTGCTATTTTTCTCGAAATTCCGGCTCAGTCGTGGTGTTCCGGGCATCATTTACAGATAACGGTGCTCAAATTTGACCTCACAGCCCTTGACTTCAATACCATTCACTTGTGGAGGGAGCAGTGTTGGCACCAGTCAAGATCTCCATTTCGGTACCTCGGTACATCATTCAAGAGACTTCAAAAGCTATGCGCTGAAACGGCTTCGGCCAAATCTTCGCAGAGCGGGAGAGAGCTTGAGGAAGGCCTTGCCCACAACAAAATACATCAAACCCATTTCTGAGGAACACTTCCCAAGGCGACTTCCATAGCTTTTTGCTCTGTTCAGAGTCTTTCTCCACGTTCAAACGATCAACACCCGCAGACCGCCGCTGGCATAATTTGGCAGAAAACCATCTCAGCATAAACACTCATTGCCCTAACAATTATCTTATCTAAGGGGATAATCGAAAAACACAAGATTGTGCTGACCATTTTAATTTCGTTCAATGAGGCTGCGCATTCGTTGAGTGTGGCAGCAAGAGAGTGTAGGTATTGAGCAATGCCACGAAGTTGGGAAAGTGTTCACATGACCACCTCACTCAAACCATTTTGAACCACCTGCCTCAAGATTGTGAGATTGAGAAATCTCTTGGCACCGTACCACTTTTACAAAAAAGCTTGAGAGAGTAGATAAGGATTCGCACCCATCTTCGAATGTCCTCGACTCAGCATCATCATGTAGGGTAGGCTCCTATGGGCTCGCTTAACCCCTGAGAGGACTGTCGACACAGCCAGCAGAATTCCAATCTCACAGATACCTTGCAAGACGTGCATCTCGCATTCTATTGGGGAAGTATCATTGGCACAACCCGCATCTCAAAAGTTGGACATTCTCGGCTAATATCTCGGCTGTTGAGACTGCGTCAGTTCAATTTACACAAGGTTTGCGACAACTATGCGACTGAGAAGATTTTCTGAGGTGACACGATCTAGATTGTTTCTACCACACCCTCGGCCTTCTTTTCCGCAAGGCCGCCTCTAGATATCTCCGTATTCTGATAATATCTATGCTTCTACACGCGCTCAACCTGTTGAACAGTCTCTCTAGCATTCTCCTTCTCAGCCTCAAGCTTCTCATCAGCAACCATGCGCTCATTTGCGTCCCTTTGCCCATATCTACCGATCTGCCACCATCTCAACATGAACAACCTATCCATGCCCTCCAAACTCCTACCCGCCGTCTCAGGAATGAAGAACCAAGCCCAAATTCCTCCAATGATCGTGATGACAGTGAACAACCAGAAAGTCCCAGCTGGTCCCAAACCTCCGTGCGATCTTTCCAACAGCATGTTGGGAACAGCTCGACTGTTTCCGTATTGGTTGACGAAGTGGAAACACATGACCATGGAGCTAGAGATGGCGCGGATGCGGAGAGGGTAGATCTCAGCGTTGAGAAGGTATTGCATTGAGTTCCAACCCATAGCCCACCCGAAGCCTGAGATATATATCATGACAATGGCGGCGGTACTGGCGCTCTTCTGGCTCTTGGTGAATTCTTCCCCTTCAGCGAGTTCGGGGACAGCGGTGAGGTAGGCGGCAATGTAGCACATGCTCAATGCTTGCAAAGTGATACCGATGCCCAAGGATCGCTTTCTACCGATGACATCGACGAGGAATAGAGCGCAGATGATGGCAGCGACGAACTTGACCACTCCGAAGATGGCTGTTGCGAAGAGCTTCTCGTTCTGTCCTTTTGTGCCGAGCAAGGCGAAGAATTCGGGTGCGTAGATGGTGATGCTTTGAGCTCCCGACCATTGGGAAAGGAGTTGAGAGAAGAGGCCGAGGTAGAGGCGATAGAAATTATTCGGCATCAAGAACATTTCCTTGAGAATGCCGAGCCATCCCTGACCGAGAGTGGCTTCTTGTTCTTCTTGAAGCTGCTGTTGGATCTCGGAGATCTCTTTGATAATATGTTCGTCGTCGACGGAGAGGTTACGGACACGTGCGAGGTTGGCAGTGGCTTTGTCGTCTTGTCCGCGTTTGACGAGGTAGCGGGGAGATTCGTAGTTGAAGAATGAAAGGATGAAGATGATGCCAGCGAACATGACGTGAATGGTTGTTGGAATGACCTAGTCATCAATGTCAGAGGAAGTTAGGACTGCTAAGCGTTTGTGGCATACCCATTGATTTGGTGTTCCGTTTGGAATGTGAAGCTGACTTCCCCATGAAGCAAAGTATGCCAACATGATTCCAATATATACTGAACCCGAGAATGCACATGTGCAAAGTCCGCGAACAGACTTTGGAGCAATCTCAGATAGGTAGACAGGAGCAACAACAGTTGTCTGGCCGATGCCGAGACCTGCGATAAATCGTCCGGCGTAGACTTGACCAATTCTACCTCCATTGGTCAAGAAGATGACGATACCGAGGATCCAAAGAAGACAAAGCTGTCTTGTAGCCCATAATCTGCCAATACGATCGCATAGGATAAATGCTCTGTTGAAATATTAGCGAGTTTGTGGATAGATGAGAGGGAACATACAAAGCTGCGCCACCAACACTGCCAATTTGTACCATAGCGGAGATGTTGGCCTTGACATTGGCCAATTCAACATCACCCATCTCATCAAGGTGAAGCAATTCGACGAAGTGACCCTTGCTGATGGTACCCGAAATCAAGCCTTCGTCAATGCCTACATAGTGTCAGCCATCAGCCAAGTTCATGATGAAGATCCCGAAAACTTACCTCTTGCAGCGCCCATGATGCCAAAACTCACAACCTGGGCAAAGAGTTAGTGTATGGTTCCAAGTATGAGATGAAGGTTTACTCACGGCGAACCATAATCGCCAATTTAAGACTTCCTTGGGATCATCCCCGCGATTGAGCTTGAAGATATTCTGAGGTCTACCGCCGCCGCCTGCCATGATTGCGACTTTTCCCTTGATCGAGATGGGCTAAGAAACGATATTCTTTGAAATTGGAGGGCTGCAACACAAAATCCAATAGAGGTACTGAGCTCTGAAATCCACATGGTACTCAGTGCCTTCTTATACTTGTTTCACTCCGCACCCCATCCCCACCAAAGAACACACTCCACACTCCACATCACCCCCAGGTTGAGGGGAATTGGTGAACCGCTCACGACACGGTAACCATGTGGCGTACTGAAAGGCTGTAAATTCATGTAGCCAAGATGCCCAGAGCTGTCTGTCGCAAGAAACAAGAACATTTTTTCTCTGGTTTCCTCGGCGCCAAGTTAAGGGAGGGGTCAAGCCTGCTCCACCCGAAAAGAGGCGGCGGGACAAGAGTAAAAGGCGCAATATTTGCGACCTAGATGCGGGGTATGTCGGACTTCTGAGCTCCTGGCGACAGGAATTGCATTACTATAGGCCATCATGTACGCCGCGAGCATCGAAGTCTTGAGTGTGGCACGGAATCGAACAATGGCTTTCGAGCGCCGCAAGGCTTGATGATCGAAGCAACGCCCCTCACTCGGGCTTTTAGCTTGACAGAGCTTGTGTTGACCTCTGACTGAAGAACTTCGGATGCTATAGCCTCACTTGGGCCTCATCTCCGGGCCGACTTCTCGTCTGATCAGGCGCAATTCAAAGGTGGAAATGTGAAACTTATGCCATTCATCCCCCAGGTTTCCCACCCATTTGGTTCATGCCCCCCGCAGAATCCCCGGATCAACGCTGTCAAATCCCCAGAAAACCTTTGACACTTTTTGACAACTGTCCGTCAGACACCGAGGTTTAGCTTTACGCGAAAGGCGCCGACGCAACCAATCAATGAACATGAATTATGCTGCCAAGTAGGCTACGGACAGACTCTCGGACGGGGATGGCTTGGCCACTTGGCGACTAAGAGCTTGTGTGGAGCTTCTTTTGAAAGTGGGAGGAATCCCGAATATGTCAGTAAGCGCCCGTGAAGAGAAGTTGAGGAGAGGTGGGAGGAATTCCGATCATGCAAGTGAGCGCGCATAAAGAGAAGCTGAGAAAGTATGGGAGTTCAGGGACCGGCGAATTATCTGCCCAGAATTGAGGCGTAAGTCATCCGGGTGATATTGGAGCTTTGTACAACATGGCTTACAGAGTTTGATAACCGCTGAAAACGTTTTCATCAGATAGCAGATCCGGTTCGTACTTCCTTTCGCACTTTCGTACAGCACGAGTAGCTTTACCTATCAGACCTGCGAGTCATTCAGGAGGGGTCGACTAGATAAGCGAGATCCTCTTAGTAGCCGACGAACACGCCAACCGTGCGTAAAGACTGTTGAGATACAATGTATATCCTTGTAAAAACTCACTAGAATCCATTTTCGAGTGTCTCGTTCCTATTGCGGTAATCCTACTCTCGTCTCCAAGGCGATGGTGTCATTCTTGGAAGATCCACAGACGCAACGCTGCGAGTCATAACTGCATGTATATGTCCATTCGGAGTCACGACCAGGAGGCTCTCTGACGCCGTAACAGTAGCCCCCATCTCCACTGGTTTTGTTGAGTCTGGAGCATATGCAATGATAGCTGACTCAATTTCAAGCTCCGCCATTTCATGCCTACAAGACTTGTCAACGCACTTGATCAAGCCCAGTCCGTCCATCATCTCCTGGGCAGTGTCTAGCTGATCCACAAACTCCTCTTCGGCCGGATGGCTGGTGGAGTTCCAAGCTGTTGGGTCTGACATTGCATGTGAAAGCAGTAGATCTCGCTTCGCTACGTATTGTTTGCTGTAGTCAGCTTTCAAGGCGTATAGCTTCGCATTCTCAAGCCACTGCAAGACGTTAGTATCATGATTCTTTCAAGATGAACAGCTGATAAGACGAGAAGCCGCTACTTCAAGCAAGATTGATAGATGGAGACAACGAGCTTTTCTGCTTACCCAAGGGTCTCGATCCAATACCGCATATCCTCGATCATCCTTCCCAACTCGTTTCGGCTGACACCGATTATCTCCAAGACCCATATCCGCAGGCATAGGGTTTGGCATTTCGGTGAATGAATACGAAAACGTACTTCTTTTGTACACCGCTTCAACCGAGCGCGTGATTGTTGTGGTGTGATCTGCCCCAACATGTTCAGGAGATTCCTTGGTTTTGATATCTCTATGCTCGGCGGTCTTGGGACAGATGCCGTTCCACGCCACACCTGCATGTCTGTTCTCAACACCATCAATAAGGCGAATATATTGGATGAAGTCAGAAACAGCTCTCGCAGGGTCGGCTCCTTCCAGACCAAGATACCCGTCGTTGACGGTGAGGAACAATGCCGGCGGCCACTATTACCATGTGAGCATGCTATGTATAGGATAAGCATCAATACAGAATCCTCACCTCGTCTCGCTGACACCCCTTTCCCCAATTGTTATCAACACCAGCCCAGTCCAGCTGGACGATCCTTGGTATACTCGGCGACAGCAGGTCTCTTCGTTCTTCCCGTTGGGAATGCCGAGTAACGACAAGTAAACACTTTGTAATTATTTGCGGGATTTCTGCTGATGACGGATGCTATAGGAGGAGCGTTATTAACGCACATATGGGGCATCCAATGGACCTACTGTAGTGTAGACAAGCTTGTACTCCTGCTTGCGCGCCCCCAGAATAAGTGCACACAAAGGGTTTTACAGCAGCAGCAGCCTCATCGCTTATCTTGGTCGTGACAGTGACATACTTTTTCGCATTGCAAGCAGGAGCGGGCGCTCTCTTTGCATTCTTCGGTTGCCGAGGACATTCGGAACTCGTTTTTGCAGTGGAGTGTGATGACTCCGGTGGTCGCGATTCCTTCGGTTTGTCCGTAGGCTTGTCCATACTCAATGTATGCTTCTTGCCAAAGACTTTGAATTCGGCTTTTCCTTCCTTCTCGATACCTTTGACACAGCCTTCGATGATCGCGGGCGTTGCAGCTATCTCGGCAATATCAAGTATTTCTCCTGCAATGCTCATCAATCAATGATCTGAACAGGTTTGTGCCGGGGCGGCTTACCAATGATAGGTATGAGATCTTCGAGGAGCTCAAGGGGCGCAAGTAGTGCCGGTACCGCAATTCTACAAAACGCCTTAGCAGCAATATCGAGGGCCACCTTTAATGTGTCAGCTTAGTGCTCCTCGACGAAGTACCTTCTCACCTGCGCCACAAGTGCTTCAGCTGCACCTTTAGCAAGCTCTTTGGCATCCTTCACCGGGTCTGGTCCGTTTGGCGCCAGCCTGAAGCCTTTGCAACAATAGCTTTGGATACCTCCAGTACAGATCTGATCACCTTTCTTCTCCTTTTGGTTTGTATCTTGCACAATTTCGGTCTCTCCAGTATCACATCCGCTCATACAAGAAATTCCAACTCCGCGGTATCCACGCCACTGGCAGACGCCCATCAGTGTGCCATCATCGCAACATAGATTCCGATACTTTCCCTTTTTGCAGCGGTCGTTAGTGGAGAGCGATCCAGGCTGACCATTCATTTGAGCTACGGAATTGGTCCCTTTCTTGCACTTCGTATCACATTCAGTCGTGTAACAGGTAGTTCGATATCGGAATCTCGATATGAGCAATTTCCATTTCCGTCTTTGGACCTGAGCCGTCGTTGCTATAGCCTGAGTTGTGGGTGAGCTAGGCTGAGCAGGAGGTGAGCCGTAGTAAGTGGACGGGGATTAACTTCCTCCGTTTCTCGGATTATATATATTCCGAAGCAGCCGATGACCGCCAGGGGCAAAGCGCTAAATAAGCGAGATCGACTACATCTTGGATTTCTCGCAATAACTTCCGCTTTCATGTCTTCACAATATCCCCGATAATGAAACGACTCAACCTCACTCCCTTTATATACCGAACCTCGTCACACTGTTCTCGCCGTCTCAGCCTACGCCTTCGACGCCCCTCTCTACCTCACCAAAAGATGTTCAGTACAAAATCACCTCAACCCCCCTTCAAACTAACCCACACCCCTCTCACCCTCCCCTCAACCCCCTCACCCAGCTACCCCCCCTCCGTTCCCTTATTCAACCGCTTCGACGGCGCCTGGGCCGAAACAATATCCAACTACGGAGGTGGACCCTCTTCATCCCCCTCCCAAAACACATTCGTATCCTTCATCGCATTTCGTTGCACCAGTCCATCTATTACCGCGGAAATGTGGGAAAAGTTTAAGGAAAGATGTGAAAAATTGATGCTTACGCAATGGGAGCATGAGGCGGCTGAAGGAGCGGATCCCGAGGATATGAGGAGGCTTTTTAAGGTTGGGTGGGTTGAGGATGTTCAAGACGTTCATGTGGATCTAGGTCTATTGAGAGGGTAAGGTTTTGATTTTTGAGATGGAAGAGTCACATGATTGAAGCTGATTTTTGACAGGAGATTCCAAGCCGTAATCTCAGATCTAAAATCTCGTCACCAAGAACATGAAGAAACCGATATTCTCAACCCATCCCTCAACGCTTTTCTCTACATAGACGACGCTTCTATCTCCTCACTCTTATCTCCTACCGGAAGGGAGATTCCGTTTGTAAATGCGGTCAATCCTGGCTATGATGGTTTTTGCGATGATGATCCTTTGAATCCGGAGGCGCATTATAAAGTCGCTATTGAGCTTTTGGAACATTTTTGGTGTTTGGTTGGGACGGGGGAGATGGGGATGGAGGAGTTGATGCCGAGGGTGGGGGAGGTGTGTAGGTTTGTGGGGGAGAATGGGTTGTTTGAGGGTGAGGTTATGGGGACGGTGAAGGAGAAGTTGTTGGAGGGATATGGATTGAGTTGCGAGATAAGTTTGGCATTGGGGAACTGGTGTTTGATAACTCGGAATATATACGAGAATGTATGAGCAAGATTAAAAAAACATGATCGGGGATTAGTAGAAAGGCTACGATGACACCCCAACACAATACGCTTCATCCACCCAGAGATTCTGGCAATTTGACCCCACAGCCGGATTCCAAGCAAAGAATTGAGCAAATGTGATTCCGAATTGAGATTCAATAGCATCACAACTTCCACCTGTAGCGAAGATCTATTAGTAAGTCCTACCGGAGTCAAATAATCAACCACATACCTGAAGCAAGCACTGTATAAGCATTGCAAGTCCCAATAATCCCCGTTTGCGTCGGTCCAGGGGGCGTAACGCTCGTCGTAGTCGTCGTAGTCGGCGCAGCAACACAATACGTTTCATCAAGCCACAAACTTTCACAATTACTTCCAACAGGGGGTTCCAGGCGTAGAATTGTGCGAAGGAGATGGAGAATTTGGATTCTATGGTGTCACAGCCGTCTCCGGATTGAGTTATGTAATACTCGGTACATGATGAAACGATACCTGGTTGTGTTGGAGCTGTGACTGCGGTGCTTGATGTGGATGTTGATGTGGTTGTTGTGGTGCTGCTGGGAGCTGAAACACAATAGGAATCTCCAATGATAAAAAAGCCACAATTACTTCCCACAGCTGGATTCCAGGAGAAGAATTGGGCGAATGTTATGTCGAATGCTGTTTCGATGGTTTGACACGAGTCATCGGCTGTTGCGGTGTAGAATTCGAGACAGCTCGAAATAATCCCGGTCTGTGTTGGAGCTGGCGGAGAGGAGGTTGAGGAGGCAGTCACAGTCGATGCTCCTACACAGACTGATCTATAAGCTGACAAACTCAGATTTGCATATAAGCCCGAACAATTCGACTTAACCCATGGGTTCAAAGCATAGAGTTGAGCCAGCGAAAGCTTGTTGATTGCCAGTAGATCGGAACAAGTATAATCTAAACAATTAGCATTTGATAGCCTAAAATTACAAGGGTTTCGACTCACTGCCTACATCGCCGCCATATATGAGAGCAAACGCATTGCAGTTAGAGACTGTCCCAGATGGCGCATTCGTGGCTGTCGGTACCACCAAAGGATTATTAGTCGCTGTAGCCGATACAGTCGCTGGGATAATTAGCAATTTTCTTCTCAAATGCTTTAGGAAAAGACTTACTTATGGACGGAGAATCAAGCGCAACGCAATAGCGATAGCCCTCGATAAGAGTACAATCGGTCGAGTTCTGTGATGCCAGAGAGGGATTCCATGACAGAAAATCGTCTAAATCGATCTCATTCGAACCAGCGATCCAAGCACACGAGTTTATGCTTGCCTCAATTGCGAGGACTGTCGTATTTGTGCTGTTGAGTGAAATGTACTCTTGGTACTCATAGCATGTTGCCGAAGTACCTGTTGCTATTGGGTCAATTGCGGAGATCGTCGTATTTCCAATGACAGTTGCACCAGCACTCCAGTATGCAGCAGTTGGAAAGGAGCCAAGGTCCGAGAAATAGGAAGAAGGTGCTGCGGTTTGAAGACATGGATTACCACCCGACCCACCACCGTATGAAGTGTATGTTGCTATGTCGCCAACAGCCTCTAGACAATAACTCTCCCCAGCGATGAGATTTGTGCAGTTTGCATTAATTCCAGGGCTATGGAAGTCAGCATACTACGCACGATATGTCATATCGCAATGTGAACGTACTTTAAGAAGTAGAAATCTGCCAAAGCAACGCCTTGCTGTACGGACAGGGCCGCGCATTCATCACCTGGTAAAACCAGGTAGTATTTCCCGCAATTTGTGTTTGTCCCATTTGCGATTGTAGTTGGGACAGGACTGTCACGCAGTCTGTTAGTAAGAGTCTGATTGAAGGGCATCTAAACTTACGCAACTGTTGTGATACCTGTCGTCTGAGCCGGAAGCGTTGCAGGGGGGAGGCCGCCGACAGGACTGATGCATATCTCTGTATCTACCAATTGACCCAGATTACCACATCCAATATTGATGTTCGGATTCCACGAGGACAATTGCGTTAGAGTAATGTCCCCAGGTACGGACGCAATTGTGGATCGGCAAGTATCATTAACAGCGACTGTGTAGACGTTGCATTGGCCTGGAAGACAAATCGATGTTCCTACTGCAGGAAAGTCTGCGCAGTATGCTTCCAAATTGTTTTCGTACAGGAGAGAGAATGTTGACACATTTTGTGCTTTCGCAATTGTGTTACAGTTATCACCTGCGAGGATAGTGTATGTATCCGTACATGGAGTTGCAGTGGCTGTTGAAGAGGTAGCTGTTCCGTTGAGTGCCACAGGTGTTGGAGAAGTGTAGGCATATCCAGTCGAGCCGCAGCTTTTCGTTGTGGATGAGAACTCAACGGCTATCTCAGATAAGTACCCAAAAGTGGAATTGAGCTCCAGTTGCTGAACGCCCAATGCACAGTCTGAGCATGACTCTGAAGTGGTTTCGACGGTCAAGTTGGTCCACGAGTCGAAAACCGTCGCACAGAAAAGGCCCGAGGACCTGCGAGGGCCGGGATTAGCCACAGAATTGTGCAGATTTCAAAGACGAAAAGGGATTAACTCACACATCCTTGCGGCACAATATGTTGTAATTGAAGATATACTCGTTAGTAGAATTAAGGAGTTAAATCTAGCTTCTTATTCTATATATTTAAGAAGACCGGTTTAGGCCTCTTATTATATAATTAAACCTTTTAGCTAAGATTTAATAGATTAGAGGTTTAAATTCGGCCTCTATATCTAGTTTCTCTAGTATTGTCTTTTTAGTATAAAGTATACTTTGTCTTTATATATTCTCTATTTATATAGAACTTCTATAAAAGTCGAAAAGGTTTTTCTAAATTACTTTAATATACTTTAAGCCTTAGATCTAAAGTATTTAAAAGCTGTTTTAACTTTCTATTATTAATAGTTGTTCTTTAAGAACTCTTTTATATTTTTAGTTTATCTTTTTTTTAGACTTAGATAAGAAAGCTATATCGAGTACCTATAGTTAGCTTTAATCTCTCGAATTGTCTATTTAAGAAATTAGTAAAAAGATAAAAGAAAATAATAAGAAAATAAAAAAGAAA